>CM060845.1:78395000-78937500 GCA_030762175.1 Metallyticus violacea | reverse complement strand
GAAACTATTAAACAATACAGGCTCAATTAGGAAAATTAATCTGAAACAGAGCTTGAAATTACTTTGGACCTCTCATCATTGTAATGGTCTCACAATATTCAACTGGATTTGAGTTCAGAAGAAAATTATGCTTAAAATGTTTAGCATTATTAACAAATAATTTAGTTCCAGAATCATACTTTTTTGAACAGAGTCTGCGTACAAAATATACAATTACGACATTGATTGTTGTTGTATTGACTGATTGTTTCTCTGCGAGCTCTTGTTGCAACACATGTGGAAAGAATCCTACTGTCCTATAATGCTAGATGCTCCAGCAAGATGCAAGAAGAAAATAGATCTATTGCTGATCCTGCATGGGTGGTTCTTGCTGATAGAGGGGGGTAAACTGTTTAACCAGACCCGGCTGCTCTTCTTATTGGCAGGCCAGGATCACATACTCCCTTTCGTAGGCTTTGAATGGTTTTCCCCTTTTCTATTGTTTCCTGGAATAGTAAATCACATGACAGGGTGGGTGGTCATTGGGAGGGGAGGGGAATGTGCCCACATTGTCAGCACTGGCCGAAGGAAAGAAACAGGAAGATTCTGCGACCTTGGCCCCATATTTTAAGTGAAAATATTATAGAAGGGACAATAAATGCACTTTATGGGGTTGAAAATTGCACGAAAGCAAGCAGTGACACAATCGATCAATACATTCCGTCCCTAGACAGTAAAAAGTTGTCTTGCATTCAAGTATTACGAAATTTGGCGATAAGGCATATATTCACAATCGTATGGAGTAGCCCGTAAAGAATTAGGCATCTCACTACTTGTGGTTGTATTAACTATGTACTTTTAGGTCGCCTGTTTCTCTATCTTTTATTTGATTCAAAGTCATGTTCATATGCTGCATATTTTAGGAACAAACAGAAAGAAAGTCACTGGACGATGTGATCGGTGCGGTTTGCTGTAAGCCTTAATTAGCTGCAAAAGCAGCCTTGCACCTCTAATGCGGTTTTAACTGAATTAATAGGTTCATTGTTTCTTTCTATTTAACAATAGCACAAAACTTGCAACCGTTTCTTTGATTTTTCCCCGGTTTGCTATTGGGTCTCTGTGTTTGACCTTGCAATCGTATTCGATAGTCTACTGTGACAAATGGGAGAAGAATTTGTAGACTCAATTGATAATTGACGTATTGATATCGATTATCTCTTCTCCTGTTGCCCTATCGAATATCGCCGTGCCAAGCCTAGCGCCAGTGGATTGCTGAAATTTTATGGCCCTCTCAGGTCTATAGGAGAGGACTAGGAATTATGCACAAATCAAAACAAACAAACAAAAAGAAAACGTATACGACTCGTAGAGCTTACTATAACACAATTTATTTATATTTAAGTAATTTTATGTTTCAAAGGCAGCCTTTAAGTTCTGAAAATATTGATTAATGTTAGCAACTAACCTGATGGATTCTAGTTTATCACTGCCCGGTAATTGTATTAAATCTTTCACCGTACCACGTTCTTCTCTTTGTATACTATTTTCGATATGGCTACCTGTTAACAATTTGCGTCTTTCTCCTCAAAAACTCCCCGATCGACTGCCCTTTCTACCCTTTATTGCTTCTGTTTTTCTCCTAGATTTCGTTACGTAATGTTAGTTACAAGTTATGACACTCATAAGTTTCTGTTGCATCAATAGGTTTTTATTGCCCGGCCTGTCCTGGATTTTAAAAAAAACAACTACCCCTTCTGTCCGTTCATACAATGCCTAGGGACCTGATCCACTCTTTTTCAAATTCTTAGAGACGACCCTTGATACAAAATATGTATAGGACCCTCTGGTTCTTTTTGTTCCGTTCCCAAAACACACTTCCTGGTTTATGTCAAAAAGCTTTGTAAACAAGTTGTTCTAATATTCAAAAAATACTCAAAATGTCACAACTATTAACATGCAGACATAAACTGTACAAATTTATTATTATAAGATTTATAATACACGTAATTAATTATGCTAATACCAGTAATATAAACATGGAGGTTGAAGGCATTTTATACCGTCTCAACCTGAAACATTTCTTTTGAATCACGTACAAATTAAATTGTATTTATAAGCGGATTTCTTGAAACGTGCTTTTCCATAGTTTAGTACTTTAAGGGAAGAATTAAGCTCAATGTTAAAATTAATTCTGGGAAAATTTTCGATTACGTTAAGAGTCTATAGGAACGCAATTGTGTGAATCAGTCAAGTTGTAATGATAAACCTTTCCCAAGCACAAAGACCCACTAGGGAGGGGATTTAACTTTCTAAAACATATGAAGCTAGTACTATCTAACCTAGTAATGAATGCATTGGATGAAGGGAATCAGTTGGTGTTGACATTACGTTATAGCGTTGCAGATGAAAACCCAATTGACGCGCGGGGATAGGGAATGATATGATGTTCGTGTCCCTTCTATACTAAACGCAAACGTTCAATAGCATATGGTCAACCAATTCATGCGCATAATGGCGTTGTCAAGCTAAATAGGGAATCAGACGAAACTCTACATAGAGTAGGATTTAATGACCAGTTTTTGAGCGAGTCTGCACTTGCTTTACTATTGGAAAAAGGTAATTAAAAATGCATTTATTATACATAATTTTCCTCTTAGACAACAACATTTCCTTTCATATACACAGAAACTAATTGTATTCACTTCTTGTTACATTTTAAGCGAACCCAATACGCACTAAATACTACACACTTATTTAAACTCTTGTAATGCATAAATGCAGGACAGTTTTATTTACATATGCATCTGGGAAGTGCTTTATACCACTCTGATTAGCTTGTGTTTACTCGTAGTTTATGCGGAATAACAGTAATCTAATGTGAATCACAACACATATAGGGTGTTCCAGAATGAACGCAATTATTATTTTAATAATAAAACATACAATTTATTTGAAAAGTGCTAATATTATAAGTCAATATGAAGCACAAACACTGACATTAAACATAGGAAAAAATCAGGAAAGTGTTTTCCACGGGCTTCGTTGGTACACCTTCACTTTGTTGGCAAATTTTTCAACGATTTTAGAGCAAAATTCCGACTAAATTACACCCATGACATGTCTAATTTTTGCCTTGAGTAGAAGGATGGTTTATGCAGTGTCAACGAAAAAACAATAAGATTCGATGCAAACTGTTTCTTGGAATGGTCAATTGTTGAGAACGATAGCGAATCGACTTCTTGGGGTTGTAGTAACGCTCTGTCTGAGGGAAACACTCTCCACTGATCGTCGAGAACGAGGACGTCCAGTGATTTTATGTTCTCTGTCGAACCTGCATCTTCAAATTTTCTTACCAGCCTCTGCACTGCACTGTTGACACGCTAGGTGCATTTCGTATACCAAATATTACACTAGGTCTCTGCATAATATACACCGATTTAAAATGTACTTTTAGAATATGTACGCTATGAACTTTTATATCGCTTCATTTTAAGATAAAATACTCACAAATAATAAAGCAAGATAAATAAATGACAATCTGTTAAATTTCAGATCTGGTAACCCAACAAACGGACAATTTGTTCAGTTTAAAAATTGCATTCAATATGGGATACCCTGTTCTTAACTAATTTGTCCATGGTACAAACCAGAGACTTGTATGGTTATGTTCAGCATTTTAAGTCCTTTCTGATTATAATAACTAATTGAAATGAGTACTTATATCGTAAAATAGTTATGTTTCCTGTTAATTATTACGGTTAACAAGAGTTTTTAATAGTATTTAACGCCCGTTTTAACTACTGAAACAACACATGCGGTTGGTTGGCGCTGATGATACACGAGATGAAATTTATATATTGGGAAAGGATTTTTTTTAAGGAAAGAAACGTTCCAGGTCTAAGTTTAGGGTACCACCTGGGCATTTGTCATTTATGAGGACTGAGGAAAATCTGAAAAAATCCTCAGTCTAGCAGGAAGGTCCTGGCGGGATTCGAACCCCAGACCTCCCGCTCACGAGTCCGCGCCTTAACGACCTCGGTCATCCATGGCGGTGGTAACAAGAGCATACTGGCAACACAGCAGAGCGGAAATTAGTCATGATTGGACACAATTTGTAGCATACTCCGCCTTCGTTAGCCATAAAGTTTTATTTCTACTTAATATGCCTCATCTGTTATACATGTACGACCTACGCTAATTATTGAATTTAAAACTGGTAGGCAGATATGCACGAATATTATTTTATGTAATTTGTTCGATTCTTACATACAAATAAAGTTTGCTACAGAGAATCTTATTATAAAAAAGTACTAATGAAATATAAACAATGATATATCTTTTAAGAAGCTTAATATGATTCGATCATTACTGTAGAATAGAGAAGAATTTAGGTGTTTCTCCGCTAAAATAGGTCATATCCAAATCAGTTTGTGTGTGCTGTACACGAAAATGGACACTGCAGCTCCACTAGAGCTTTAGGAATATAAAGAATAAAACACATGGAAATATTTGAGCAAATATGTACAAAATTTATGTATTCTATGCTATCTCTATTACTCTGGAAGCCAGTGCTATATTTTATACATCCTGAATATTCCTAAATGAACCTTTACGCTCTCTAAATTCCACGTAACGTTTCATTACATAATGCAGGACGTAGACCATGTATTAGCTGCATAATATTAGAACTGCAGCTAAAATAATTACAAAGCCAGCAAAAAAAACAGCTGTGCAGAATAAACCCTTGGGGTTGTGAAAAGTGGAAAAGGCAAATATTAATATTAAAGGGCTCCGACAACTAAATGAACATTTTAAACATGTTAATTAGGATGACTAATAAAAACTATAACAAAATAGGCGTTTTTAAATTTATTTTAAGGCAGCATTGATTTATTTGAATTTTATATTTTCCCCTTAACGCGCCGAAGGGGTGTAAACTTATTCATATCCGCCATTATCATACCTAAGAGATGACTGGCATGATGCAGTGTAGTTTATATTAAGATACAAAGAACGTGCACATTAATAATTGCAATGCTTATAATTAACGCTCGCTCGCTTCTTAAGGTAAACTAAACATATATTCGTTAATGCAAAAAAGATTGTTTAACTTCATGAAATAACTCCCAACATTAGAAGCTAGTACATCTAAGAACTGCAGAAAAACTAATTTTGTTTATAAATTAGACCTCCTCTATAAAATCGCCTCGCCAGTATTTTGAAGAAAGAAACTGAGAACCACATCTTGTCCTTGTGTAGAGGTGAGCTCCGGAGTTTTCGCATGTCATAGCAGTAACAATTTATTTAAATGTTTTTAAAATTATAAGTGTTATTCAAAGAAATGTCACCCGTGAACTGAAATTTTCAGTTAATTTTAAGACTTTAAATGCATTAAGAAATATGAAACATAACGATTTTCTTTTAAGAAATGAAAGTTGAAAAAAACACCTAAAATATATTTCATTCACATTTTTTTTAAAGAGAAACGTATCTGAAGTATAAAAAATAAGAGTTACCAAAAACTAAAGTTAACAGATATTTAAGCATTAAATATTAAATTAATGTTATTATCCTTTTTACATTCATTCATATATAATATACAACACAACCCAGTTTCTACGTATTGTTAACTTTTAGTGTGGTAAACACAAGAATGCGTAACCATGACTATGTTATCCATTGCTGCTAAAATAATATTAAAAACATAAAACAAAGTGGGATACGATATAATAACTCCCAACGAGAGAAATTATTATTTCTACACCTGTACGCAAGACGATTTATAATTTACGTAAAATTTAGCAGAGTGGTTCTGTACTGTAATGCCAGAGAATGGGGAGGTCAAAACTGAGCGAGGAAAAACAGTTTAATGCTTTCCAACCTGTTGCTCGAAGTCTGAAACCAATTTCATCATCCACAAAAACAAAAGTTAATACTTTTTACGAAAATAACACTACTATCTAATTTTTAAAGCACTAAGACACAAATCTGTATACGACTGATATTTCCCTTGATGCTTGTGATATCAGCAGTTTGTACCACCATCTCTTGCATTTGACACTGCTTGAAGAATGCGATGAAGGATTTTATCTTGTTCGATATTCTGCAAGTGATGACGGAGAAGTATGAACTGATCCGTAGTTGCGATTTATTCCACAGAAGTTCGATGGACATAGATCTAGGGACTGAGTGGGTCACCATAACATTGTTTCTCTCTCTCTCACACGCGCGCGCGCGATCTTGCAGTATTATTTGTTTTGGCATTATTATATATGTAAACGAATTCAGGACCAAAACCTTTAGCAATAGGAAGGACCACATATTCATTGTTTCAAGGATCAAAACGAGCTCTATTTTGATAATTTGATAACCATGTACATTTTGAAGAAACTGATTTAAACGAGAATTTGTGCAGAAAAGTATCTTTAAACATTCAAGATGTCTTCAGCAGTATTTCAAATTATGAGAAAAAATACTCTTATAAAATTATTGTAACTAAATTTCAGAACGAAGCCAAAAGATGTAATCATGATTTTTTCATGACTGCTGTTATTTACTCTAGGAGGGTTAATAATTATAAAAAATCAGAACATTATGATAAGCTGAAATTAAATTATTTAGCTGTACATAACAAGAAGTCTTTGAGCTAATAAACGATGTCTAATACTCGATTAGTTAGTGAAAATCGAGTTATACTGTTTAGTAAGTAGCATGGGGCTCAGCAACTAATAAGTAACTGAGTTGGATTACTAAGCAACAAATATAAAATTCATACAGTTTTCTGTTTACTATTGGTGGTTGCTACAAAACTACAAAGTGAACATGGCAAGATCTGGAAAAGTAAATAGTAAAAACACTAACGAAGCCAAAGAACCATTAAAATCAACAAACACAAAAGAAAATAAAGCCATGGTTTGGAATCAATTCTCAATTCTCAGAATGTTGTGCTGAGAGAAATGAGAAAATTCAGCAAACAACAAGAAATGAATAAATTGATTGTATTCTAAAGAGCTGGATATACAATAAGCAGAAAAAATGCTGAAAATTACAAAGAAGTGCTTGTCAAATTTACGGGAGATGTAACTAAAACAAATAATACAATCAGCATAACAGAAAGACATCCATTCAAACGGGGGACAGAAGAGCTAAATGTAAAAGAAGGTCAAATTCAATAAAATTCTGACACAAGAAAAACAAGCTCAGTTACGTTGTCAAATTCAGATATTATGATCAAACTTTGGAATGTACACACTCCAGAAGGTTTCAAAGGGAATTTTTCTAATTGCAGCTAATGAACATGACTGAAGAGAGAGAGAGAGAGGGGGGGGTTGCTAATTATGTGGTATGCTAAAGAGAAGAGCAGCCAATTAGACGAATTGAATATGATCAAATTTTCCCTAAAACAACACAAAATAGGGCTCACAAAACACCCGATTTTAAATGGATAGCTCGAAATATAAACTTCCATATCTGTAATGCACAACTATGCTGAAGTTATTATCAAAAACAAATAAAAATAAAAGATAAAACACAAATAGACTATTCATAACTCCTAATCCGAGCTGGAAAATTGCAAATAGTTGTCATAAAGATACTGCGCAAAAGAAATGTTGACTTGGTTTATTTATGGACGCTTTTTAACATCTCAGGTCATCAGCGTCTCATTGAAATCAGGGCGTGAAATTTTGCTCAGAAGCCTCTTTTTTCAGGCTTGGGGTTCTTTATCGTGCCACTACACGCGACCACGGCTTTACTTCCAAAGGAAGCTATACTTAGGATTTTTACGCCCGAAAAAAATCCATCGATCCTGGCCGGGTTCGAACCCGCGACCTTGCGTTTAGCAGGCAAGTATGATTAGCACTACACCACCACGACCGACGTGGAAAGAAATGAAATTTTTGATGTAAAATCCTAGAAAATCACAAATCATTCACAAGAGAAAGAAGTAGCACTTTTATTTATTCTGATAGAGCTAAGGCCAAGGTCTTTTCTTCTGCTCAATAAATCTAATAATATTTACACTGAGTTTCAGTAACTATGTCACCCATATGATGTCAACTTGAGTAGACCAATGAAACGAAAACTTTTTTTTTTTTTTTTTTTTTGAACCAATCCCAGCCGGATATCGCAGTGAAATTACCGAAAGAAATTATCAAATCAGTTTTATCACGCGACGTGCATTTGTCTAACTATATACCTCCACTTCTGTGCTTTCGTCGGTCCTGGTGGTGTAGTGGTTACCATAATTGCCTCCTACACCCACGATCGCGGGTTCGAACCCGGCCAGAACCGATGGATTTTTTTTCGGGCGTAAAAATCTTAATTATGGCTTCCTTCGGAAGGGAAGTAAAGCCGTGGGTCCCGTGTCGTACATTTACGGCATGATAAAGAACCTCAAGCCTAAAAGAGAGGCCTCTGAGCAAAATTTGTCGGCCGTTTCACGCCCTGAGTTGAATGGGACGCTGATGACCTGAGATGTTAAAGAGCGTCCGTAAATAAATAAATAAAAAAAAACTTCTGTGCTTTCATTAATTGTAAATTTAACTATGTTAATGCGCATTAACTCAAGCAATTGTTTTTGCGTATCCAGCCAAACAGTCTGAAATAATTTTGTAAATTATGTAACAATATCTGCCTAAGCAACCACAAATCTTAATAAACACATTCATAATGGCAAAACCATTTCTTGGTTTTGTTTTTTCCAGTTGGTATTAGTAAATGTAACGGTAGAGACTGTAATAGTTGACTTTCGTCTACTTCAGTCTCACAGTTTCCGATTAGGTAGGTATTCATAAGTAAGTATAATATTTTATGCAGTTGTTCATAATCCGTGCTCGAATTTCAAATACATATTACTTTTATTCATATTCTATTCATGAAATAGTCCCAAACCCGTATTTGGCTCTTCTATATTGGCATTACTAACAATCGACATTTGTCTGTTGCTGGATGGTTTGAAAATGTTGAGTATTCATTATACAAATGTACAATTATTACAATATCATTAGCCAAGTTTACGGGAATTATATTTAAATTATTATTTTATTCGTGAAATTGTCCTAATAAATATCACTCGAGGGTCTGAGCTTTCCAGATACATTCACTCACTACGTTCTTGAATAATTAGTACTCTCAGATCTACTTGTGATATTATTTGTGACAATGCCACAATAACATAAACATAACAAGAAAAGTACTGGTACACACACAAAATATGAAATAGAATAAATAAATATTTACTAATAAAATGAATTATGCAATAAATAATAAAAGGTATTAAATGAATAATAATAATAATAATAATAATAATAATAATAATAATAATAATAATAATAATAATACAAAGACGAAGGGCAATTAAAATATCATTTACTTAGTTTTCACTTACTGCAAAAACAGTGACAATTCATAAATCTGTTTAAATGATGTAAGAGTGAAATAAATTAACCAGTAAAGCATATAAAATAAAATAAAACGGAACCTTATTATGAAGGTGATAGGAACATCATAACAATGTTAATGTTATAAGATCTACTGCAGACACAATAAATAAATACAATGTTTTTGTTGCAACACTAGAAACATATATAAAAAGATAATCCTGTATTTTTAATCCCATTTAACAATTCCTTTTGAAATGCTCCTAAAGTCTTTGACTCCTTTGGCAACACAATCCAGAGGCGGGCGGTCGTTATGTGAAAGATGATGACTAAAAATGGTAATAATAGCATCAAATTTCAAGAGGGTATTAAGAGGAAGATAGATTTTGAAGACAAGAAAACAGATAAGACAAATTTGGCAGAGAGTGGAATAGGAAATAGCAGCTTATCAGATCAACAGCACATCTGAAACATCGATAAACACAGCCATGCCAATACAGTTTAATTTGCTTAATTGTAAACAAATATAATAGTGTTCGCGATAAATTAATGCTATGACCTTAAATGATAAAATAGTTCACAAAACTATTGTTATAGCCTTAAATATTTTTTGATTTCATTCCAAGAACGCTTTCTTTACTCTCATCTCTGATTCGATCATATTCCTCCTACTTATCAATATAACCTCAAATGTTTTATATTTTTCTCGAACTTATTATTATAATAACCTCAAATGTTTAGTTGTTTATAATAAAATTAAAGACCAAAATCATCCGTAAAAGCTAAGGCAATTTAATTTCGCTTTTGAACTAATGTTTATTGACCCGCTAACAAGTAACCCCGAACAACACGTGGCAGAATTGTAAGAAAGCATAAAGGGAAAATTGTTATAGAGAATCGAATATTTTACCTACGTTATGGAGAATAAATAAAGTCAAAAAGTCCGAAAGATGTGAATGGAGTGTTACATCTGTGACAATAAGGGACAGAAACCTAACCTTCCACAAGCATGCATTATTATTATTAAGTACCTTGCGTGTACGCATACGCAATTGTCCTGATCACTGGTATTTGCAGCAGCTGGACCGGCGGAAGTTCTCAGGACTCTTGCATAGTGATTATTGTTACGAACTGGGTGTTTAGTTGCAATGTCACTTCCTCCTGCTAACAAAAGAAGACCGTCATGCGCAGCCTTGCCCACCTCGACCTTAGAGAGGGTTTGATGCAGTACACATTAAGAGCATTTTTAGGTTCTGCCAGGAAAGAGTTGTTTCAGAAATACCACTGCTATATTACCGATGTTATACATTAGTTCCCTTAATTTATTAATGAAAAATATTGAATAAGTCATTTTCTTTCCAGAATAGCAGCAGATCTCATTTTTCCATTGATCAATGACGCATTTGATTCTTTGCTGCGATACAAAAGGCCACACTATAGGGGTAGCTAAGTGCTTCAGAGAGGTTGTCAGTATTTTTATGTGAGTTCGAAGCTCTTTTACTGTGTAAATAATAATATATTTCTTTTATTTAAAATGAAGTATTATTAATCAAACACACCATATTTATGTAATAAATTACAAGAAAACTTTAGATTAAATTAGCCTTTTTTAAAATACTGAAAATCCTGGCATTGCATATCTTAATCTTGTAATTGAAAGACATGCAGGCACTATTTGAAGGTATTGGCAACTTAAGATATAAACTTCTCATTTTGTACATTTTTACACATAAAAGAATGCTGTTGCATATATTGTATGTTTATGGGTACGTTCCTTAAAATTTATGCATAAAATGCAAATTCTGGTATCTCTTACTTTTTCTGAATTTTATTGTCCAGACATTTTAAACAAAATGTGTCATTAATTCTTTTAGAAACAATGAATTCTAATTTAACAAGTATTAGTCTTTCTGGTTGTATTTTGGATATTTCTAATTGCCCTTTTACCGTTTATATCTGCTTATATTTGATTATAATACACCTTTTTGCAAATTACATAGGTGTATTGTATTTCATATACACTTGAGAATATCCTTAGCTATGTCTATTTATAATAATAATTTATCAACACTGATCTTTGCTAACTTTTAATACTTCCATCGTTTCAAATGAATGGAGTAAAGAAAGGAAAAGAACATTTCCCCCCCCCCCTTCTTCATTAATCTACCATGAGAGTAAACTTTCAAATTCATCAGTTATATTAATTTTAAAGCGGTAATAAAGCCACAAATGTTCTACCACTGTTTCTCTCCCTCATTCACATTGACTTTATTAGAACATTCTAAATCATCATATTAGGCTCGTGCATAAATTCATAACGTTTTTTTGATGGTGATGAAAGTGTTTATTTGAGACGAATAACATTAAAAAATTAAGTCAGTAATATATTCTCCTCCATTAATTGTGACTCTTTCCCAACAACAGGGATGGTGGTTATTGATCACATGCTAACCAATGACGAACAAGCAGAGATGCACAAATGGTCACCCACTGATTTTTGTAGTTTTCACTCAAAATGTGCGGATCCATAAACCTGACTTTTTTTTTTATCTTAGTTATGTCACAGTTCATCAAATCTGCTAATTCTCGGAATGACTGACAGATAATTATGGATTAAAGCGTTCAGAAAGTCTTATATTAAAGCTCCTGAACTTAGCGAATCGCTCAAGTCAATGTGGACCTCTTTGAAACGACACACCCACATTCTTGCCCTACTTTCTCCAATGGCATTCTGCCTGCAGAAGGCAATATTTTATCCAGCCGCCTCCGCTGACTTTTCTCCTTTATTAAACTCAATAAAGGAACAATATTTCGGAATGCGCGTTTTTTCCACTTGATACTTCACGTTCTTTAAACCACAAATATCGCAAACTTGTTTCAAATCTGCAACATTCAAGGTAGTATAAGCACAACGCTCCAAACAACAAACGGTAAACAATGTGCTAGCAGCGCAGTGTTGTGATAAACCAAAATCACTACAAACTCAACCCAATAAAGCAAAAAATATAATTTTTAAACTAAACCCAACCTTAGAAATTCATCATTATCTTCGACTTACAAGGATTAGGCATAAGGCCTGTTGTAAGTCCTAACAGTCCATTAAAATTAGTTACATTTAAGATAGATGGTTAACCCAACGCTTCAAGTGCCATTTGGTATAAGGCTAAGAGTTACTTGCACTTTTCTGGTATGGAGTTCTTTAATGTGCCGTAAATCTACAACACGGGACTCACGGTATTAAGTCTCTATGGGAGCACATGTGTTCGATTTTTTACATACAGAAAAATCTATCGACCTCTGCAGGGTTTGAAATCGCGAACGTTGGGTCCAGTGTAGAACAGAAATGCCTAAAATGTATATAATCATACAACAAATTTAACTTGCTAACACATTATGAAGTCATAGTGCTAAACAGCTTGAACATGTGTTTTCTATATTACGGCAATTTAGGCATTTATGTGTTAACGTTCCTATCAAAAACAATCCTCCGCTAAAATATGTGTGAAAGTTCTTGAGCCCTATTGCACCACAAATACCAAACACCTCCAGAGAGATTCCATATTGCTTCGGAAACCAGCCTTGTGGGAGCAACTGACCTGCCTAGGTATCAAAAAACCGTACCCATAATAGCCGACAGGGTCATTCTACGTCGAATCGGCGGCCAGACAGTGAAATGAAATAAACACGAAAAATGAAGTGTGTTCTTTTAATGCAATAACTATCAGTAAAATCCAATTTCGTTAACCACACATTCGATTCCGCAACACCTAAGTTCGAACGCATGTTCTAAACTAAACTATGAGTTTCGCTCACTAATGGTAAACTTGGGACACTGTTACAACATTATCCAAACACTCGCTGTCGGGAGTTTGAAGAAAAACCCAATAAGGTATACTTATAATTAGGTATCGAACTGCTAAGCACTAAAACCGGATTGAAGTTATATCGACATTAGACTGTGAACAACACATAAAAAGGGTACAATAGGTCACAATCTACACGAACCATGCTCTGCCCTTACGCCTGTCGTTCATCAGTTCTTGTTAACTTACGAACGTAGTTTGAGTGTACCTAAGTTTATGTTAAATACTTAACATTTCTGTTACCTATTTATAAAGTACTCACCTTTGAGCAAATTAATTTAAATAAAACATAGTATTTTATTTAAAGTATTCAGTTTTGTTATCGTGTGTTGTTTTGTTTATTACTCGATAGTTAAAACTTAGATTACTGTTGTCACTATTGTTGTATTGCTTCAGTTTTGTTTAGAATACAAAGAGAATTTGCCGAAAGGTGTAAAGTTAATCTTGGTACACATAAAATGATTAAATTGAAGGCAGGCAAATTTGCTTGAAGAGGAAAAGAGACGTGGAAGAAAGAGAACTGCAACTGGCAAAGATCTCATAAAAAAGGCAAGATGGACGCTCCCACCACAAAAGTTTGGAGCTAGGTGAAGCTGGAGTCAAAGTATATCTGTTAGAGGTTGGTCGAAAATCTAGAAGACCGGTAAAGGAACAGCTTCTGACAGCAAAAATAAAGAAAAGAGAAAAATGAATGGAATGGTCAGGAAAGTGTACTGCTGAAGACTGGAGAAAGGTATTCTGTGACGAATCTTAATTTTACGTTCAGCTGAAATGAGCAGATTTTTCAACCCAGCTCAGAAATCATCCAGACAGTGTTGTATGTCATGTGTGATGTTCGTTCTTTTGTACCATTAAAAGGGATGACGAACATGGAAAAACACTGGAGAAAAGAGTGTTCCCTGAGTTGCAGAAACTGTGTCCTGAAGGAAGGATGTTTTTCAGTAAGAAAATAATGAAATGACGATTTTGGTATTAAAGTTTGGGCTGGCCAGGCAATTCCCTAGAAATAAATCCTATCGAGAATTTATAGTCTAAATGTAAACACAAGATCAAAAAGTTAATTTCTTTACTAAGGAGAAATTGATTTGTAACATAATTTGAATATAGTTTCACTACACAGAATTTCAAGGAAAGTGCAAAGGAGTGGTGGATTCAATGCCAAGCAGAATGCAGAAACTTATTAAGGCTAAATAAAAAAAAAATACTAATAAACCATTAACTTAAAGTTCGGTTTATAAAACTTTTAAGTAAATAAATTGTCATAAAATTATGTTTGTTCAAATTAATTTGCATAACTTTGTATATATTTAAACTTTTAACATCTTTAAAACTTCAAAGGTTTCTCGCTAATCATGTTGCGGAATCTCGAGAAGTCCTTTTAGAAATAGATAAAATATTTAGATACAGATACAAGATGCACTGGGTCTATGAATAGAACTTGCCTCTTTAAAATGCTTACTTTGGAATGGGGCTTTGATCTTCCTGTGCAAGCCCGCATACAGAGAACAAAGCAAAACGTTTTGGAACCCGTGCTTTTACTCCGAGAGGTGTCAACGTTGCGGAACGTTGTCAGATAATTCTCACTAATATGTTACCACAATTTCCTGTAATCAGCGACCCAGAACAATCATCTAGCAAGAGCGGCAAAGTTCAGTCTCAATGCCAAGTGCTCCTCAAAATGTTTAGTGTATCCTTTAAATCTATTAAACTCTTTTTATTATTTTTACATCTTTTGAAAATAGTTACAAGAGTAGGTCACACCACTCAGCTATTTCTAATTGATTTAAACTCTTTATTTCATGTCACGTGAAATGTACAAAGACCTACGTTTAGGGCTAGGATCTTAATGACATAAAAAATAACAAAGAATTTAATTAAAATTATGCATTTATGACCTAAAATCACCAAAAACATCCTATAATCTGCCAATGATGCACTATAATTAGCATAAGATAAGGAGTATTAATAAAAAAACCAAAATATTTAGGAATAGAGATTGAATCCATTAAATAAACGTTTTTAACATGATTGAACAGATCGTAATAACTCTTTTTACATTTGCTATTTTAGACACTTAATTGAAAATAAATATAAAACCTATAAAACATTGCTATTATTAGAATATAAAAAGCTCAACATTTTAACAATAATTGTAATTCCACAAATAAGATATAACCAAGATTTGAATACACACTTATAACTATATTTTTTACCTAAATTATTATATTAGTACAGATTTAAAATGTAAAATAATTAGATTATGTAAGTTATCAAAAGTAAGTGATTGGCAATTGTCTACTAATACAGATTTATACATCTCTCTACTTCTATAGAACAAACTGCAACATGATTAAAGTAATCGATTTTAAATTTCCCTCCGTTTTCCCAATTAAAGTCCCTTATTCAAAGAGAATATCAAATATTAAGCACAAATTTACAATTTTTTCTAGTGCCTGCTTCATTTTTTGTTTTACTGTATCTCCAATTTTGCTAGAAACACTACACAAATTATTAATTTTTTTCCAGTTCAATATGATAAAACAAACCGATTGCACTTGAATGAAAATAAAACTTTGGCTACAATACAATTTAGGTAAACTTCTATTTGTGGGTTAGAACGCAATTTCTTGGTATTTTTAATAAATACTGCTTCTCTGCCCTGAAGACTGTCAGTAACCCTTTGCATGTTTCAAAGTACTCACCGAGTAGCTGCAGGTCTCAATCTACATTACTTATCTTGTGATAAAAGGAGCAGGTGATAAGTTAATCTGGCGCTAAAGGCTTGAACGATGCGAAACGCTGTTTTTAGGAATATCTTTATGTTGTCCACCTCCAGAAACTGATTTCATATCTTCTGGCAAAACATTGATACCGTTCTTGGTACTCCATCAATTATGAGAAATTAATTAGAAGATATGTAACATTTTATTTCAACTAACTGTAAGAGAAGGGTTCTGTAAGTGTGTAAAAATATCACGAAAAGCAAGAATTCTCGCTCGGACAGCAGAGGGAACGTTCTGGCAGACAATAGAGTAAAATCTTTCTTTTGTTCATTGGAAAGGGGTTGCTTGCCCCCGGACGGGTATGTTGACAAAGAAAAACGTTGTTAACACCTGTGTTACCGTTAAAGGACGTTGAACTCTAACGTACGGTAGAAATTGAAATTGAACGGCGGACGGATAGCCAAGTTGTTACGTTCAGATAATTTGACTAGACAATAATATGAGAGTTGCATGATGTCACCGTTAGCCTATAAGGATTTCCTGTATCGCGTGGTCGAGCGAGTCTTATCGAGCATTTAAGGACACGAAATCGCCTTTTTTGGAGATTCAGAATTTAGTCTGAGGAATTCGCACTGGGACATCAATATTTGAGTTTCATTCTGCTCGGCGCTTCTTCTCAACAGTTAGAGAACTCCTGTCTGTCAAGTATTATAGCTCCGCGTGTCTGCCAACTGTCTCATTACTGCGATCCGAAGAGAAACGCCCTGGTACGCACTTTTTGTTGAATAAACGACGTCACCTCGCAGATAACAAAGTGTTCTTTCTCATCCACACACCACCTTTAATTCCCCTCACTCAACCCGGCACTATGAGGTCCCAAAAACCAGCAACATCCCTGTAGATCGACAAGAAGAGTTTTTGAGTGGTGAACTGTATCTGCATGTAATCAAACTCCCATCACCATTCTTCCCGCCACCCTTCAAACTTTGGTCTACCAACGTGGTCAAAGCAATTCATTTAACACCACGCGAGCCAACATCCAATAACTCCTTCAGCATACACAAATCTTACTCTACAATCCTCATAGGTGTTTGTAGTATCCGCACGAACAGCATTACACACATCATCCGGCCGATTAAATGCATAAACTTGTAAAAAAAAAAAAAATAAGTTTATATATGGAGTGTTTCTTCCTTCAACTGTTCAATTTTAATCTTTTCTTCTTTCCTTCTGCCTACCATGTTGCTGAATAACTTTTTACAGCATCCTGGTCTCATGTATAGATATCCTGCAATTTCCCTACTTATTACTTCCACTTACTTCTCGTAACAAATGCAGAAGATAATTCTTTCTTACAGTAGAAGAATCGAGATATACTCTTTTGTATATTTTTTCAAAACAGTCTCGCAGCATTTCATTACTGAACTTATTTTGGTATAGATGAGGGCTTCTTAGAAGAACTATAACTGCTTTTTAGATTATCCGTGTAATAAAGTTGGGGTCTCATCCAGTCCTGTAAAGGCTGAACCTCCGTTTATGTTTTTCTCTATTCAAATTCTGTATCTCAGCAAACCTCTCAGCGGCTACTCTCATATTTAAAAAAAGATTACAATATAATGTTTATTTCGACAGTAGTACTAAATGTCTTATCACCACTCTGAGATTGGCAGATTTTTAATTTGTATGCAGTGTTATCCACCACTTATGGTATATTTATAAAACTATCTGAAAACACAACTGTAACTATCTATTGAAACTATACTTAAAGCGAAATGCAAAACGGTTACTCTCCGTCACAACAACGTTACAGTTGTTTTAATGTGGTTTATTTATTGTCACTTTGACCGTGTTGGTTTTCTCGCACACCTGTAGATTGTGGGCTGATACTATAGGTGTAAATCTGTAGAGATGAATTAATGATGGCGCAAATGAGATCGGAGTCTGTCGTCTTAGCTATGTGGTAATAACTTTCTCAGGGTAAGGATAAATACGGGAAAAAAATTACTTATACTCTTAACTGACCGGGATTCAAACCCAGGACCTCCGGACTAATAGTAGCAAATCTTATCACCAGACCACAGAGGTGATCATTTTCCGGTTATTGTTGCCTCAATGAGCGAGAATTTTGGAACGTTGATATCAGAGTAAGGAAAACGGCGAGACTAACTGGTGGATCACAAACACGTAACAATTACCATATGTGCACCGCGTTGCAAAATGTTGTCTTTATCAACATAACTTAATAAAAGAAATTATGAAAATTCAAGAAGTAGAATTCGGGCACACAAATTGAACACTTTACGAATGTCATATAATGCTAAAACTTCAATAAAAACTAATAATACTACACAGAATAGAGTTATTATAAAATAATCCAGAATACAAACAAAAATTTATTAAATTACTCAGCTTTTCAAAAACACATTTGTATTCAACTGCAGCGTCTAGGATTCACTAAAAATATATGTATAACCAACATTCAAGCTTTGTATGATGTAGCAAAATGACTACCCTTATAATATGAACATTTAATACTACCGAGTTGTTGATCTTAGGTTAACTTCAAAACCAAAGCTTTCGCTGACAATTACGGTCAGCATTATTATTGGAATGCTGATGTGATAATACTTGTATATAGGTATGTACTTTTAAATAGTATCACAAATAGAAACAGTGACCTTGATTCAAGTCAGCATGGAGACAGTAGTTAATCTGTAATATCCACCGACTAGGAAACATGCAACTCAAATATCTGCGAGCACAGATACTGAAATTGGAGGGAGTTGATGATCTGCACTTCTCAATCAATGATCGGCAGGTCGGCCAAGAAATAAGGAATGCTGTTTTATTTAAGGAATGTCTTTAGAGTTCGTCTTCGTGGGACAAAGAGATATGAAATTGAGTCATATATTCAGGCAGGCTATGGACATTATGAATATTTAATTTGAGATGTGTGAAGAGCTGAGAATGTTACACACAACCTTAAAAATTCTGAAGCCAAGCATCCGGACGTATGTTGATGTAAACTCTTGTCTCCTTATGAAGCCCCCATTACTGAAATTTTAAACATCTTCTGTTGTTTAGCATTTATCTGGCAATATTTCAAAAACAAACAGTAGTAGTACGTTTAAGTAGACAATAGAGCATAATGAAATTATAATTTTATGACTTTTTATCAAATCTACGACAAACGTAATTTTTTTACGAAGTGAACATATTGAACGAAGATCGCTTTGCAGTTTTTGGAATTCTTACGGACATTTGAAACCTGAAGCTCATCCATTGCAAATGTTAAGTCAAACTAATTTTAGTATCGAATTGTGTGAGCAAATTTATTGTCGTGTTTACTTACTGCTGCTATAAGCAACAACAACCGATGAATTTCTCCCGATGTTTTTGAGGATGCATGTTCTGGGACTATCTTAAGTGCCTCATAATACCGCCATGGGTGGCCGTTGTCATAAAGGTGCGGACTCGTGAGCGGGATGTCTAGGGCTCGGATCCCACCAGTACCGTCTTCCCTGATTGAGACTTTTTTTCAGGCTTTTCTCAGTACTCATAAATGCCAAATGCCAGGGAGGTATCCTAAACTTAGGCCAGAAAAGTTTCCTTCCTTAAATCATCCTTTCCCAATATTTCATGTCATGTATCATCAGTGTCCATCGCCTGTGGTGGCTCAGTAGTAAAAACGGGCGTTAAACAATATTAAGGAAAATAATGATTGCTGGAGATAACTCATGAGAATTCTGATCCGCAATGAAGTAAAAAATCCCGGCTTTTGACTAGCAAGTTTCATCCATATTTGTTTCAAAAGAAGGTCTGTATTCCCAACTTAATCATATCGGTGGCCAGCGATTTAAATTGCAATGAAGCGAATAAACGGCTAGTCAAGCATATGGATATAGAAACGCCTTAACCATGATAACCACGCAGAGAAATAATATATAAATTATAAAGAAGAATTACGTTTTTTCAGAGTAAAAAATTACAATAATAACCGTCATATGCTTAAGTCTGATCAAACACTTCTGGTAACCATACTTGCCAAGATCGCGGGTTCAAACCCGACTAGGGTTGATGGATTTTTTCAGGGTAAAAATCCTAAGTATGGCTTCCTTAGGAAGGGAAGTAAAGCTGTGGGTCCGGTGTCGTAGATTTACTGCACGTAAAAGCACTTCAATCCTGAAAGAAGAGGCCTCTTGAGAAAATTTACCGGGTTACACGCCATGAATTGAATGAGACGATGATGACCTGTGATGTTAAAGAGCGTCCATAAATAAAATAAATTTCTGCTGTAGTGAAACTGGGCTACCTTACGGGCAAATAGCTGATAATGAATGTGGAACCCGATGCATTGCTTTAGTAATTGCGAAGTTTACCCAGTCAGGGTCGCAGAGATACGACACGCAGACACTCTGGTTTGTCGCAAACAGGAGACAGATTCACCTTGGCTTGAGTGTCGATTGTTCCCAGTATTGTGTTGTCAGTTCTGCAAGAAACTTCACTTTAGTTGTCTGCATTATCATGAAAGGTAAGCTTTGTTTTTTGCTGCTCAAAACTTTACTGCTACAGGCAATTTAAAGTTAAATATTAGCCACTCTTTTCTCTAGTGTACATTAAGTTTTCGGTTATTTTAGCGAATAAACGCAGTGAAAACTGCATGCTTTTATGAATTTTATGAATAAAAAGCACATGCTTTTTCATAAGTAACACACAATGATGGATGCGTTTTTAAGAATACGGTCATACGTTCTGAAAGGAAAATTAATGAAAATTAATAATTTCTTTGCGAGCTACGATATTATCGATAATACGTCCAAATGCCATTTTATTCCCTCTTTCATATTATCTGTAATAGAAATTCCTGTAACTGTAGTACTATAAGAACACAGTCTTTCTGTATTTAGATTACCGAGTTTGATTCTCGGTCGAGAGTAAGAAATTTAATTTGACTAAGATGATTTCATGTCCTTCCAGATTCTGATGTGTGTATATGAAGTGTATGTGTGTATTAGTTAATAATAACCAGTTGTACAATTTTTAGGGCTGCCATTGGATAGATACCTATAGTAGATTACATACTATGTGCCACAGAGTTAACTTTAAACTTATATCGGTATACTGTACTGTCATTTGTTTTACAGAACCCCTATGTAACTATGTTAACTTGCTCATACCTTCAAAAAATTAGTTAAAAGAACATATCTATGTATGTTTAAGTTGTTTGCTTTTAGATGATAGAGCAAAGTATGGGACGCGCACGACATTAATTTAGATTACGTGAAAAATCATACAGCATTGTCCGCATAACATTTTAATTTCGCTTTAAAATTCTTTCAGTATGTAAGATTTGCTGTTGAATGTTTTCTTAAAAGCCCCCCGTTTTAGTTTAGTTTATTGTATGTCACTAACGAAAAAGCATCTATGTGTGTGTGTGTGTGTGTGTGTGTGTGTGTGTGTGTATGTGTGTGCGCGCGCGCGCGCGACTGAAAATCAATTGAAAGTTTTGAAAATCATCATTATATACTTAAGGCATATAAAGTACTAGAAAAACCCCAAAATAAATTATTTAAATAAATTCGTTTGCGGCTAAACGCAAATACAGGACTATTTTTAAACATGGCAAAAATCAATATCATTGTGAGACAATTGGCAAAATCGACAGAAGCTGATGAGCTTTTGTTTTAACTTCCATTGACCTGGAATTCTAAGCAAAGCTTCTTAGGATGTTGGAGTCCTAGGCAGGCTTCAACTCTGATTCTTTAAATAGTAATCGGGATGCATTTTAAGGAATTTTCATGACGAAATACTAACAAATTTATAAATAAACTATTTAATACTTGAAATGTTTTTATTATAATTCTAATTTCCTGAAAATGAATTAAACCAATGGCAAACTAACGCTAAACTTAATTAAAAGATTGAACATGATTTCAACTCTTTACTTTTACAAATTATATAACATTCAAACTTATCATAGATGTCAAGAATTCAAATAGTTTGTGGAGGTCAATATTCGTGATAAATCTATCTCTTTTACAATGACATTAAGGCCATTTTGATAATTTTATTCTGTTGTCTTTTAGAGTCTTTGAAGAAGGAAGGAGTTTTCCCCTGTACTCTTAAAGTAATGCATTTGGGTGTTAAAATTTTAGCGTTGCCCTACAATTATTATTTTTCATCATTCATATACCTGTAAACAATTTCTTTTATATTTTAGCACTTTAACCGTTACAAAGAAATGTTTCTTATATAAATTATGTAAGTTTTTACTTCTTACTCGTACAGTAAGTATCTGAAAAAATGAATCAACTTGTAATCTTTAACACCTCTTGCAAAATTTGTTATTTTCTGTGGAAGAACTAGGAGAAAATTCGCGGATTTTATGAAAAGTTTAAAGTACTTTATGTTAAGAAATACTACAATATAAACAAAACAGTAAATAATAGTAAAAATGAAATATTACACCTAAAAGTATTTTCAAACAGCACAAAATCATAAATATAGCCAGGATATCTAAAATATATGGAGCTTATTCCTATTATGTAATTAAATATTTTTATTTTTGCATCACTGTCAATTTCATTGACATATGAAACTTTTGTTTTTCGGAAAACTAAAACATGAAACTTGTTCAATAGTTTTATGTTAGAATGAATATAGCGAGTTCCTCTAATTGTTTTTATTTTCCCCTAAAATGTGCACTTTTGTCACTCTATTCAAACCGATGGCCGAGGTCGTTAAGGGAAGGGCTCGTGATCGGGAGGTCCGGGGTTCGATTCCCACCAGAACCGTCCTCCCTGACAGGTTTTTTCCAGGTTTTCCTCAAAGCTCATAAATGGCAAATGCAGGGAGGTACCCTAAACTTAGGCCTGGAACGTTTCCTTCCTTTAAAAAAAATCCTTCCCCACTTTATCATTTCATTTCATGTATCATCAGTGTGCACCGTCTGTGATGCCTCAGTAGTTAAAATAGGCGTTAAACACTATTAAAAAATGTGTTCAAGATGTTTCTCTTTTCTGTTGTTCACTTTTACCAAGCAGGATCTGATCCCCAAAATATGACAGATTTTACTCGGTCGGTACCAAAATTTCTGGACATTATTACTCTAATGGGATATATTTAATATCTTTTAATATTTTGTCAAATAAAATACAAATATTTAATTTCATCATTTTTAAATATCAAACCAAGAGATCTGATTTTCCTTACTCACCGAGTATATTTTTTACTGCATCTTTACAATTATTGCTAATGTAGTGTAGATTTTCCACCTTCTGAAAAAATATTTTTACAAATGCCGCAAAACGCCCTGTTACCCAAACCTCACTCGTATTATCCGAAATGCATCTTATTGTGCAACTTCTAAGAAACAACCACTAGTAATGTAAAATTAGCTTTCAATTTAAAGACGCTGACATACGATATTATTATAAGTAACTGGTAAACATGCCATGTTTACCAAAAGTTTGTTTTATTAATGGTTAAACTCAGAAGTGAGGTTATTTTGTAGGTGTAGCGCGGTTTTACCACATTCACAATAAGTGAAATTAGTGCTAGAAATTAACACAATAGTAAGTATATAGGTATAAAACAATGTAGTTCAAAGTTAAATCCAGCACGTTTTATTGCTCTAGTACCTGCTTTTTAAGAAATGTTTAGCTCAGATATATTGTCACCAAACCATCTGCAGTAATATAAGGAAGAGAATTGTCGGCGGTCATATTAAGAAGCTTATGAATAAAAACATCTTGCGACCACTTTAAATATGCTACTTGTGACAACATTATTTAAAGAGTTGTTTGTGTATTAAAATAGACAAATTAATCTGAGTAAAGTGCTATATCCTTGTTTTAATGCTTCTTAGGTTTTAATGGCTGATGGTATAATTAAAACAGTTAAAATCTTCCGGGCTCTTTTGCCTTGATCCTACGGTTCACCGAGACGGATCAATACTGTCATGTTTTATCAGTCAGGTTTTGTTCATCGTCTACTGATGATGCCAACCGCAGTAGTTGGTGAAAGCTATGGTAGCAATTTAAACCATGGACCACGGCAAAACAGCTCGAAATATTTTAACTGTTTTAATTATAACCTTGCTTGATTCCTTGGTTTATTGAATATCGTTGCTAAACTTGATAATAATGCTAATGCCAGTTGTACAGAAAATAAATGAAATTATTTTCTTCTTCATTTTTCTTCGCAATATTTAATATTTTTCTTTTGGTAGCTAATGGGTACATACTGAAAAAATGGAAATTACAAAAATGTTTGAAAACATTGCCAGAATACCTATGTTGAGAAAATATATTAATTTTGGCAGTTTAAAATGGCCATAGACAATAAAACTATTAACTTTTACGGACAGAAACATCTTAATGACCAATATCTTATGATTTTTTACAGAATTTTGATAATGAAAGGAGATGCTACATGTGAAATTTCATATTATAAGTTTATGATTCAAACTATAAGTTTATTTTAACCTCTTTGAAACATTACTAGAAAACGAGTGATGAATTTGTTTAAATACTAAAAATAATTTATAAATTTTAAAACATTTTCAAAATATTAAAATGTAAATGACAATTTGACGTTTAAGTACAGGTAATTTTAACGTTACGAGAATCTTGCATCTTGCATCTTGCATCTTATCATTAAAGTGTATGGATATTGGTGTTTAGCACTTTGTGTTTCTATTTGCTATAGGAGTTCTAAAGAAGAAGGCTCCAATAGGTCTCCTGGTATCGGGAGCTGCTGTTTTGGCCCTGGGGGCCACTCTTGGATGGTATGGCTTTCCAAAACTCGTTCGCAGTCAGATTGCATCAGTGAGTTTCCAGTTTATTCTCATAGTAGGGTAAAAGTTTGAAGAACAGAAAATATTTCATTCAACAACCTTCCTTAGCGTGCTAAGTTCTAAATATCCTTTTGGACTCTTTAAAGATTGAGTGATTTTTATGAGGTTGCATTTTTAATTTTAAATTCAGGAACTACGTCTATAAAAGTTGATTGCAAAACATTCAGATATTTTCCTTTATTCCCAAGGTTTATATTCAGTTAATCAGTTATATTTAAGAAAATTGTACCAATCGTGTTAGCTGCTTTATCTATTTCTTAAAATTCTTTGCATTATTTTTAATTAATATCTTGGGCTTCAAATATTTTTCCTGTTTCACGCTTTATATAGTTCTGATTTTATTGTACGACTGATCAACACATATGTAAAACTTTAATCACTCCTATTACCTTTTTAAGTACAGTGAGGTTATTTGAGTTACGGACTTCTTGAGCTTACCGGAGAAATGCAGCCGCCGCTTCCAGAAGAAAAAAGTTAAAACTCATCGCACGTATGGCTAGTGTTTTAATTTTAAAATCTATATTTTTACCGCAAGCATAAAATGATACTGTATTTAAACACTGATAAATACTAATCTGAGTTTATAAAATATGCTGAAAATTATGTCCCTCAGCGATAATACTTTAGGCGTAAGGAATTCCTGTGTTTCATGTAACTTTTCTACCGTAAGGACATGGAACACGATTCTTGTCACTGAAAGGTCCTGTCTCTCGTAATTTATTTACCGCTTCTCTGCAAAATTTCGTTTTCAACTATGTAATACATAAAACCCCGTTCTTCAAGACTATGTTTATGTAGTGGAATAACTAACGGAGAACAATTAGCACAAACTCTATACACAATGAAAGTACCGAGTAACACACGTACGCCCCTTGCTGACAAAGCGTCTCTCAAACGAACAACAAGTCCTATTATAAGAATTATACCGTCTTGACCAGTGGCTTCTCCCAGTAAGTAGCCGCGCTCTATCGGCCCTTAATTTAAATAACCTCACTGTATTTTACAATAATGTTTATGAGGCTTTTTTATTTACGAGAGCATTAATCTAGCTTTGTTGTATAGTTTCCTTTTCTTCAAGCATGATATTTTAATTTATGTGATAAGCCTGTCATTTTGATAAACTCAAAGTTATCTGGGAAAGATGCTTCGAAATTATGTTAATTTGTTTTAATTATTCGTAATTTTACTATAATGAGAAATGCTTACAAACTTATAAATATTAGAAATTTTCCCGAAATTCTACGATTGCTTCAGTTAAAAATTTTAGCAAAGAGTCGAAGAGTTTATTAAATTAGCATCAAATAGAAAAAAAAGAAACTTTTTATAATTAATCGCTACAATTCTATAATCGAATGACTGACATGTTAAGAGCATTCAAACTTTAAGAGCTCCCATAAACCAAAGACGATAACATTTTGAGAAATGTTTCTATGTCAATTTGGTTTGTGTTGTAGAATCTGGCGCTGAAAGAAGGTTCAGACAGAAGAAAAATCTGGGAGAAAGCTCCATTTCCTCTCGATTTTAAGGTGTTCCTGTTCAACATTACAAACCCTCTGGAAGTAGAGGCCGGGGAAAAACCTGTCGTCGATGAGGTGGGGCCTTTCTGCTTTGAGTAAGTATATTCGGTTTTGAACATATGAGGTGTTCAAAAGGTACTTGCCCTTATTTTTTTCAATAATTGTAAGGAAGAAAAACTAAGCACAGTGCTGGATGACTTTTTCGGGCATCGTTGAGTGGATAATTTACTTCTAGAAGGCCGGTGTGTGAAGTGGTGCTGTGCTTTCATGGCATTTGCGTGAAATGACGGAACGGTTGAGTGATGTCACTGCTTAAAATTTTGTCAGAAGCCGGGAGATTCGCAAGTGGAAATAATTTGGGTATTCGGAGAGGGTGCAATTGAAGAAATAAAAAAATGGATGCTTTCAAATTTGTAACCGACATTTCCTTGAGAACATGGGATATGAATCATAAAGTACGCTTGTTTATGGGGGTCCATGGCTTGATGTCTGGGAAGCTGCAGACGAAGTTAGGATTATCGCAGTATTTGAATTCTTAATTATAACTGAGGGTTTAAACATACACAGAGGGGCTGCGAAATCTGTGCTCTAGCTGTGTTCCCAGTAGCAAAAATAACTCCGCTCTTAAATCTTGCAGAACATGCTGGAATACGTTGGCGAGAAACACGAGTTTTTCAAGACACAATGAGACGTGAGAATATGGCACGGTTCCGAAATCAAGGTTTTTGACACAACGATCATTCAAAAACAAGTAATGGTATGATCAAGGGGCTGTGTATTGGGCTACAAAGTGAAAGGGATTAGAAAATGAGCACTTTCAGATACCCAATCCTATTTTTATCACGTTTTTATTAATTCACTTTCTTGTCTGTTCGGGTGGAATTTTATAATTAGTTTATAATGCACTTCTAAATGAAATAAAGACTTGAAAATTTGCATGTAGATCTGAAATGGATGACAATACAATATAATATGGTAATTATCATGGTTCAATGGTTCCACGGTTAAAAAATATGATTCCGCAATTTTAATAGTAAAGCAGCGCAATATCAAACACGAAGGTTTTAAAAAATGTAAGATTGACTAGTAAGAACACTTTTCTGCAGTTCCGTTAATAACGCATAAAATATGAAATTTATAATAATATTTATTTAAAAATAAGAACAGTTACTATGATGACTGTATTATATTTATCAATACAATAAATAAATTATAGTGTAACTTGATTTATATTTAATTTCGTTAAATCTAAATTGATTAAAATTCTTTTTGTTATATTTTGATAACAATACAGTCTCTATTGCAATTATTCAAATAAACAGCGCGATGTCGAACGCGCAAATTCCAAGAAACGCATAGCTCAAGCGCTATCAACTGAGACGATGAAAAAACGTTCTTCTCGACTCGCTAATGACACGCAACGACATGCATATTTTGATAACATACAGTCGCCATGGAAACTTTTCAAATAAAAACATAAAATTTAAATTCTCACAATTAAATCCTTACAAATAACATTTAATAAACCTGATTTCTATTACCCAAATTCAATTGCGCCAGTGTTAATGTGTAACACGTGTATTAATAATTTCAGCTGTGTAAATAAGTAGTGAATGAGTATTATATTTAATATAGTGAACTTGCTTAAGGTCGGATATTTTTTCAACATATTCTCTTTTGCTCGAATACAACTTTATTAAATATTCGGTTCTTTTTCGCTATCACACTTATCAATAAGAAATTTAATAGAAATAAAAATAAATTTTAAGTCATTGGCCATTTTTCAGTTCCACGTTATTAGTAAGATGTTTTATAGCATTATATATTGAAAATATTGATGAACTATTGAAAATGGGACTTCCTCGTTCGCGAAGCAGATTTGCATACACTCAATACATATTTTACCCCATTTCACTTTATCACCATATAACTCCGTTATTTTCATAAGATTCCGTATCTCAAATCACTTATCAAGACCCCTCTACAATTTCTGAATTATTGTGATATTGATTGTTAATACTCGTAATAATGATGAAGTATGTACAGGCAGTGGTTTTGTACGTCAACGCACAAATTATTGGCGTCAATGTTGGTAGGTAGAGAGAATGTGTTACAAATATTTTAATTAATATGTATATATATATAATTGTGATACATTATATTATTGAACTTTCTGCTACTAGCTATTTAAAGACGATGTTTATAGTTTAGAAGACTAACCTTTTTATTTAAGTTAATTTTAAAATCTGTTAAGCATGCATGTTTGTTGATTTTAATACTTAATACGTAACTCTATGAAAACTATTCTTACATATTATTAAAAGGCTTTTACTAGTTCACTTATTATCTAAAACTATATTTAAAGTATCTAGATTGAATGGGTATATGTCTTTAAAGTTTATATACATTTCGCATATAATATTTTATTCTACCCAGTTCAACCCATCCGCAAGACTTCCCGAAGGAGTAGCTCGGATGTCCGACTTCTAACAACGTCAGAAGTACTACAAGTGCTCAGGATCCGCAAAGCAACTGATTGGGTCGGAAGGAAGAGAGACAACGTTTTTGCAAATGTTTCTGTTGACATCATTGCTATAAAATGACTTTAGTCCTGAACAGTTGCTCCAATCTTGTCTTCAATAAATACCAGTACACGACAAAATGTACTGGGGTAACAACACCTTAAGAAAGTGTACCAACAGGCCCAGGAGAAACCAAAATGTAAATTATATTGGTAGACATGTGACGAAATATCAGCACTCGCAATTAGTACCATGAAGTTGGTACCTGTCGTTGATATAAAAACATTTCTTCTATATGTAATGGAAAATAACCCAACATTTCAAAAACAATGCTTTCCAATTTATTAAAACAAGTATTACGAAATTAACAATTTACAAATGCATTTCTCAAATAAGTTAATTATATTGGTGTGCATGCTTTTATTTTGAAAAAAACCGAGTGTTTCATAATCAGAATTTTATGATAATTTAAAAAATGAAATCCATTTTTATGTACCAAGTCAGAATTTTTCAATTCTAAATTTTATTATTTAATATTTTTAGTAAACCATTGCTATTTCTCTGTGAGTGAGATATGTTAATAAATATTTACAAGACAAGACAGTTAATGATTTCAACTTTAATACTAAAAATGTGAAATAAATGCTTCCTTCAGTAGAGAGTAAAGCCTAGTTTTGCCATATCCGTCCTTTTAGCAGCTTAAAATATGTGGGTAAGACGTCTGTTATTTATTGTGTATCCCTATCTGTCTCTGGATCGCGGGTTCCATCCCGACAAGGGCCGACGGATTTTATCGGGCGTAAAAATCTAAGTATGGCTTCCTGTGGAATGGAAGTAAAGTCATGGGTCCCGTGTCGTACATTTACGGCACGAAAAAGAACCTCAAGCCCGAAAAAGAAAACCTATGAGCAAAATTTATCAGCCGTTTCACGCCCTGCATTGAATGGAAAGCTGATGACCTGAGATGTTTAAAAAAAAAAAACCAAGCTGTCCAGATGAAATTTCCTCTCAAAATTATGGACCTTTTAAGCTTGAATTGCACGCTCTTAATGAACATCGATTTGCCCTTTCACCTTCCACCAAATTGCAGCAGTTCTGCTATCTCTGATCAATACACCTTTCTTTGTCGTTTAATTACCTTGAGTTACATTAGTTCGTTGCAACAAGCATTTAGAGGTTTCCCTAAATTATGAACTAACGCTTTGTTCAGGGCTGTTAATTGAGAGGTGTTGAGATATTCCTGACCACTAAATCATTTCCATTCCCAATTATATGTACCGATTAGAGAGCATTGGTAAATTATATTCATTTCATTAATCTCACATTGTTTGTACAGTAATTGGTATCATTAAGAGCCTCGATAAACATGAATATCCATAGCAAAAGTTATATTACCATTTTCAACTGTTACATGAATATTATAATGCAAATAATATAATCTCAAATGCTTGCCAAGTACAGCGATCAGGACATAAAACTTTACATCCTCTGCCCAAATCCTGTGATTCTTTTAGTCTCATAACTGAATAATGAGAACCCTTGGGGATTATTCAAGAGAAATCATGAAACTATGATGGTGGCGGTGTTGATTATCTCCTCAGTTTGTACGCTGATGACGTGAGCTGTTAAAGAGCGTCCATAAATAAACCAATCAAATCCTCAGTTTGCTGTGTTGATTATCTCCTCAGTTTGCTGTGTTGATTATCTCCTCAGTTTGCTGAGTTGATTATCTCCTGAGTTTGCTGAGTTGATTATCTCCTCAGTTTGCTGTGTTGATTATCTCCTCAGTTTGCTGAGTTGATTATCTCCTGAGTTTGCTGTGTTGATTATCTCCTCTTATCTCCTCAGTTTGCTGAGTTGATTATCTCCTGAGTATGCTGTGTTGATTATCTCCTCAGTTTGCTGTGTTGATTATGCATTTCTAGTTACTCTAACACACCTTGAACAACTGATCTGTAAAGTTCTGGCTTCACCATAAAGTACTTTTCCTTGAATGTTATTTTTATATTCAATATACTTTCATTTAGGGCCAATGCATTTATTCCAACGATCCTCCAATATCGTTTCTGGTTTCTGAAGTAGATTTTTGGTAAATGTGCGAAACACTTCTCTACAGTTGCAATTAATTCTGGATTCAATGAAAAACGCTGACCAAAGAGGAAAATTTGATATTTATCAACAGAGAGAGTCTGGGAATTAAGGTGGGTGTCGAAAAATTCACAATTCAAACCTTTTTAATTTTCTGATTCCCAAAATATCTTTTTAGCATGCTTTATCTTGGTGAAGAAACATTTGTTTTCTTCTGGAAATCAGGTGTTCTTCCTCGCAATTCTTTTCATCTATCTGGTTTAAAAGATTGGAATTTATCATTGGTAAAGATAATCAACTAGTAAAATTTCTTTAAAGTCTCAAAACACTAAGGTCTTGAGGTTTCCAGCAGATAGAACCGAGTTTGTCTACTTTTGCGCTGAACAACCGGCTACTGTTCATTGTTTTCACATGTTGGTGAATTGTGGATGCAGGTATCATCACAAAAACCTGCGGGCACTTCCTTCCTTTATCACTCGTGCTGTAACTGTCGCTGCGTCTATGCTCCTGTTGCGTATGTAAGTTGCAGATACGAGTAACTTCATGTCTTCGTTTTGGAGTAATCATATAGGAAAACTTACTTTCTGACTCGCTATCTTACAGTTAAGAGTTGTGATTTGTTATGTAACTATTTCTTTCGCATTTGCAGCGAGTACAAACAGAAAGTGGATATTATTGATCATGAAGAAGATGACACCGTGGAGTTCAGTAGGAAGGAGACCTGGTATTTCAACCAGAATAAGTCAGCAGGATTGACAGGAGAAGAGATTGTTCGTGTTCCTCATCTAGTTCTGCTTGTAAGTACCTAGGGGAGAGGGGTATAAACGCTGATGCTGGGCGTGAAAAATCATATTTAAATTCTACCTAATTATTGCAAACAAAAAGCATTTGTGGTTGAGCATATGCTGGATGTAAAATAGTTTTATTTTCACTTTGTCTGAAGCTGATAGCGAAACACATTCCAAAAATTAACCTTTAGTGTGATTTCTAAAGTGTACTTGTTACAGATTTGTCAGCAGTAAGTTCCTTTCAAATAAAACATTAAGATTGTGTTGAGAAAGGTCAATAATGGAATTTTAAAACACATTTAGAAGAAATGCTTGTTTTTATCACTTTATAAATGTTGATAAACTTTATATGCATTGATAAAACATTTTATTAATTTTTTTGAAATTTTTTATTTTATGTTCTTTTCTGAACTTTCATATTCAGTCATTTTGGCTGATTTCTTCTTAATTCTGCATACACATATATTTTGTAATTTTAAAACGCGGTTTACAACTGTAAATCTTGAGGTGGTGAAATATTCATTATAGTCATTTTCCAGCTGACGTTGTAGCACCAATATAAGCCAATTTAATGTTTTCTTCATAGTTTCTTTTATGTTAATAGAAAACCGTATCTGAATTTAAACTTTCGCAAACAACAATCGAGTTACAATTAGATACAGTTGTAAGAGAGAGTATACAAGGATTCATTATGTGAATTATAGTGTATTACATCGTCACTGTGACTGCACCTATTCCACCATCTTTTTAGTAGTTAATCGGTTTGAATATGTTTTGTGAGAACTATATATTTTTTAATTTATAATGAAAATATTTTCACAAATTCTTAAGGTGACATGCAAGTATAAACCCTTGAAAAATATACTGTTTTTTCATTTCATAGATTCAATATTCAAACTTAATTTCTGTGTGTTTCAATTTGCAAATCAAATACTTAACACTATTTAAAAATCAAATTCTATGGCGCGGCAATTTGCCATGTTTACTCTAAATAATATTTTATACACATCTACAGTCTCCTTTTTATACTTGTTTCCCTGGCAATATAACAAACATATGTACAAAACACATTATTTTGTTTCTACAAAGACAATTGCAAAAATATTTAAGTCAAAACTATATAAGAATTTTTAGTTTCATATTATAAAATTTTCACATTAAAATGTTTATTTTTAGAGCAACAGTGTAAATCTTTTCTTTTAAATGCGGTCATTTGTTGATAAATGGGATATTCTGCATGTGCTTTAAAAAGCGCTAAAATGACCTTACTTTTTAAAACGGAGTAGTTCAGGCAATATCAGAAGGGATCATATTTATATAACAAGAAATAATGTTACAGCCATCATCCATCCGCTCATATTCATCCAAATTCCCTGTAGTTTTCGGTGAAAGGAGAAATAGTTTACCTTGTAAAGGCTGTGTAACAATACTTGGAAGAAAATACCCTAATTTTGATCACGGAATGATTCTGTCTTAATTTGTGATAAGCGAAAATGTTACAAATACTAGAACCCTTGGAGAAAATTTCGGTGATAGCTATAACAGTTATTTTCTCAAAGCGGCCAAGGTTCCGAAATGAAACCAATAAGTACGGAAACTAATGTTGTATCTGGTTCTGTCTACAGGCTATGATGTATGCAGCTGAAGTAGAGCACCCTGCTGCAATACAAATCGTGCTCCAGGCCGCACCTCTCATCTTCGGGAATGACAGCTCTGTCTTCCTTACAGTGCCGGCCAAAGTACTCCTATTTGACGGAATTGTTCTCAACTGCAGCTCTTCCAACTTCTCAGTAAGACTTGTCTGCTCGGAGATACGCAAACACACAGATTTCCTTACCAAGGTTAACGATGACATCTTTAAGTTTTCACTTATAGGCAGGGTGAGTACTGAGGAACTATGTTAGGCCCTTTATCAGCTTGAGAAAGTGATTCTGATTCGGTGATTTGAATGCTGAAGATATCATAGTGCCGTTGGAGTTTCTGGTAGTCCCAAAAGTAAGTTTGAACCAGTTGTCCAAGCAGGAAGTTCCTGCTGATATTCGATTTCTGAACGCAAAGAATGTGTCTGCAGCTGAAATTTTTCGTCAATTGATAAAAGCCTAAGGAGAAAACGAAGAAACTATGAAAAATGGTCAATAGCGTGGCAAAATAGGGCTTAGCATTTAGAACCGGGAGTTTGCACTGAGTGGCAGATCCATATCAAATGGCCGAGTGATTTCAGTTGGGAAAGAACACATTGAAGGGCATAGATATCAAAGAAGACATCAAAACGGCGGTGAAACGCTGGGTCAATTGACAGAGCACCACATTTTATGAGAGGAACGTAAAAATATCCTCACGTCTAATGCCTTAATCAGCTTGGAGACAGAGTATTAAGTGAAAATCGATGCAGAGGGGCTTAAGTAAAATGTTACATAATATTGGGAAAAATACCTGTAAACTTCCTTTAGGGACAACCCCTGTATCATTGTGAAGGATTGAGAGAAGGAAAACAGTAAATAATTCTGCTTATTATACTGAGGGTCATAAGTAATAATAGCCTGTAATGTATCTTAGAAAGTATATCACCACTTGCTCCAATACTTTTCAGAGATAATGGTGTACTATCACTGCTTGAATGGAAATAATTTTTATTTTACATTACTCTTATAAAATGAAAAAGGAACGTAAAACCTCCGTTTTCGACCAACCAAATCTTCAAGAACCAAGTGATCAAAAAATGGCAAGGCACTAAGGCAATCGCTGAAAAATAATGAAAAGTTATCATAGATCAATCAAACAATGACTGCTTTTAAAATGCAAAATCATTATTTATTCAGCAACTGTATATAACATGTCAAAATTCACTAACTATTTGTTTTAATACATTTACTCAACGTAGGAGCTATTGGTGGGTATTATTTGTATTATCAATGTACATTTTGATTCTGGATTGATTTAGCTTCAATTGTATCACAGAGAAATGGAACACTACAAGGAAGATACAGGGTAAAGCGAGGAATACAAAACATAAAGGACGTGGGTCGCGTTATCGAGTTCAACGGCCAGAAGCAGCAAAGAGTATGGAAAGGAGAGAAGTGCAATCGGTTCTTAGGAACGGATACAACTATCTTTCCACCATTTCTCACTAAGGATGATAGCATAGAAGCCTTCTCGTCGGAGTTGTGCAGGTGAGTTGAGAGTACTTCTGTAAATGAAACTATTTGTACATGGGTCTGTCTTTCAAAGAATTTACTGGACATAATGTTAACATTGCTCAACCTATTTGAATCTTCTTAGTTTTAAGATACATTTTATTTAGTTGATGCAAGATGACCCAAAAGCAGGTGCCATAGGACACAGAGCTGGTTTATATAATTCTGTACTCCTTTAAATGTTTACGTTATCTTATTAATAACAGTACTATTATTTGGCATGGGACTTTTGAATTCTCTCTATGCAACAAAATTCATAAGCTAGAAAGTGCAACTAAAATAATGCAGAAAAATCACTAACCATCTATGTGAACTTTTTTCTTAAGGAAACTACAAAACTTAAATTTAAGCAAAATACACGAACTGTTATATTCTTGCTTATTACATACACACAGGGTGTACACAAATGATTATAACAGTTTTAAACTTAAATTGAACATTAACTATAAAAGTTTCCATTCTACATGCGCAAATTTTGTGTTTTAGCCATGGTGACGAAATAAATAAAATAAGACAACTCGCGTGCAAATACCTTTTTATGTCTTGGAAATCGCAAAATATAATTCAGTCCAAAGGGCGTATCGGCGAAGATTTGGTCTTAACGCCCCCCTTCTGATAATAACAATCAGTACCAAACGACTGGGTGTCTCTGTAAAGAAAAGAGCCCCGGACGACCGCGCATGTGAGACGGGAATATGTAGAAGGCCAGAACACTTTTCGCGAGCAGTTCTAAAAAATCTGAGAGACGGGTGACTCGAGAACTAACAATGACAGTGTGGAATGTGTTAAGAAAACATCTCCAACAGAGGTCATAAAGTGCTAAAAGCAAACTTTCTCCATCGTTGGATTGGTTGTCACAGTCAGGACGCTTTGGCATTTCTCCGATGGCCTCCGAGGTCCTTAGATCCGACCCCCTGTGAATTTTTCTTGTGGGAGTATATAAAGATCATGTATACATGCCACTGCTACCTGCAGACCTACCTGAGTTAAGACGGAAGATTACTGCAGCAGTTGGATCAGTTACACCATACATGCTAACTTCGATGTGGCAAGAAATGGACTACCGGCTGGATGTATGCCATGTCACAAATGGATCCCATACTGAACACTTGTAATTTGTGTTATGGTAATTTCCACAGTTTTTATTCAATTTAGATTATGATTGAAATTTATAGATAAAATATAAGTTTAAAGCCACTATAATCATTCGTGTACACCCTGTATTTTCTATGTCTACTCCTTTATCAGGAGTAACAGCAGGATAATATTTCGGTAATGAGAAAATCGAATCTGTCAGCATTTTAGTTTCGATCATTCAGTGGTAGTTTTGTTAAAGTAGTCATGACACAAGGCTAAGAGTTAATAAGCAAATGAATGTGAAATCTGTGGGTGACTACAGTTCTTGCAAAAACGAGATCTTTGGAGACTGAAAATAATGTTATCACGCAGCTCAGAGGAACATTGTCAGAATTAAACGCTGGTGCCTCTCAAGTCATTGGTCAGTGCTACGTTGCAATATGGTAAACCATGGTAATGTTGACACAACACAATAATTGACCGTAGATGTAAAGCTCGAGTCGTGTGGAGTAATAAATGAAGATTTGAGTTGTTTCGAACAGCGGTCAACGGACACCAAATAGAGCAATCAATGGATCCCTCCTGCCAGTAAGTTCACGATGGCTATGTAATGATGCGGGGAATATTCTATTACAGTTCACAAAGATCAAAAGTGAAATTGGAGTCTATGGCAGCTGCGCCAGGTCTATTTACAGTTGCACACCTTTATATTTTGCGGTTAGAGTGTGTATCAGTAGATAAATGCAATGCCGCTTAGACAACGAACATAACACATGTGCAAATGCCCATATATCTCCCCCGAACTTTAGCCCAATTGAAAACTTATGGGACGCTGTGCAGATCACACTGAACTCGTTACAGTAACAACCCACTTTATGAACATTCATTGAAGGTGGCTAGATATTCACATGCAACTATTCTAACATCTCGTGTCAAATCATGTAGCCGGGATAGACCTGAACTTTATTAACTAGTGTTTAATTATTTCGCATGCCTAAATATGTAAGGTCTTTGCAATGCCCTGTAAGTGAAGTCACCAGTCACTCCAAAGTAAAAATTATACGCGGACGTAGAAATATGCTGTCCAACAAGATGATATTTATATATACTGCTCATACATAAAAATTCTTATTGTTAATTTGGCATTTAATAAATTGGGAGATTAATTATTCAAGAAATATGAAATAAGAAAGTTTTTCTGTACCTCTAAGTTTATTTACTATAAATCACATTTATAAAATCAATTTCCTTACAAAGGATACATAATAAAGGAAAACTTTTAATTATGTTCTGGCTCTCCGCTATAGTTTTGTATTTTTGTGGCTGTTCAACTTCATGTATCCCTTGAGTAATTCTTAGGTTGTCCCATTTTACTTTTCCCTCTTGACATGTAGCTCAATACTGCAGTCTTAACATACTATTCAGATTTCCCGATTTTCCCTTATTTGTTCATTACGAAAATAAAAGTTAATTTATGTTTTAGCTTAATTAGCCCGTGAGGGATCACGCGTGAGTATTTAGCTTACGGTGGATTATTTTAATTTTCATAAAATGAAGTGAATACATTCATATTAGAAATTCCAAAGGGTTTTATAAAATTCTATGAGCATTCTATAACAACAAGAATCTGAAAAATTGGTAAAGTATAGAGCTTTCCTGGATTTTATTGTAGTGTTAATTTAACTAGTCTTTTCCATTTACTGTACTCATTTTCACACAAGCAATTCATATGATTAGTTTTTAATTCTTGGACATCAAGCAATATATAAGATACAAATGAAGTCACTCTTGTCTTCTCACTAAATGGAAAATATTCTTGTCAGGTTGGTGGTAATGCTTTAGCTAGCGGTATAAAGGGGCTATTCAAAAGAAAGTGGAATTTTAAGAACAAAAGAAGGTTTTAGAGGGCAATGGAACTTTTTAGCGTATGGACGTCCACTCTATTACAGTAAACTTGCGGCATTTGGGTTGGCCAGACGATGAGAGAAATGCTTACAATAGCGAATGAGATCTTGAGATCCTAATTATGACAGGTATAGTGACGCATGAACTTCTGAATATATCAGCAAGAATAATAAAAAAGTTATCTGAAAAAAAATTCAAACTCATAAGATACGAAATCAAAAAGATTTTAGATTTTAAAAGAATCTTTGAGCAAAATGCTTATGTAGAAATCACTCGCGGGATAATCTTGTTAAAACTTTTCTAAGAAACTTCGCTAAACGTATTTCATTAAGATGTCTTCTCGTAGAGTGGCCGAGGTCGTTAAGGCGCGGACTCGTGAGCGGGAGTTCTGAGGGTTCGATTCCCGCCATGACCATTCTATTTTCCAAGTTCCCCTCATTACTCATAAATGGCAAATGTCGGGGAGGTGTCCTAAATTTGGGCCTGGAACGCTTCCTTCCTTAAAAAATCCATTCCCATTTTAACATTTCATCTCATGTATCATCAGTGTCCACCGTCTGTGGTGCCTCAGTAGTTAAATCGGGCGTTAAACACTACTAAAAATTCCATACATCCATGCTATTACCTTGCACGAGTATTTACCTCTTTATATTTGTATCTTTCCTAACCTTTTTTGAACATTTTGTGCAGTCCGATAAATTGCTAGAAGGTTGTTTACTTTTAATGCATAATATATTTAATATAATTAAACTTATATATATATATATATATATATACTTTGAAGCTGTTCCTGGCCCCCCATCAATTACAGAGTAATTAATTAATTTTTGTAATTTTGGAATCAGCAACTCTGTAATTAGGTGCAAGTATGTTGAGCATTTTCTTTTATTGGAGGAACTTTAGTGACATATGTAGAATTAATTATGTATGCTGTTTAATGGCATTCATAAAGGGTAAATTTTGTAATATTTTAAGGAATAACGTGTAAAAATATAACCAGGTAAGGGAAACCTCTCGTCTCTCCTCGAACGCAGAAAGATTTGGCAGTGCAAGGTATGCGGCTGAGGTTGTAAATGCCCCTGCCTCAGGGCAAACACGCGGCAAAGTTGCAGGTGTCCGAGTAAAAGAGTCGTTGACAGTAACGTATGAAATCTGTTTAAATTCATCTTACTGACGAATAGCGAAGCATTTGGCTGAATGAAATTTTCCAGCGAATAGAAATAAAATTCAATGAAGTACTCATCTGTCAGATACAACACAAAGTTGGCGGGAGTATTTCGCGCCGATGCTCATGGATGGATTCGCTTGATATTATGTATAAAAGGGCTAGATTTTTCCCAAAACGGGGCAGTCTCAGATATATGTGGCTGCCGTCGCACGGAGATCAGCGGAAGATCGGCCGAAGTACCATGTACCAGTTCCGGTGACAACAAAGTTGGAGCGCCAGTTGCTACATTAACTGCCGATATAACATTGAGCCGCTTTAAGAACGTAGTTAATTTAACAATGTCTTTGCACTGTGACCCCTTGGTCAGCGCAATAAATATACACGTTTGCTAAGGTTACCTTGCCGTGGTTCGACGAGAGACATGAATATACCCGGATATCCACGTTAGAAGAATAAACCATATCAGCAAAGTAGATAACAAAGCGTCATTTGTCGTCATTTTCGGAATTCTGTTCCACTCAGGCCCGGCTGGCACATAGCCGCCAAAATACAGCGAAAGCCCCTCGAGAAAGTCTCATGGAAGAGGGGTGTGGGTGATCTGCAGCAGTCGTGGCAAAACCTGCGATCAACGGGCACAAATTATCTACCACAGCACCCATACAGCCCAATTCCCGTCCGCCATCAACACCCCTTCTTCATAGCCAAAATTTATATTACCAGTGATCCAGCGTGAAAAGCTTATTTACCGACGCCCACTATACGATCTTTTTTTCAAACTTGATATTAGAACCTGTAATAAAATATAATTTTCTAACCCAAACTTTCCTCATTGTGATGATTGGCTTAAAATGTAATATCTTCTATTTTGATGTTGTTTTGAAAATATATTCCTCTACAATAGAACCAAGACAAGGGTGCAATTTGTTGTCCACAATTTTAAATAAATATTATATAGAAACTGTTTTAAATAAATGGAAGAATATAATACATCCAGGAATTAAAATATAAAGAAATATACATTTGCTATCACTTAATGATTCAAAAAACCAAAGACTATTTACTAAAACACATTGTTATTGCGTTTTAAATTATGTATTGATTTAAAAGTAAACAATTTAAAAAGAAATAATTTTACATTTAAATTATTTCATAATGATTGTACTAAGTAACGTTTTACCCTCTGCAGTTATGATTTAAGGACAAAAATTTCAGCTGACAAAATAGATGTAGCACGTAATTATAGAGGAAACTATTAATCTCCTTTATAATATATGAGAAACCTTCTTGGAGGTTGGGACGAGCAAAGCACAATTTGTCTTTGACAAGCCCCATAGCACAAACATTTCTTATTTTGTGCTCTTTATGTTAGTAGATTTCTTGAGAAGTTATTATTAACGTTGTGTACGATATGCTAATTAATTTCTTTCTTTAATTAAACTTCTTTGTGCTCAGTAAGAGATGTTTTAATTTTAAAGTTCATTAAGAGTATAAAAACTCTAGGTATATTTTTCGGAAAGTGCATCTGCAGTTGTAATTTGTTTTTGCAGATCTTCCGCAGCAAACTACTCAGGAACTGCGTACTATAAGGGCATTAGGGGTTTCCGTTATACGGGTGACTTCGGCGACCCTTCCACTGACCCAGATCTCAAGTGCTTCTGTACCACTCCTAACACCTGCCTCAAGAAGGGTGTTCATGACCTCAGCCGATGCACAGGTAAGCCTAGTTGTAACATGGCGGAATATGATTTTAAACTTTATATGCAACATATGAAGTCTCAATGCTGGTACGGGATGAGTTCCTGTAGCCTTTAATCATTATTTAAAAAATAATATTAAAATATTTAAATATATGAACGCTTTCCATTAACTTTCTGTTGATGAAACATATTAATATAGACTATTTTGTTATTAATTTTTATTAGAAAATCGTTATTGCATAAGTAGAAAATTTTTTTATTAGAAAATCGTTATTGCATAAGTACAAACTGTGGTTTTCTAGGGATCTACAACTTTTTTTTTAATATTATAAGAATTCTGGGATTTTTTCTTGGCAAATCATTTAATCAGAAGGAGAGTTCATGAAGTATTTACAGCCTAATGAAGACACACAGTGGGTACGTTAATTTCTACACGTGGAATGTACTAAATGGCATAGCGACTATCTAAACTTAAGGCATGAAATTTATTCAGAAATACTATCCACAGTAGAGGTTACACAACTATCGCTTCTGCGTGGAACTTTGATATGCTGATACTGTGGAAATGCAATGTCTGTACGCGCATGTGCAAGAACATGAGTTTATTAGCAGCGCTTCCGTTGTCCTACCGGTTGCTGGATCAAGTAGCGAATTACAGGTTTTTATTTGCATATTATTTATGCGAAAAATAACTTGATTTATAACACAAGTGGAAATGAATGTACGCATTGTGTGGTTTTACCCCAAAGGTCTTCTATTGTAAAAAAAATAAAGAGAAATGCATTCCGTCATCTTGAAGTAATATTTATAAGATACCGCTCCCCCCCCCCAATTAAACTATTATCAAATATTAGTATAATCCCTTACATATATTATAAATATTATTACAATTTACGTATATTCATATTAGTAGTTAAGTTATTTGTGTATTTCATGGGTAGTGAGAAGACAAAATACTTGTGGACAGAAACTTTAGAAATAAACCAGGAAATGTTGATTGTGAATGTGTTTTGGGCTGGACAAAGAACCAGATGGCCATGTACCTCTTTTGTATATTTTTGCAAGAGGCTTTGTATAAGAAGGTTCGCCCCTTTAAGGTTTCTGGAAAAGTATAGGAAAATGGAACAGGTCATAAACCCCTCTATTGTGTGAAATGTCATAAAGCTAAGCTTTGTTAAAATCTGAAGGCGGAGCGTAATATGAAACATGCTGATATAATAGGTCATTGGGGGTGAAATAAATCATAGAGACCGACACAGTGGTGCCAATGTGAAAGAATAGTTCAAATATAAGGCCTAAGGGATGGGGCCGTTTGTAGATTAGGCTGGTAGCAGTCCGCTCGCGGGAAGAGGTGTCGTGGATTAATTGTGTTTCTTTGAGTTCTGGGTTGGGTGTCCCTTGTGTCGGGATCAGGAACCTTTACCTCAGGGAACTTCTGGAATTTTGTGACTCGTGTGAGTCAGAGGGAAGGGAAGGAAATCTATAAAGTTACACGGAAACACTGGTGTTCTTATCTGACGTCATTTATTTAACTTAACAGAATACTGGATGGTCCGCGTAAGCTTGGAAATGTGTTGAACTGACTGACTATTGTTCTTCTCCTACCGACTTCGCTCACTTTCATTTTCACTGTCTATTCTTTTGCCCGCTTATTTAAATTGACTCTTACAGTTCCGTTCTCCGACTATCCAACCTTTCGCTCTTAGCCTCGAATCCCGGACCGCTAATTTCACTGCTGTCGACGTCCAGCTGCTCTCTCTCTAAGTCTCACTGCTGTTGAAATTCTGCTGCTCTCTCTCTCCAAGTCTCTCTGCTGTTGAAGTTCTGCTGCTCTCTCTCTCCAAGTCTCTCTCTCTCTCTCTCTCTCTCTCTCTCTCTCTCTCTCCAAGTCTCTCTTGTTCTGTGTCCCTTACATTATATATCAGATGTAAAGTTTATTGTTTATTAGGAGCCTCCCATCGTGAAAATTAAATCCGCGAAATTTATGGAGCTCAGTTCGATTCTATTTGCGTTATTGGTCCTTCCTTAATATCTATAATTATGCAGGCTCGCTCCGATTCGTTCAATTTTGTAAGATTTCTATTGGTTGTGTGGGACCAATTTCTGGAAATACCTCTCACGTTATAATATTTCTAAGAACGGACATTCCTGCCCTAAATGTTGGGAAATTTTTATAATCTGACATATCCTTTCACTTTTCTGTCCTTTCAAATTTGCTCACAATAAAACCTCGGCCATAAATAAGGAACATCTATTTGTTTTGCAAAGTCATGTCAAAATCTGTCGACGTTTGAATGTTATTGTCATGAGGGGTTATAAACTTGAGATTGTCATATGAGATTGACATTTGTTCCTTCTTCGAAAGAAATCCACCCGTAAAGTCATAGTCCCTTTACCCTTAGTTATTGAAAGAATATGCTTCTCTGCTTTTGTCTGCGTCTCGGTAAATGGTTTTCTTTAAACCCTCTGAAAAGAGAATTACTCTTTTCAGGACATAACCCTTTTCCCCAAGGTCAAAACTTTTAACATTTCCAAGCTTAACGACCCGAACCGTTTTCCATTCACATAAATACACAATGGACCTTTATTACTGTTTAGCACAGGTGCTGTCTAATGACTACAAACTACATACATGTATCAGATCATATTTATGTTAATTATTACTAGCCTTAATAATAACAATGTTAGTTTAATCAAAGATGGCATTTAATTCCGGCTACAGGGAACATTTAACCAAGGAATTTAGTAGAAGTATATGCACGCCTCTTCATCAATAGATAGAAATTATTCAATAATAATAGTTTGAAATGGTAGGAGATGGTCTACCGACCGGATGAAGGACTATTGGATAAAATATTGGGATTTCGGGGCCCGTGGAGATAGAGTTTTTTGTAATGGTCTTTAACGCCCGTTTTTACTACTGTGGTACCACGGGCGGTGAACACTGTTGATACATGAGATGAAATGATAAATTGGAAAAGGATTTTTGAAACGTTCCAGGCCTAATTTTGGGGTACCTCCCCGGCATTTGCCAGTTATGAGGACTGAAGAAAATCTGGAAAACCTCAGTCAGGGAGGACGGTCCTGGCGGGATTGGAACCGCAGACCTCACGCTCACGAGTCCGCGCCTTAACGACCTCGGCCACCAGTGGCGGTGGAGATAGAGAGTGAGTTTAGCTATCGGTCAGAGTTGAGTTATCAGAGAATTGTAGCGGAGAAAGTTATAGACAGTTGGTTCGGTAATAGTCAGCATAACTAGACAATTAACTCAGTGAATTATCAGTCAGCTGGTTAGAAGGTTAGTTTGAATAGTGCAACTGTGATCTACGAACCACTCGACGAAACTTGGTTACCACACTTGCCTTATAAACCCAAGATCGCAGGTTCGAACCCGGCCAGGATCGATGGATTTTTTCGGGCGTAAAAATCATAAGTATGGCTTCCTTCGGAAGGGAAGTAAAGTCGTGGGTACCGTGTCGTACATTTACGGCACGAAAAAGAACCTCAAGCCTGAAAGAGAGGCCTCCGAGCAAAATTTGTCGACAGTTGAATGGGACGCTGATAACCTGAGCTGTTAAACAGCGTCCATAAATAAACCAATCACAAAAAAAGAAAAATCAACGGAACTTAAAAGGCAACCCTTAACAATGAACAGGCAACGCAAGTAAATAAATAGTGTCATCTCCAGTTCTAAGACTTGTGTACATATATTACATTATTCCCGATTTTTTTTCCCCCGTTGACCTGGAAAGTTCACAACATCCAGCGCTCTACCGGATCTAGCTGTAGCATAGCCACACTTCAAGACAGTGGTGGGAGAGGAGATGCATAATGCCTTTAACTCTATATAATACTAGAATATCCCAATTAATTTAAACCCATCAATTAATTAACAATCCTTCTCAAATTTTAAGACTCATATGTTCATAAATTATCTTCTCCCCGATCCCTCCTTCCCCAATAAAACTGTCACAATCTTGAGAACATTAACGATCATTCTTTCATCCAAGGAAATTGAACCAGTTTAGTTAGCAAGGAGGAAAAATCACACTACCTTGCTGGAAAGCGTGCTCTGCAGATAACACAAGAGCCTCTTTCTTCCTTCTTTACCTTCCTAAGAGCTGAACTAACTAACATGTTATAGAAGTAGCGATTTATTGCTGGACATTGGAATAAAACATTTTTAAAAGAATTTGAAATCTTTTCTATACTGTACATGAAAGCTATAAAGAAGTAAAATACAAGAAGATTTCCAATGTTGCAGGTGTTCCTCTAATTGCATCATTTCCACACTTCTATCTTGCTGACAAAAGTTACTTAGAAGAGGTGGGTGGTCTGTCGCCTTCTCAGGAGAAACATGAGTTAAGCATACATTTCGAGCCGGTAAGAAAACAATAACAAGTCACGCTAAGGCTTCTAACATGATAATATCTGATATCTTAAAACAATGCATTTGCACTGATACAATTAAATGAACTATTTAGAGTGAATTATTAGCTATATTAATGGGATATGAGACACCTAATAAATGACTGCAAACATAGCTTGCAACATTGCAATTAGTTTCGTTATTTTTTTTTTTACTAAAACATTTTAATATTTCAAAAGGAAATGTCCTTCCTATATAGCTGATTAAAACAACACTGTTAAAAATATTTTGTTTTCTTTTAAAATTTCACGCTGCTATTATCTTTTTATTTCATATGTTGAAATGTGAAGCCAGAACTAATTGTATTTTAACTCAGATATATTTTTGTACATACATTTGTTAAAAGAAAATGTAATGATGTGATTAGCTTTTCAGAATCTTCATTTCTTACTGCAGGCTGATATTTTGCATGCTCTGTAAACTGAATTTATATAATTATTATACATTCTAGTTATTTCTTGCGACTTCCCGTCCATAATGTATCCCAATATAGCAACTAAATGCGACTAAACGGATATATTTAACATTTCGACAGAAATAAGGGTTATGTTTCCTACACTGTTACCTACCTAAATAAACTATGACGAACTTTGTGCATTTCCATGCCTTATTTAACGAAAAATCAGAGGGTTTTGCTTAGTGCTGCCCTTCCGAACAATGTCGTGAACTAATTGGCAGCGATAAGGTTTTTGACCCTTCCTGTGCACTCCTGTGGCTTTGTGGTAGTTGTATGTTGGTACAAAGGGAAATATTAAATGCATATCCTTTTATCTCTTATCCGATATAGATTAGAAAAACTACATATTCCTCGATCTATGGCAAAATTCGTTTTTTTTTTTTTTTGCATCTTTTAAAGAGTAAGGGTATAAAACATATTAATGTTTTACTTTATTATTATTTAGGCACTTCCATGGCATGGCAAAATACCCTTGAAGCCCCACACTTTTAGGTAAAAATTAGATCTGAATGAAAAGAAACTACTTGAACTCATAGATCATTAGAGCTAATATAATGGTGATTTTTCCTTCGAGGGACCGCTCCAAATTTAATGACAGTTCGATCGGTCAGTTCAATCTGGCACTGCGGTGAACGGGAATCGAAAGTCCGCACCTATACTTGTCTCGTGGGTTGTTACTTACATTTAAGCACATAATTTACATTTTACGTTTACTCATCATTACCAAGCAAGAAGATGCTGGAACTGCCTCCCTTCATTTACCGAGCATTTTTGGCATTAGCTTATAGAGTTGACCATTACTTTCTGCAGATTCACCTGAGAAATGGAAGAACTTCTTCACGAATGTTATTTTTCATTTCATCTAATGTGTGTGTGTGGATTTGTCTTGTACACTTTTTCCTTTAATGTCCCGTAGAAATCAAAATCACAGGGCGTGAAATCGAGGGACCGAGGAGATCAAATGACGACTCTATAATCGAATATTTCATGAGTTGCATGCAAGAAGACATAGGCTGTATGTGTCATGGCAGAGTTCCGTTGGAAATGTCCGAACCTACGTTCCCTCACAGTTAATTCACGGAAAAAGAGTTGCAAAATATTCTGTATGTACTGCTTATCACTACTAATTGTTTCTTCAATTCTTTTTTTAAAATCGGATCTATTATTCTCTCGTCGTTAATGGCTCACTACACTTATCTTTTGATTATGCAAGGGTTCCTCGTGAAGTAGGTTAGGTTCTTCTGAACCCCAGCGTCGGTTGTTTTGTGAATTAACTTACCCACTTAGGTGGAACAGGTTCGTCCTCACAGAAAATAGATTAGGGCCAATTTCTCCGACATGCACACCAACCAAAATGTAGATGCAGGGTCACCCGGTTTAAATCCTTGCTTTACAATATTTTTAACTTCAGCAGCTTTGTAGTCATTCGAACAGAGGATTAGGAAATTCCCGTTTGCTCAGAGAGATGTCGAATAGAGTTTTTATGGAAACGTTCCAGAGCATGTCCAATTTTATCTAACGATTCTTTTGTGAATACTGTACTGTACACGCTATTTTATCAAAAATACTTCCTATTTCACGAAATTTATTATCGAATTTTGACTTGGAAGTTGTATATTAGGGAATCTCTCTTGAAACAATCTCATTACATCGCGAGTCGATTCTGTACGCACGTACGAATCGTAAATAAATACTCTTTGGGGAACATAATACTTGAATTGAACCATATTGATGTAATTAATACACTGTATCACGCCACCTAATGAATACTTAATACACTGACGCACGCCACACAAGAACACGACCGTACATGTCTAGAGTTAAACTTGTGCTGACCTCTTGCCCTTCGGATTCCTACCCGACTTTCAAACGTGGACTAACTACAGAGCTTGGTCAACTACGGCCAACAGCACCTGAAGCGTTCCTGCGAAGGAACGTAGTAGTATTGAGTATTGCAGACACACAAGGGTAAATTTGATGTGATTTATTTTAAGAAATTACTATATATTGGTAAACAGGTTGATTAAAGTATGGGATAATGGAGCTGGGTTATACTGTCTTATATTATATTAGTAGCAGTAGTAGGATTGCCAACATTACAATTGACTGCAAGAGAAACACGGATCCAATGTACCGTAAGCGCATTTGCAAGACAGCAGGTCTTGTTGATTTAACACACAAAATATCAAATATTAGATGCTCCATTATAAAATATGAAATGCATATCTATTTAATAATAAAACAAAAGAAAAATAAATAACATTTGGAATGTCGCACAGCTGGATTTACTCAATTTGCTTCCCCATTCCCACACCTGAGCTGTCTCACTTTGATCGGAAACGTTTCTTCTCTCCGCTTCTTCCTTGCCAGCAGAGCCCTTAATCTTATCTGTTTGAATAGGTAAAGGTTCGTAATACTTTTCCTTCCGTTTACACACGGTCAGTATTCTTAATATGTTGAGAATCCTCCCCATCTGTGAAGAGGGGGAATTATCCGGTCATGTTCCTAGTCTCAGTCACCCGAGCCCCTGGTTAGGGAGTGTAGCCCCTGTTTTGATGTACTGCTCCTATATTATACGCCATACATTACACTCCGCTATTAGTAATCTAAAGCAACATGAAAGGAATATAATGTGCTTAAAATACTCCCGAATAGAATGTATACAGTTGTACCGTTTATCTTGCCTACTCAAAATAAAATTTGTCTGAGTCAGATGAAAGAAACGTTTTTTAACATCATAAGTTATTTAGGACGAGCAAGATAAATGGGGCACTCTGTATACACACAATGGTACCATGACAAACATAGATTTAACATTGCAACATTGCAACTGCTATGCCCCGTCATTTTGTTGGCACGCCATGTGGTGCTGAATGCTGCTCCTTACAGACTAACTCCAGATGTGTGAACACAACAATGTACGACTTATAATGCAGTCTGTTTTTTATTTGAGGGTATTTTGCAGCTTCTTTGTTCGCGTGCTTATCCTATGGCGCCGGACTTTTGAATCACCCTGTGTATTTGTGTAGAAGGGGATTAAGTATAAGTATAAACAATAACAACTTTTAACAATTATATTGTTGTGCCTTTTAACAATTTTTAAAAATTCCACATAAAATTACTTATCCACAGAACCATAAAAATTACTATTTATTGTAAAAATTTCATATGTATTTTTAGGAACTTATCAACCGATAATCAGTGTCATTTAATGTTTTCTTGGTGAGAATTCTTGGCTGAGTTTTTCGCTTGCTTATCCCAAACAATTTGTGCTCCCCGAAAGCTATCAATTAGATTATGAATAATTTGAAAACCCAGAGAACTTTTGTTCAATTCATGTTCAAATGAAGTCCTAATGAACGCCAGTAGTCGTCTACTAGTTGATTCTTAACAGATACTTGTTTGCTAAGTGTTCAAAATGTATGACCGTGTCGATTTTTGCATGATGCATATACAGTTCTATATTTACTTCCAAGATCATAAATAACCGCAACATTTTTACACGAACGCTAAACTAACTATAGTTTTGTTAAAATTTGAATATAACTGTTCTGACAATGTGTGCTTGTTTTATTACGGATTATAAGCAGCTTTTTTTTAAAACAAACATCTTTTAATTACCTTTTCTAAACTTTGATATTTGTGTTATAAAATGCACATATTTTCGTGTTATGTCATCGTTGTATAGGCTAAGAATATTTTAATTGTTGTTCGGTATTTCAGAATGTTATTATAGTTCCAGGAGTTTTATTATTTAATACAAATATTTATTATATTTCATATGTTAATAAGATTTCGTAACTAAATTTAACGCTCTTTTGATAAACATTTAAATACCCACATCGTTAATAACTCTTATTGTCTATATAATACATTCAAATAGAATTTCTTTCAATTTCGCAAGAAGTTTCAATACTTTTTATATTACAAAAGATGTTACTAATATTATTGGTTTCGATTTATAGAAAAGAGCATTGAAAAAAAAGAAATTATTATTAAGTTTTGTGGAACAGAAATAGAACTCAGAAAAAGAACAGAACAAAAGAATAACCTTATTGTTTGCAGTTGACAGCAACTCCGCTCAGCGCATATAAGAGGCTTCAGTTGAATCTAGCAGTCCACAAAATGGACGGCATTGACGTCATGAGGAATATCCCGGAGGCTGTGCTACCCATCGCCTGGTTTCAGGAGGTAACTAACTTTAGAGAGGAAAATGACTGTCACATTTTCTTTGTAGCTATTTGATGCAATTTGTTTTAGCCTGTCATTGTGCATGAATATGGCAGAAATAGTAGACTTTTATGTGTGCCCAGCAGTAACATAACATAAATGCTGTAATATTAAAGTAGCATGTGACATAATTCTTTGAGTCAGCTGAAACACAGGATAGTTTTGAGGTCGATTCTAAGAGCGGGGATCGATATTATAATTTTCACAGGTTCCTAGAAATATGTAAAACCCTCGTGTAACCCTTCACTAATGTGTACAGTAGACTGTTTATTTTTTTGTAGTAAGGCAGTATTACTTTTATTAGAATATTAATGCTCGTAATTCTCTGAAATATTCTAAGCACCAAGACACCACTTTACTCCTGATCTCCTATTAGGGTTCTACTATATTTCATATAAACATTAAACGCGATAGCACAGGAAATTATCATAATGGTTTACTAGCGGCTGAACTAGTGAATTTGTTTTCCGATATACAGTGTACGGGAGACGTTCAGAAATAACTTACAATAGTAGTTCTTTTACTTTATTTATTATGCACATAGGATCTCTCAATATACTCCCCACCGACGTCAATGCATCGTTGCCACTTTCCTGGAAACTTCACTATGAAGTGGCGAAACCAATGTTTGTAAATACGACGCCACCAATCGTGGATTGCTGTCTTAATTTCCTAGTTGTTATCGAATTTGTTTTTACCTCAGCGAGTCCTTCATGTTGACGGATAAATTATAATCAGACAGAGCGAGATCCGGTGAATATGGTGGGTGCGGCACAACAATGAACCCAGCGCTGCCAACTTTGCGGTCGTAGTGTGGGGCCACGAATTGGCATGTTAGAGGAGCACTCTGTCGACTCATCAGCCTTGTTGAAACCTGCGTCTAAGGTGTAAGGGTTTCACAGTACACCTTGCTATTGACAGTTCCTTGAGGAAACCAGTCCATTAGCAGTATGCATAAAGTATCTCAAAAGACGGTGACCATCTACTTGCTCACAGATGGAGTAGCACGAAATTTGTTGGGCTGCGAATCCCTAGCGGTTTTATTGCATGGATTTGACGTTCTTCTCTGGTGTGTGGTGTTGATACATGACTCTTCAGCAGTCACCAGCTTCTCCAACTTCATTATGTATTTCCAGTTGCTGACGACAGACTTAAACCCTTTCGTCCTTCTGTGCCTGTGGGATTTAATGTGCGCACACCTTTTTCACATTTAAATCGTCGTGAATAACTGTCGAGGCGTGTTTGACTTTCAAGTTTATCATAGTTTATACGCATATGCAGTTTTGACGCATTTCTTCCATAAAAACTATGCAGTCCATCTTGTTCACGTCTTTCTCTACTTGACAACAAACGAACACTTTCCTTTCGGTACACATATTATTTACAGTCACCATCCAGCGTCTGTATGGCATACTGTAACATGAATCCATCGCTTTACAAATGAACGTGCCCATAGATTGCGTGGTATTCGTAAAATCCGCTATTGTAAATTATTGCTCTTCGTGCAAACCTTGTTTTATGATTAAAATTATTACAAATATTGTATAAAGTTTTATAGGGTAGAAAAAAGAACAAAAACGCCTAACTTTAGAGGTTTGTATCTCTGATGTATGCACACTAGAACATTATACAACGATTAAAGTTTATATTTGCATATACAATAAATTATATAGTATTATTTAGGAGTTTATTTAGAAGCCCAGTGTAACATACTGCAATATGACTAATATAAACTTTTTAGGATTAACTTTCATTTCATTGACCCAGCGAGTTTTAATTATAAATATTGATTATTCATTGGACGCTTCGTCTTAAGAGCTACTACGCTATTTCTTGAAATTTGTATATAATCTTATCTTATAGAAGATGTTGAAACTGTCGCCCTCTTAGGGCTAAAACAGGCACTACATCAATAACACTTTTGACTAACACAGCTACCATAATGTTTATTTCGTTGCTGATGTTCTTTACACTTTAAGATGCCCCACTTGCAGGCTAATTTTGGGTGTCATTTTGTTAGTGGACGCTCAAGATTTGTATCAATTTATTCGAGATTTTTTTCTATTAAAACTGTGGATTGCAGTTTCGTAAGGAGTCAATTATTGAATAAACTTCCCACATATATGATATGCTGATTTTTATTTGAGAACTAATGACTGAAATTTACCAATTTTGGTAAACAAATCATTTTTTAAATTATTAAAATAAACAAGTCTTTCAACCTTGATTTATGTGTTATCAAAGTTTCAGCGCTTGGAATTTTATTTAATGACGTCACGTTTAAACGGCTGCTATCTTTAAATGTCTGTACTGAAAGACTTTTATTTAATCAGCAGGCAAACTCTAAAATTCAATTTTCTACCAACTTATTTTAAACACGTTTCAGAATGTTCAAAATATATTTCCTCCAACAAATTTTAAAATATAAGGGAAGATTTTAGTGCACATTATATATAATATGAATATTGATATGAATATCCTAATATTTATATTTAAAGTTTTATTAAAATAAAAAATAAAATGTGGAATAAACATCGAACCAGAAAATCTGATTGTTTTCTCTTTTTTCTTAGAAGAAAAAAAGAGAGAAAAATCTTATTGGTAAGCTACAACTCCAAAAATACTCAATAATTTTTTCCTGACACGTGTGTTGAGAAATATGAATTATGAAAAAACACAATTAAAATTAAAAAAGCAACTTAAAATCGTTTATCATGCAGCTATGATATTTTAGCATTTGCTATGCATGTTATAAAGAATATGTTTGCCAAAATGATGTTCCCGGCTCAAAATATGTAGAAATTAGAAATCTCGCCCATTGCACCCTTTAAAATAATGTTTACCACATGAAAAAAGTTACTTTGCAGTCAATTATCTACCTTCGCGAATGAATACATGTTCCGTGAGACAGACAGGGAACAAGTTCCGAAGGTGGCGTTCAAGAGAAAGACAAAACGGAAAAGCACAGTTAAAAATGTGCACCGCTGTCTACCTACTAGTCGGTCCTGGTGTGTAGTGGTAACCATATCTCCTAAACCCAAGGTGGTGGGGTTTGATCTCGTCCAGGAACGATGCATTTTTTCCGGCGATTAAAATTCTAAGTATGGCTTCCTTTCGAAGGGAAGTAAAGCCGTGGGTCCCGTGTCACACATTTACGGTACAATAAAGAACCTCAACCCGGAAAGAAGAGGCCTCTGAGCAAAATTTGTCGGCCGTTTCACGCCCTGATTTAAATGGGACGCTGATGACCTGGAGTGTCCTAAATTAAAAAAAAAAAGCCTACTTACTATTTCATGATCTAAATCTTCGGAAATGTTAATACAGTAAAATGTAATCGATTTTGGTTGAAAAATTTCACGACTTTATTTTATTTATTTGGTTCATTTATGGACGCTCTTTAACATTAAATGGTCGATAAAATTTGCTCAGAAACCTCTTTATTTTAGGCTTGAGCTCCTTTTATCTGCCGCAAACCTCGACAATTAGACCCACGGCTTTACTTCCCTTCCGAAGGAACCCATACTTTTATATCCATGTACCCTGGTCAGGATTGAACCCGCGATGTGGGTCTGCGAGGCAAGTATGATTACAATCAGGTCACCAGGATAGACATTTTCATGATAAATAATATCTACATTTAGTAATAAAAAAAAACCAGGACCATGGCATTATTACTATATGAGAGGTTTAATAATTTCAGTCTCCCATACGGAAAAAGTCGTATCGTTTGTGAACAGTCATGCAAATCTTCAACAGTTCATTGACTGAATAGAACGTGCCAAAGGGAGATCATAGGAAAATATTAACGAACGATATATTTGAGTGCGCACTGCTATAGCTATATGAGGTAAATGGATGATAATTCACCTTTTGCTTTTTTGTTTCGTTTTTTACATGGAATTATTTTTGCTTTACAAATGAGAGCTTTTTCTGAATTTTAAAAATGAATTTTATTGCTCGTTTTCAAGTTAAATTATTCTCTGGTCCCCACAAAATATTCAGATATGCGGAATAACTTCAAACGAGTGCCGTTGTACTGCCGCACTGCTTCCAGGCGACGAAGCATATAGGATAAGCTGTTGTGCATTGCTTCAATGTTCTTAGGGTTGCGAATAGTAGGAGGTTAAATCGCCTTGGCTCTAAGCTGGGTCGAAGTGTTCATTAAGTTGTAGGGCTGAGTATGCCCACTATTAGTGTGTTGGCTCATATGTAATAACATTTACTGGATTCAAATATTTCCAGCCGCGTGTGTGACGCAGATAGCTGATCACCAATAATATGGTCGGAAGCTCAGACTGCCTTAAATAAACGTAGTAATGATTTTTTGCCAGAAAGAGGTGAAGATGGTCTTTCATGGAGTCATACAAGTCTTGGTCTCAGCCATTTAACTATGTCTGCTCTCCTCTGTGACTTTTTAGAATCTGAAGCCTGTACGACCGGAATGCAGACGTTATCAATTTAAAGTACGAATACATCAGTATTTTTGGTACCGTGGTAATGTGGAGTAATGTAATTATTGTATATCATTTATGATCATTTAATATGATGTAATACTATTTAAACCTTTCTAAAATCTCTTAATATTCTAGTTTAAGTGGAATCACATACCGTAACGCTCTTTGCTTATAAGTGCTTAATTGTCAACTGCAGTGGAACTGAGCAGTGTATTAAGAGGATTGTAAAGAAAGAAACTGTTAAAGTTCAGCAAAAGGTCAAAATTAATTTCAAGAGTGAATACTATATATGCACAGAAAAATGGCCACTGGATTGAACTTATATAATTACAAACAAATTTAAGGACGGTAATGAAACATTAAGTTTTTAATACTACATGTAATTTAATTCATTTATCGTAAATATAATAGTCAAAATGTAACAATTTTGAACGTGAAAACATTTTTAATACCATTACATGGCTATTTTAGTGACATATTTAGCATAAATTAGATTTTCCATTAGTTTAAAAAACCATTTAATTTATATGATTTAAATAATATAAAATAATATTATATATTACACTTAAAATCTGCTAAGTTGCTATTCAAGTGGTTAAAATCCATTTACATCTTAATTTATATGGAACAATCGAACTAGAACTCCTTCCTATACACACACTTAAAACACATCCCATGCATGTTTCAGCCTACACCGTGCAAACAACTATTCTTCGCCACTGTATCAAAGACATTCCCTTCTTCCAAATATGCCTTATGCTTAACAAAGGGTAATAGTACTATCTAGACTCACAAACGGTGCTGATATGCCACAACAAATTTGAAATAGCCCGCGTGTCACTATAAAGACGTGATATTCATATAGTGTCCATAAACACAGGTAGGTCAGAGGAAGCCAAGTTAATGTATTAAGAAAGGCAAAGGTGGTGGTGGTAATCGACATTTACTGTAGCAAATTACACATATAACTGTCACATGGCCCTTACGGCCGTACTTGCTAATATCTACCGTTTAATAACCAACGATATTATACCGAAGAACAGCAACATTAGCTATTATTTATTTTAGTGTCTTACATATAAACATATATATACACATAACACCTTTAGTATGAATAGTTTCATATATATATATATAAAACCCTTACCTCTGAGTCCGTTTCCCTTATTCACCCTCCCTCCCTTCCCAACTAACCTCTGATCTCTATAATCATTAGCCTGTTATATTAGTTCTTCGCTAAACATATTACCGAATGGGTGTGTTTCTCTCATGCACCCACACTTCCAGGCTGATGTTCAAACTTCTGTTGGAAATTAGAAATTCTTGTGATAAATGCTCATTTCTTAAAAGCCTTTGCCCCTTCATTCTGTGAGAATATGCCTACAGGTGTCGCTTTCTACGCACAGTAGGAAAATTCTTTCCCCGGAAACATTAATTATTTTATTTATTTTTAAGTTCCTAATCTGAGCCATGCGAGACCATTTCTTTCTTGTCCCCAAACCTGACCTATTTGAGCCTGCAAGTTAAGCGAGACCTTTTCTGCGCATTGTGCATCAGTATTTTGTCTGCAAACGTCTGTTAACGGTCTTCAAGCTACTGTGCGTAATATTCTGTTCCCTTAACTAAATTTATCCCAGTCCATTATAACCCACATACATAACTCATCTATTCCACATTTGCTCTTTCAGATGCACTTCTCGACGAAGTGCTTGATCTCCCCGTATCCATGTTAATCAGTACTTAATTGTTTTTATTTCTAAATTTACTTGTGTGTTTATTTAATCAATAAATTAGACAAAGAAACACAAGTGACTATCAATTTGTTATGTTAATAGATGCCAGTAGTTGTTTGGCTCTATTTCCGTTCATCGAAATTATCTTAAAAGAGAATGTTAGCAGAAGACATACTAGAAGTATCATTATACAAAATCGACGTTAATGTCTGTCATTTACCACTATTTTAAGATCTTTTTATACAAAGTATTTAACATGGTAATAGAAGAAGGGTACGACATATAGAGCTTAACTTACGGCTACTTCACGAAATTGCTGGCAATTATTATTAATATAGGGAATGTAAAAAACATGTTTTAAACTTATAATTAAAAATAAACATAAGCACCGGACTTCAGAAATATGAGTATTAATGATTTAAGACAAAAACATCTTTTGTATTCTCTGCTGTTTAACATACAGGTGAAGTTCTCCAAAGATTAAAAGAAAAATCATCCGGAATTAATTTATATAAATATGATTCAGTTAAAAGGGCACTCCTTGCAAATAACTTGGTGATAATTGAAAACAGTAAAAATATGTTTTACAAACAGTATGTACAAATTGCAAAATTTAGCTCAATACTATAATTTTAACATCTCTAATTTAAAATAAAATATAATCGCTATTCAAAGAAAGTAGATCAAAAGGTAAAATATCATTTTCAATAATAAATACTAGAACAATTGGAAACTTTTAATTATTTGGGTTTTAACGTAACATATAGTATTAACGAAGAAATAAAAAAACTTGTAATATATTTCAATATATTTCTAGAATAGTTAAAACAGCAACTACACATCTAAGAGGTGTGTAAAATTCCACAAAATAAGTTTTGTTCAAAGTTTATTGTATGTTTGTGTAATCTGCTGTAAAGAAAATGGGATTGAAATGATATACAAACAAAATATTGGGCAATGGATGAAAACATTCAAATAAACTTCATTTTAGGGAGTAGCGATCTTGCTATTGTGAACTCACGGTTCCTCTGGTCTGGAGGCTAATATGAGCCCCTTTCCTAGGGTTTCGGCCGAAGTACAGGACAGAAAATATCGCCTGTGGTACCTCTGTAGCAAAACGGGCGTTAAACACCTTTCACTCTATATTAGAACAGAAAATAAAGCTGCCGGAAGTAGCAATCTTCCTATTGGTGTTGATATATCCTGCTTTCGTCTGAACAAACCTTCAGCTGAGAACACAGCTTGAAGATGGTTTAAAATGTTTAAAGAGGGAAGGCATTTAATTTCAATGAAGGTGGATATGGGATTTCGGTTTGTGTTCTAACGGAAGAAAACATTAACACCGCTGCTGTCATTGTGAGAGAGGCTCGTCGAATAACGTTAAGAGTACTTGCAGAAATTTTGAAAATTTCAGTGAGTGCCTCCCACGCGTTAGTAACTGACAAGCTGCATATGAGACGTGTTTGTGCTCGGTGGGTTCTAAGGTTGCTAATTTCGAACAAGCATGCAGTTGAAGATGTTCAATTCTTAGAGCAAACGGAAAAGTTCTGTGTGGATCTCACTCATTAAAAAAAAAAAAAAAAAAAAAAAAAAAAAAAAAAAAAAAAAAAGTGATTGCTTCTACTGGGAAAGTTATGAATAGTTTTCCTTTTTCGATATTCAACAACTGGTTTATCTCGTACCTGCACACACAACTGTAGCATGCCAATATTACGACGATTCCTGAAAATTCTGCAAGGCCATATAACACACAAAAGGCTACATTTGCGTGTAACAGACTGGATGCTGCATCACGATAACGCATGACCGCACACCCCAAATATCTTACAAAAATAAAAGCAAGTGTGTCCTGCACTCCCCCTATAGTCCGGGTTTAACCCCGTGTGACTTTTTGCTTTTCCCCAAATTGAAGAAGCTCCTCTATGGGAGACATTTTTCATCATCGGCAATAGTGCTGAAGGCTGCGCAGAGGATTCTGAAGAGCATGTCAAAAATGGTTTCTAGCATGTATTTGAAGACTGGCAGAAATCCTGGGGCAGGCGCATAGCATGACAACGGGAACTGCTTTAAGAAAGACCATCAAAATTACGAGGATATGTAAAGTTATGTTAGCAAAACAATTATGACTATTATTTATTGAAGCCTAGTAAATTTTATATTTAGTTATGACTAAATGTTTATGGTTTATAATGTAATAAATTTCGGCGGGTTTCACGCAGTTATCGTTGACCGAAAGTAAAAACGAAGTTTCAAATAAAAATAAAATATATCCTAACACTGTTAGAGAAAAGCATAAGAAAAGAAACGATATATATAGTTATATATAGGATACATATATACACACATATATAAAAGTATATATATATACTTGTCTTCTTACCATAGAAGGATTTTTCACGAGTCCGAAATATAGCGATCTCAAGTGTGACTGTTTCTTAGTGTTTTATCCTTTTCTACCATTATAATTACTATTAATTTGTTATATATATATATATATATATATATATACACTACCTGTCTGTCCTAGTGTCTTACAAGATTAATAGTCACTAAACTTCTCAAAGCTTCTCGGACTGACCGCTACGGAGTGGGACAGAGGTAGGGAGACGCATTTACAGTAGCGTTCTAACATGTCTAGTTTGTTCATATTCGGTTATATATTTATTTTCTAAGGGATATTAGTGTAAATTTGAAAAAAATAATAATAAAGCCGTCAAGCAGGAGCTGTGTAACATTGTAGGGAATTCCTGAGCAAGTAGAACTAATTAAAAAAATTAACACAAACCCAAATTAGGCCTTATTAATTAATGAAATGTAATAAATTAGGGCATTACTGTGTGGTATTAGGGGAAAAAAATTAGAATTATTGCAATCTATAAGTATCACGAAAGAGAAGCCACATTTTTACAATTATTATCATTATTATTGAGATGAAACCACAAAAATCAATGGTTTACTGCTAATCAAATTAAATATATGACTACTGATAGACAAAACGACACTATGAGGACTTTTTTTTAAATGTAACCATTTTTATAAACAAAACCCTTGATATCATCTTTACATTCACTAAAATAGAGAAATAATATAGTTTCGTGTTTCATTGTGTATTTAGAAAATAAAGATGTTTATATTTCAATAAAACTAAAACATGTTACTATTCAGAAACAAGTGCAATCTACTAAGCAAACACACAAAATCAACATGTAAAATCGAAAGTTTCATCTATTTTCAGTTACTTTGAAATTTAATTAAAAGTTTATTGTAGTAAAAAAGCATATAATGCAAACGTTTTCTGAATGTTATTACAGAGTGCTCTTAAATACAAATATAATTCTCACACACATGTTAGATTAATATTTATAGTTTCTATCTTCACAATAATGCATTTGTCAAATATAAAACATATGCCTTCTTATAAATACAATTTATATGCCGAGGTAAATTGTCCTTTTATTTGGAAACAACAGAGAGAAAATTAAATCCTAGAGAATTTTTTAAATTTCGGTTTTTAAGTATATCCCTTATCCCTAATGGCCAGATTTCCTTGATTTTCAAAAATAATTTTTCTTAGTTTGTTCAAATAGTATATTCGCAGTTACGTTGGGAAATTAATGCCACTAGAGCGATTTTTAAAGTTTGGGTTTCCGGTAAACCCCCATTCATAATAGTCTGATTTCGCTGATTTTAGAAAACTGTTTTTACAAAATTTTTAATGGTACATACCGAGTTTCGTTGAGAAAAAAATTGCGGCCTCAAGATAAATAAATATATATATGATCGAGCTTCTTGCCATTCAAGAACTCCAGTAGTTCGAAATATAACAATTTCAAGTGTGACTTTATCTAAGTGATTTATCTTTATCTACTTTTATTATTACTGTTAGTTTGTTATATTCTTAATAGTGTTATTTTATTTTTCATTTATATTATATATAGACTTGAAGTATTTTTTATTTTTCATTTTTGGTGGCTAGTAGGTAGGATCGATGGAGATTTGAGGATTTTTTTTTTTCAAAAATCTTTTAATGGTTACAACCGCAACATTCCTTTGGATTTCGCTAAATTCTAATTCTGCATTTCCGTTCCGCGTCCCAAAAATTGCTCTTATCAAATTTCATTGAAACAGAAAGACTTGAGCTTTCCTTGCGTGTAGGAAACGTAAACATAAAATCAGTCACTATAGTCACCCACATGAGGGAAGAAAATAAAGAACAGAAATTAAAAGAGTGAAAATAAGAGAATAAAGAATCTAAGACGTGAAAAATTGGAAAGAAAAGGGGGAAAAGGAAGGGGGGGAAACGAGAGTCCTACTGTAACTATTTTTTCTTCACAGCCCCATTTTTATTTTCCAGAGTTTGGAGTTGAGTCAGGAATACGTGGACAAGTTGGCAAGCCTGTACGTGCTATTGAATATCATGGCTGCCCTCAAGTGGATCTTGATCGCCTCAGGGGCTGCCCTTATAGCAGGAGGACTCTTCTTCATGATCCGTGGCGATGACGATGTGGTGGTTTTCTCCTCGCCGGAAACACCTCGTAAAACCATACACCAGTAACAAAGCTATTGCTTGTTGCCGGATCAGCTGTTTGCTGCAATTGTACAAATTCCTCAAGTTATGTAAATAAAAGTATCCGTAATGTTAGCTTATACACGCGTCTAAGAAAATTAATAACCTCCAAAATATTCAATATTTTACGAATAAGCATATAATTAATAATTAACCAATTTTAACTACCACAAAAAATAAAATAATAATTGAATATTTTTCCCCCTTAGCCTCTGCACCTGAATTGTACGTTCTAGTTATATAATATTAACAATAAAGCACTGATATTTATTTTAGAATATTATTAGTACAATTTATATAAAACATTTACACAAAGAACCGATATTGTACATCGTGGAGTATGAAAAACTAAGAAAAAATACGTGTCCGCGAGGAATGTGATGTCAATGTGAGCCTGAGCTATATCGACGAGAAGCTCTGTTCAATATACGCGGGATTATCTTATTAAATAGTATTGCAACAAAAACTTAAGATTCAGAGATTGTATTATTAGGCCTAAAGCGGTGTCATAACACAAACATAAAACAAGACATGTCCAATGCATCACAATACAGTCAGAAAAATATCGGGTTCTTCTAACATTATTCATGTTATTCCGCCCAACACCTGAATATACCCCCAGACTCCAAAGGTTATATCTTTACAGATATTTTATTCTTAAGAAACGAAACGAAATCTTTGAGTGCTTTATATTTAACCACATTAAGCTTTATTTATATGAAATATGTTTTTTCACCGTACAGTGTACTGGGTAAATTACGTTGAGTGAGGAATATTGCGTTAGGTTATCTGAGGTTACTGCTTACCGGTTAGAACACGTTCCAACTCTTTTTGAAGCTTTGAGTGCAATGTAAGAGAAGATGTAGAGTAGCGAGGAACTAAAGTATTTAACTTACGTTAGAATGGTAGAGCCAAGTTAGAACTATGCATTCAGCAACATTGCTTTGCGCTGTTTTTTAAAGTTGCTCTTTTATTTATGAATAAATAGTGCACATAAACATTCCATTTTCTTTAGATGTGTGTAAAATGAATAACTGCATAAGGTAATTACTTGCCTTTTTACGCACATTGTCGTAAAGTCTCACTGTATCCACCAAAAAGAACTACATAATTAAACATTAAAAAAGAAGAATGAAATGTTATGTATTTGCCTATTTTTAAGGAAAATAACTGAAATGGATAATGTTACGGCAAGTTTTTCTTTTATTTTTAACAGAGCACTTAAAAATAAAACATTGTACAATTTTGAGAAGTGCTGGAGTATAAAACCCTGCAGGATCGAGCTGAGAAAACCTCCGTTTGGTTTGCCTAACACAACAGGACAAAATATTTACAACTACATTAATTAAATGTGTTTTAATAATTTAGGAATTCAAACATATATAAATTAAAAAAACAAATTTTATAAAAATAATTAACTAAGAGGTACCTACTAGACTATAAATATAATGAATTTTCAACAATAAATATTTAATCTGAACGTAAATAGTTTGAACACATTAAAATTAGCGTATAATTATCCATTCAACTAAAACATGATAAAAATGCAAACGTTAAACTTGACTAGACTCGATTAAAATTGCGAAGTCCCTTGTAAAACCAAAAGAATTAAGAATGTGCAGTTGGGAAAATGTTATCAAATGTAAATACACAATAACGGGGTCATTAAATCAATTAGTGCTGTGTTTGCCCCGCCTTAACAAATTTAGAAGATAACTCCGGAAAGGAGGAGTCGTTCAGTTGGAAAAATTACTTAAATGCGCATCAGGTAATGATGCCGCTCCAGAATTGGTAGCCAAAGGTTCCAAGAAGTAACTAACTCTTCGATGTATATGAGCTAACTCACGTCGGTCTGGCCGTACAGCAGGAAAAGCATGAAAGGATGACGTCACTACACCTTAACAATGCATACATACAGACATGTGTATAACTGCAAAGTATAATGAGGGGTGAGTGTACTTGGGGCAGAAAGGAAATGGAGAAAGAAAAACAAAATTAAGAGGTATGGATGTAACAACATAGCATATGAAAAATCAACACAAATCTTTATAAAGAACCAATTATTCAATGCACAGAAATAATTAAATACATAGAGTAGGGATGTAGTTGCTTGCCTACAATTAGTAAAATGTTCATAAACGGTTTTATTAGTAACGAGATAAATTAAAATAGGGCAAAATAACATTACAATGTTTTACATTGATAATCAAATTATAGTAGGAATATAAATAATCGGGTAAAGTTTATACATAATGCTTTGCAAAATATTTTTCTTAATTTCATATATTATAATATGCAATAGTCCCACACTGGGTGAGCCAAAATAAATTATAAATTAATAGATTGTGGATAAAATGGCCAAAAGCACATATAAGTAGCATATATAAATAGTGTTATCAACTGTAAATAAGAAGAATGCTTTGTCTGAACATATTATTCATAAAACAAATATAAAAAGTATTTTTTGCATTCACTGTACTTTTTATAACTGAAGTCAATATAATATGTTATTTAGTAAAATATTGTGTAATACTCAACGGATGTGTAGATTTATTCCACAACTCATCTACAGTTCCCTGACTATACTCATCAAGCCCCTGGTAAAGGGGGTGATGCTTAAGTTATGAAATTGTAATTTACTAAGTTACGATATAAGTGAATATAAATATTTTAGCTGCCACAACGAGTATATATGAATTCCCCCAAAACGTGTGATACTAGCATTGATGTTAAATAAACATGCTATATTAAGATGTTACATATTACGAACAACACGGGTATCGAAACGTAACATAATTAAGTCGGTCCTGGTGGTGTAGTGGTTACGCCTCCTACACCCAAGATCGCGGGTTCGAACCCGGCCAGGATCGATGGATGGTAAAAATCCTAAGTATGGCTTCCTTCGGAAGGGAAGTAAAGCCGTGGGTCCCGTGTCGTACATTTACGGCACGAAAAAGAACCTCAAGCCTGAAAGAGAGTCCTCTGAGTAAAAATTGTCGGCCGTTTCACGCCCTGAGTTGAGTGGGATGCTAATGACCTGAGATATTAAAAGAGCGTCCATAAATAAAAATAAATAAAAAAAGTAACATAATTAAGAAACAGTTATTAATGAAAGAAGCACCGGCTTCTTTTTTCGGCAGTATTCAACCATTTTCACGAAAGGGATGGGTATTAACTTAAGGAAGTCACTTCAGTAGGGATGAACCAAATCCGATATGGAAAGCCGAAGTTCAGCTTGCATGACGTGCCGTCATTCTTAAATGTAAGTAACTAGCCATGCAGGCTGGTTCCTTGGGGCGGCTGTCCTTACATTTTATTATCTCTATTGATTAAGAAAGAAATTTCGACACAGAAGTAGCAAGGCTTAGTCGGAAAACTTCCCACAATAATTCTCTTTTGTCTTGTTCTTTTTTCTTTCTTCTCCGCTTATAGTTTGGAATACATTAAGCGAACAAGCACAAAACTTTCGCTACCGATTCACAAACAGAAACGAACTGAGATCGTGATGTTCAGAGCGATAGATGAAAATGTAATTATTGCAAGCGTTACCTCAGCAGAATATGAAGGAAAATCAGAGACTAAAGGAGCGTGGTAGGAAATAAATCAGAAACGTCGAATCCATGGAAACCAAAATACAGACTGGTGTCTCCCTCCTTGTTTCATAACTCGGATTCCCATATTCTGGTTCATTAAACAAAGTTTTAATGTGTAAGATTGCAATAACTATTGTAACAAATTTAATAAATTGATTTCTACTTCGTCAGTTTTAACTTATTCAAAATTGTTGTAGCAATCACAATGAGCTCAAATGCTATTGATCCAAAGTACTCTGAGATTGTAATATTTGTGAAAGAATTATCAGCTTTCAATGAAACACTCCGCAAGTATTTAACATTGATGCCTCTTTAACTATGGTAGGAGTGATGGATACAGTCTGGCAATCAGAAGAGGACATGTGCAGGTCGAAATGCGAGCGCTACTAGTTAAAAGTTATTATTTATTTAGAAATAATTATAGCTTTTTGATCAGAAGCATGGGAATTTTTACGTGAACATTTTAGTAATAACTAAGCATGAAACCTCTTCTTCCAAGGACGCGAGGGGGCCAAAGCACCACTTTTTGCTCAGCGGCACAAGGTAAACACTACACTACAAGCTACCAATTGATTCGTTTACTTACAGACTGTTGCTGTGACCAGTGCACTGTTTTATGGTCTAATACATTACAAGTGTACGAACTGGTAACTTGTATTTATTAGTAAAATTCTGCTTCAGAAAGGTTTTGCTTGTACTTTACTACTCCATACTTAAAATTGTACCTACTTTTTTGTAGTTCTGCTCCACGAAAGTTTTAGTATTAGTCGAGCACTGGTAGTTTGTATAAATTTTTCTACAAGTGTAGTAACATTGGTAACTTCAAAACTAGCACAAAATTTATTATCTTTTTAATCATTTTGGGAGCCAGTTGACCTAAATGTACTAAGTATTAGCAAAAGTAATAAAAATAATGAGTAGGAATATGTATAAAAAAGAATAAATAAGTATTTGTGTACAATGATAAAGTTAGGTTGAATTGGTTTATTTACGGACAATATTTATCATCTCAGGTCATCAGCGTCCCATTCAATTCAGGGCGTGAAACGGCCGACAAATTTTGCTCAGAGGTCTCTTATAAAGTTAGGTTAAGTGCAAATAAAGTACGGTTTACGATTGATTGTAACATTTCATATTTCCCACTAGCACTCTAGTTAATGTAATTTTAAGGTTCTTTTCGTTCTCTTTTATAATGCTTTCTTTTGGCACATTTTCCCTAGTATTTTTTGCTTATGAGAACGTGTATGTCAAGCAATGTAAACAAATAAATAAATATAAAGAATCAAATAGGACCCGGGAGCAATCGGGAAAACCGATTCTTCGGTCATCTCTTGAGGCTGAAATTGATGTTCCTAAATGTAGCCTTATGAGATCGTCGTATCAAAGTGGATCATTGTGTTTCATATTGATAAATACATAATAAAGAATGTAAATTATTGTTATGTTTGATAAAAAAAAAACATTTTGCAGGAATGACAATAAGCCGCTCGGTGCATTGAAAGTCCCTAAAGAGTGGATAACCTAAACCAAGGTATGGCTATGTATGGCAAACAGTTGTTCCTTCATCTTGCTCTTATATGACTCCATATGATGTCTCTTGCAACTTACCACATAACAGATACTGTTAGCGAGTGTGAATAAAATAGCCTGAAGTAACCTTGAAAAAAAGACGCAACTCTGACAAAACATAACGGGACATGTTTGTCAAGTAAGAGTAATATGGTGGAGATGTAAGAATGAAAGAGAAATAGAAAAAAAAAAAAAAAAATGGAAAGCTCTAGAATCGTTAGTGGGATGACACTCCCAGAGAAATTGGTGCCAAAATCTTCGCCTATGAGAAAAGAACCATGAACCACGTGATTATTATGTAGCATATCAGCACAAAGAACGTAATAAGACGCTACGATAATTTAAATCTAAAATGACTGAACCTGTGGAGGACTGATCGACTGGAAATTTAATCAAGTCGTGGGAGAACCAAAAAGCCCCGGAGTTTGTAAGCAGAGGAGTCCGTGATCAGAGGAGTTTGTAAGCAGAGGAGTCCGTGATCAGAGGAGTTTGTAAGCAGAGGAGTCTGTGATCAGAGGAGTATGTAAGCAGAGGAGTCCGTGATCAGAGGAGTTTGTAACCAGAGGAGTCCTTGATCAGAGGAGTTTGTAAGCAGAGGAGTCCGTGATCAGAGGAGTTTGTAACCAGAGGAGTCCGTGATCAGAGGAGTTTGTAAGCAGAGGAGTCCGTGACCAGAGGAGTTTGTAACCAGTGGAGTCCGTGATGAGAGGAGTTTGTAAGCAGCGGAGTCCGTGATCAGAGGAGTTTGTAAGCAGCGGAGTTCGTGATCAGAGGAGTTTGTAAATAGAGGAGTCCGTGATCAGAGGAGTTTGTAAGCAGAGGAGTCCGTGATCAGAGGAGTTTGTAAGCAGAGGAGTCCGTGATCAGAGGAGTTTGTAAGCAGAGGAGTCCGTGATCAGAGGAGTTTGTAAGCAGAGGAGTCCGTGATCAGAGGAGTTTGTAAGCAGAGGAGTCCGTGATCATAGGAGTTTGTAACCAGTGGAGTCCGTGATGAGAGGAGTTTGTAAGCAGCGGAGTCCGTGATCAGAGGAGTTTGTAAGCAGAGGAGTCCGTGATCAGAGGAGTTTGTAAGCAGAGGAGTCCGTGATCAGAGGAGTTTGTAAGCAGAGGAGTCCGTGATCAGAGGAGTTTGTAAGCAGAGGAGTCCGTGATCATAGGAGTTTGTAACCAGTGGAGTCCGTGATGAGAGGAGTTTGTAAGCAGCGGAGTCCGTGATCAGAGGAGTTTGTAAGCAGAGGAGTCCGTGATCAGAGGAGTTTGTAAGCAGAGGAGTCCGTGATCAGAGGAGTTTGTAAGCAGAGGAGTCCGTGATCAGAGGAGTTTGTAAATAGAGGAGTCCGTGATCAGAGGAGTTTGTAACCAGAGGAGTCGGTGATCAGAGGAGTTTGTAAGCAGAGGAGTCCGTGATCAGAGGAGTTTGTAAGCAGAGGAGTCCGTGATCAGAGGAGTTTGTAACCAGAGGAGTCCGTGATCAGAGGAGTTTGTAATCAGAGGAGTCCGTGATCAGAGGAGTTTGTAACCGGAGGAGTCCGTGATCAGAGGAATTTGTAACCAGAGGAGTCCGTGATCAGAGGAGTTTGTAAGCTGAGGACTTTGTAATCAGTGGAATTCGTGATCAGTAACTGTTAGCGATAGTGGTGAGGTAGTGACAGCTGTAGAGCAGTAATAGCGAGTAGTAAGACAGAATTGTTGCGATCTTCATCATTCTACAGCATTCAGTAAATTGGTGGATTATTTTAGGCAGTCGTAAGCAATTCAGTAGTGGTAAGAGAGTGATCGGTGATCGCATGTGTCCGCGCCTAAATAGAAGTAGCTTAAGAAGAGTTTCAGGTGTATATGCCTGCTGCATAGTATCGTAAACAGATCCGTGTGGATTTTACAAGGTTTCTTCTAGCGAGCAAAAACTTTGTATAGGTATAAAGAGATTCCTCGAATCTTGTGTAAATAGATAAAGTAAACGTTGCTTGGGAAACTTACACAGATTTCTTTACGTTAAGAAGGTGATGTCCCCCTTTCATATCCTTTCTCCCTGGTAACGTAACTTACGTTCTTAAAATAAAGAAAAACTACTAATTGACTTTCATGTGTCGGCGCTGTGATAATGACTTGGTGAACACGACATCATCGAAGCGGGAAGATTGAAGAGGGAGGAAGATAAGGCAGCTACAACAACGAGAAGCCACCATCCAAATATGAACTTGTATTTACTTCCGCTTCCTCCTTACGCCCAACCTCGGAGCCTATAACCGATGAGGCTGTTCTTTCTCTGTCCTCATTATCACAAGTAATAACCTGAGATACCATTCTGATAAATCCCACCTTGAGATTGATCCTTCATAATTAATTGATAATCCTTCATGCCCTAATTAACCACCTTATATTATATCCTTAATTAAAAACCGCTCCACATCTCAAGTCATCAGCGTCCCATTCAATTCAGGGCGGGAAACGGCCGACAAATTTTGCTCAGAGGCCTCTTTTTTTCAGGCTTGAGGTTCTTTTTCGTATCGTAAAAGTACGACACGGAACCCATGGCTTTACTTCCCTTCCGAAGGAAGCCATACTTAGGATTTTTACGTCCTGGAAAAATCCATCGATCCTGGCCGGGTTTGAACCCAATCCTGGGTTTAGAAGGCAAGTATGGTTACCACTACACCACCAGGACCGACCCAGAGAGCTTGTTGCAGAATGAAAATGAATAGAGTTTTCTATTTACTTAATTAATTCATTAAAATAAGCCGAATTGCCTGGAAAGAATGATTGCATAGTTCATATTTAATACACACCTTTATTCTTTATTACATATTATGCATGCAAAAAAATAGAAATTGCACTATATTCCCGAAGTACCTAATTTTGTGTTAATAAATCCTTTGCATAACACACGACAATTAGTACATATATTAACTTTTCATTTTAACGAAACTACACGTTGCCAGAGTCCGTGGATCTATATTGCTGACGTCACAAACAAATGCTCTCGGTATTTATAGTAAGCCATGCCTCCACCGCACTGGCGTCAACCTAGAGCTATGCTGCAAGCTGGATCATAAACAGTTTCCTGTTGCACGTTCTGCTATTGCTAAACAATGAACGAAACCAAACTAAAGCATCAATAAGAGAAACAAGACTCTTAAGTGTAATACTATCAAAGGAATGGCTAGTGTTTAATTTCTTTTACAATAGAAATATATTACATACTGCACGACAACGTTTAGGAATGGATGAGTAATTTTTCGGATGCAAGTTTATGGCACCTCTCTCTGATAACAGATTCCTCAAGTTCATGCGGCTTTTTGTTTCCTATTTTCCACTTAATCCCAATGGAATTAAGATCTGAACTTTCCATAATCAATTTTTGCATTTGAAAATTAATAAAAATAAAAGTAATACGAAACAATTTTAAAATTAAACCTTAGAAAATACAATACAAAAAAAAAATGAAATAACGCAACAGAACTATTATAGTTGTTTGGCAGGGAGATGAATTACCTAAAACTGCTTGCCTTACTATCACCATAATTATCAATGATGGTTGGCAATAATTTGTTTCAGATATTTGCCAGCATTCACAGTAGGATCTCCCAAGAAGTGAAATCCAACACATACCGTAATCGCTGGACTTTGAGGATGGTGGACAATGCTTGTCATGTAATACGATCGAATTCTTTCTTCTTATACATCGCATCATTCACTTAACTGTGGATTCGGCAGAAAACACATCTCTCCTCCGAAGCTTTAACGACTACTCGAAAGGTTCTTTGGCCCATTACAACCACTGCTGTTTAATTTTCTCAATAAGAATAGGCTTCTTCATAGATAATAGCTCTTGAGTCAGCCTTCAAATAGTTGCCTTCTTACTTTTAAAGCAGTGTGCCGTCACCCTCGTGTGGATGAAAGCTTGTCTTATTCGAGTTCACGCATTTCTAAATTGTATCTTCAGAAGCGGTTGATAACTTGTTCATCCAGTTCCAATTTTTCTACTTATTGATCCTTGCAGTCAAGAACTGGGAATTTCTTATTTAAATATCCCACACCAGTAGGGATAGAAAATAAATCAGGAAAAATAATCGCTGGATATTGTCTATTTCAGACAATGGGATTCTATCGTAGAAATCTCACATGCTGTCTACGTAAACAGTGTCGAGAGACAGCAAAACAAATCTTACTCAAGGGGAATATCTTGAAAGACAAAGAATATCTCTATTAGGATGTGTGTGGGATCTAAAAGTACATAGTTGGAATTAAAGGAGTGCATAAAATGCTTCCACAACTACAAAGCTAAGACACCAATCAATGAACTAATATTGCTTTCAATAGTTTGGAAAACAAGCCGAACACTGCAGGCTGATTATTATACAGAATAACTTCCCAATTTTCTGATGTGATAAAGGACATGAAAATATTGTCCTTAATAATTCCAAAAATGCTTCTTTATCAAGTTATAGTGCTATGAGGGAAAGAATTAAGGGACCTCAACTTGGAAAAGTTTACTTTATTTACTTTCTATGGTTACACAGTGACTATTTTTATCTAATACAAGATATTAAGTAAATGGTATTTACAAGTTAAGGGAACTATTCAACACTGCGACCGCCATTGTTGACACACAAGTATAACGCTGTATGATTGAACGACAAATCCTTCGAAATATTTGTTCTAAAGATCATCAAAAGGAAGTATAATGCTAGAATTCTTCTGATGTGTTATACACAATTTATTTAATATGGCTCAATCACAAAAATCAACTAACTAGAGTCCTATTATGGTAACGTACTGGGCAAGCAACTGAACCTGCTCTCCCTATCCAACGGTTTGGAAAACGTACTCTTAAATAATTTCGACAATTTTAGACAAAGTGTGCGGGTGTACCGTCGTGTTTGAAAGTTTGTGTTTCTCATAATATTAATCGGGCATCTTCAAAAGAAAAATACGATAAACGAGTTCATTCAATCGTCTAGCCATAACATATAACCCCACTAGAAAGTTTTCAGCAAAACCAACTCAAATATTTACATGAAACGTCCATTGTCCATTAATTGCGGGGGATTTTCCACAGCTTTAGGAATAGTGTTACCCCAAATGTGATTGTTGTGTCTCTTGAAAAATATGCATCATCTGTCCATAATATATGACCAGCAAAACCAGGCTCATTGTTAACGATATTTAAATACCATTCAGAAAATTGTCTGTTAGAAAATCATCTGGGATTACTTGCATGCAGGCTTCTCAAACTCAAGACTTTCCATACAGACTTTATTCTGTTTCTGACTGGCACACTTCGAGCTCGTGGATTATTTTTAAACCTATGCAAAACCTCATCTTCAAAGTATAGTGTTCTCACAGTACAATTCGCTCCTGAATTTACTTTCTTTATCTGGAATTGGCCATTTTTCAAAGACATTGATCCAGTTTTGAAAATGTTGTATGGTAAGAAATATGGCGCTGAGGAAGCTACTCCTTATAGATTTGCTTTGCCAAATTAGCACTGTCGTACGTTGCTCCAAATGCCTTTTGCATGTCTGTAAATTCAATATTTGTATACCGATGCATTTTAATATCATGCAATTAAAAATCAGTTTCCCAGAGATATTTTGAGACATACAAAAACAAACTAATTTAAGTTGTTTATCATTTCCATGGTGATAATAACAGCTGAAACATAGCTTCAATTGTGTGGTAACAAGAATAGCTAAAACATGAAAGTGGGTGATGAACTCTTGTCTTTTATATTTACAAAGAAGTATTCCGATCACTACTTTATTACGAAAAAATGTTTGTTTTCAGTCCTATATTACATCACAAAATCCGGTATAGTTATTCTGATACACGTTATATAGTGAGGCATACAAAACAGCGAACTCCTTCTTCTGTACAAACTCCTTCATAAACTGAGAACTGTGAAAACTGTAGTCTGCCTTTTTAGTTAAGTGAATGATGCAAATAATAGGTCAAATTCGTTATTTACTGACAAATACCATTACAACTTGTCGCAATTCTTCCCATTGTTTTGTAATATGTCAGAGAATGTGGGTATAAATAATGGAAAATAAGCTTTATAAAGTTGATGCAATTTCAATGAACGTTTGTGCAGATGGCCAAGATGGGTAGATGAAGGTAAAAAGTTTCTTGTGTATTCAATGAGGTTTAGATCTGGAATTCGTGTTAGCCATTCCATGCTGATGCTTTTCAACTCTTTTAGAAAACATATCACACATAAGCAGCATATGAACGGATATTATCATTCGCCAGTAAGTTCGATTCTGCTGCCCTCTGCTAGACGAGCAGTCAGCATAGCGCTCCCCGTTGTTCTCTTTTCTTGCTGTCCCCGTGACTCCATTTCACTGATCGCATTAGTCTGAAAAACGAAGGCAAATGGCGTGAGAGTTTTGGACTCCTGGCTGATATTCTGGGTTCCAGATTCCTCCCTGTTAAATCTTCTTCTGATTATTCTGTAGTACCTCCTTCAGACGATTTTTCGCTTCTACTTCATATAATGTATCAATTACATTGAGTAATGTCACCTTTGGTTAAAGTACACCTTGCATTACCTAGCTCTGATAGCCTTTGGCGACGGCTCAACCATCTTCGGCACTTGCGGACAGCGTAGATCAAATTTCAGAACGTAAGGAAGAGAACGTAGAAATGGTTGATGTTCCCATAACTGATGCAATCTAATTGTAAACGACATTGCTGATAAGAGGTAAAACTACTAAATGCTGTGACCCTGATATAAAGAGAACGGAAAGGTTAACGGTTAATGTTCATCGTGGAATAAACTTTATATTTGTGCTAAATTTAGCTTCATATTTTCTTGGGCTAACATATATCCATCTTTTTTTTTTCTTTAGAGTTATACGAAATGTTTGTTTTGGAAATCGATTATGATGATGTATCTGTTTTGAGTGTAGGGATTAACTTTTTTATTCTTTTGAGGAAATGTAAAATTCTTGCCTAGTATATTCTATAGCTAGTTAATCTTTAAATTTGCACTCTTTAACCGAGCGCTTTTATTTTATAAATATTTATTATAATTTCCTTCTGAACCTTTCTTTTCAATTGATTATGTAATTATGCCATAATGAAAACATACATCCTAGTCTAGGGGATTAAAGTGCTTGTCTTATGTTTCCTTTAATAATGAGAAAAAGTGCAAAGCCCAAAATTATTAACTAATACCATTAATACACACTCAATGTAAATTAATAGAATTTTTTTGGCCTTCCCACATATATATGTTTATTTTAATTATAAACGAACATCTTAGAAATGTTATTTAAGACTTAAAGAGGAAATATGACAATAATATTTATTAATTCATATAATTAAGTTTAATATTTTTATAAAATAAATATTAATACTTCAGACTTTTTTGAATAGTGTTTAACGCCCGTTTTTTACTAATGAAGCACTACCGGCGGTGGACACTGATAATACATGAGATAAAATGATAAATTGGGAAAGGATTTTTTTTAAGGAAGGAAACGTTCCAGGCCTAAGTTTAGGCTTCCCGGCATTCGCCAGTTATGAGGACTGAATAAAACCTGGAAAAAACCTCAGTCAGGGAGGACGGTTCTGGCGGGATTCGAACCTCAGACCTCCCGCTCACGAGTCTACGCCTTAACGACCTCGGCCAACCGTGGCGGTTCTCAGAATTTCAACTTATATAATGTAACATCAGTGAGATTAGAAAAGTAGGGAATCCAGTCTCTCAATTCGCATCTTTTACAGAATTCCGCTTTTTTTATTAAAAAAATGAACTAATCGTTTATGACAAGACTCTTTTAGAACACAGCGCTTCAATTTGTAAAGAACGAAAATTCCTGTGGCTTGTTTATCAGCTCACGACGGGTTGTTCGTTATACGGAGAATTGTATGACCTTTATGAGAACTAATTCTGAAATGAACATGCTTTACTTTTTTATCTATTTGAAACTTTGAATATTAATTACGATTTATGATAATCGAAAGAATAAATGCATTATATCACAAGAAATTCAGCAAGAACTTGTTTTAATTGGGTATCTATAACTTGCATATTATAAGGAATATCAGACACTTTTGGCCAATAAAGGATGTAAATTATATATGTTCGGAATTAGTTATAGTAGAAAACTCATGGAGACAGGGTAAACAAAGGAGTGCTAACTTAGATGAGTTTGGTGTAGGTATATTTTGGGATATATCAGTTGCATGCACAAGTCTGCCAGACCTCACTTCAAGTTCCCCAACTTTCCGCCTATCAAAGAGAGTGACCTTATTCATAAAGAGAAGGGTTCGAAGTAAATAATATGATACTACACTTTTTAATGGTTACCTTGTAAAACTGACATGCCACCTCCACCCAGTTGATGACTGGCTGTCCTCTGCATCATGTAAATTTTCCCAGTACTGCTGCAGTGCTCAGGGGCTTCACAATGGAGTTGAAATGTAAGTATATCTTGTGTTTACGTATGATTTTTGCCATTTTAGTGACACTGAAATTATAATACTTTTTATACTTAAAACAGAAAGGAACATGAAAGCTGGTTCAAGAGACTCAAGTAGAATTAGTGCTGAATTTCACAGAAATTACTAATTCCGTTATTTAAAGGCGGTGTTTGCATTTTCGGAAAGAATTGTATGGGTTTCTATTATGTTTCAAGCAAATTTTGTGATTTGACAATCAAATTTTATGTAAATGTTGATAGCCTCACAGATGGAAAGATGAAGTCACTCAGATAAGACATTCTCTGGTGAGAACACATTAAGGAAGTTAACAAGGAGGGAATTTCATAAATGAAGGAAGGACTGCAGGCATCAGAAAGATTATATGGTAGATTTGGAAAAGCTGCCAAAGAAGAACACAGGGAAATTAGGGGGGGGGTATTACACAATAAAGCAGTAAAGTGAAGAGGAATAAAATATGTGAAGATAAAGTGAAACGATGAAGTAATCACTTGAAACTGAGAAGCGCAACTATTATGCTCAATGCTCACGTTAGAAAATTTGTTCATAAATCGAATGCAATATGAAATGACAGAATTTAGTAGAAATATTTTATAACTCTATTTTTTCAAAAATAAGAGAAAATTTCATTTACTCATATCTTAGTTTTGTTTTCTAATTTTTTTTAAAATGCTAGCGCTGCTTTGCTACCGAAGAAGTTATACTTTCTTTTAATTTTTACGTTTATTAACGCTACAAAAACTTATTAGAAATAGGTATTTAGTATTATTACCAACGTAAACGTAGTTTTTCGCATTAAAAGGTCTTTAAAGGGGTTTATGTCAATATTTGAATAAACTGTTTCTCATACAAGTAAAAAGATATAAATTGCCACAACGGGAGCAGTTTTGTTATTTTTAAAGGTTTAAAAGAATATTCTTAATTAAAACCATAAGCATAAAGTCAATAAGGTAACAAAACATCTCAGATGATCAACACATCGGAGGGAAGTAATATTTCATTCATAATTCACAGTGAAAGAAAGAGAGGAAGAAGAACAATACCATTTTGTTATGCAAGTAATAACTATCAAAGTGTATTTACTGCAATTACAACTATTGTGGATAATTCTCTCATATAGCCCAAAACTGTACAATTTAAAAGTTTCTGTGGTTTAAGTTGTTTTGCAATAGGATGAGTATTTTAAGACATTGAAAATTGAATAGCAAAAACTGTTACAGTCTTTTGAACAGGGTAGCAATTAACCTATATTTCTCCTTTAACTGTTTACCTTCCCCCGGCAAGTCAATGTCTGGGTCACGCTGAACACACAATAAGCAAATTTACACACTGAGAGACCATCTGGATTGAAGGTCAGTCCACATACATAGCAAGATGCAGACGCACACCTAGAGACTTAATGAAATGTATTGCAAAGAAATATTAACATGGCATTTCCCCTTTTTGTAAATGAACAAAGAAAATTAACGAAAATTCGCACCTTAACAAACCGACCGATGATTGAGCTATCACTTTTATCAAAACAAACCACAAACATATAACCCAGTAACATAATTTCTGTTCGGTTCTATTGTAGACAATTTCCTGTAAATGGCCTGCATTGTTGCTACGTTTTGAACCTAGTGTTTTATTGGTGTGGGCATTCTGAAGGTCTTCAGGGATAGTCGGAGCAAAGTGGGATCTGGAAAAGTAGAATTACTTCACTTCCTGACTCGAGAAGACTTCAACAAATGGTTTCATCAAGAAAGCTACAGGTGTCGAATAAGTATATCAATAGTATTCCTGTATAGGCCTGCGAGTATGTCAGTTGAACGCTGAAGGAATGCATTGCACAGCTTGCTCTGCTGTTTTGCAGCACTAAAGAGAGGTAAAACATAAAACGTGCAGATTAAACTCAGAGCAATGAACCTGCATTGTTATACTGCACGTAAAGATAATATATTATTATTATTATTATTATTATCATTATTATTATTATTATTATTAATATACCAGGTAAAGTAAATTATCCCTCCCAAAAAACTATAACAACATTGAAAATCTGTAGTTCTTAAGTGAGGGCGATCTGAAATGTTCACTATAGGTGGCAATGGAATCAGCAAAATTTTACATTAGTACATTTATCCAAAGCTTTAGTTTGAATTTCAAATAGTTTATTTAATATAGTTTTCTAATCCAGGGGTGTTATGAATATTCCATAAAATTCCGTTGCGTATTGATGAAGTTATTTATAAAAGATGGTTTAACACCAAAGGAAATTCACACCAACTTTATTAAAGTACGTAATTTTGAAGCAATAAGGACCAGCAAGTTAAGGTGTATGAAATTACTGAGAATTCACAGGAACGTGTAAGCAATGTTGTATATGAATACATTTAGTGCAAGGTGGGTCCCCGTGCATGCTAATAGTAGGTCGACAGCTCATTCGTATGAAAATATCGCAAAAATGGGGCATGTAACAGCTACAGAACTGATTTTGTGTATCCGCTTATAGCTGTGGGTGAGACTTAGGTCAATTATCAGAAGTGAAACTGTAGACAGAGAGCAAAGAAGACACATCGGTTATGGCATCAGACTTAGGGACACTAAAGTAACTTTATACTAATTGATTAGCTTTAGAACTATAAAATCCACAACCAGAGAGTACTATTCCAGTATTTTAAACGAACTAGATAAAATCAATTTATGAAGAAATACGCAGTTTATACAAAAAAAAAAAAAAAAAAAAACAAAACAAAACAAAACTACCAATTCCTTCCGGCAATGTATCTGCTGAAAAGTGTTTTAGCATTGGGAAGATTCAATATTTGAAATGTTAATTGTTGGAGCATCTCCCCTTGGATTTCTCTGAATTTTATCTATTTTCAGAGCTCAAACTCTTCCTCCTTTTTTTTGAGTAGTGTTTAACGCCCGTTTTTGCTACCGACGGGCCACAAGCTGTGGACACTGATGATACATGAAATGAAATGATATATTGGGAATGGATTTATTTAAGGAAGGAAACATTCCAGGCCTAAGTTTAGGGTACCCCTCTGGCATTTGCCATTTATGAGGACTGAGGAAAACCTGGAAAAAACCTCAGTCAGGAAGGACGGTCCTGGCGGAATTTGAACCCCAGACCTCTCGCTCACGAGTCCGCGGCTTAACGACCTCGACCACCCGTGGCGGCCAAACTCTTCCTGAATAGTTAACATATTTCATCAAACGAGGAGTTGGTCCTGGTGGTGTAGGTGGTTACCATACTTGCCTCCTAATCCCAAGATCGTGGGTTCAATCCCGGTCAGAATCGATGGATTTTTTCGGGGCGACAAACTCCTAAGTATGACTTCCTTCGGAAGGGAAGTAAAGCCGTGGGTCCTTCTGTCGTACATTTACGGTATGATAAAGAACCTCAAGCCTGAAAGAAGAGGCCTCTGAGCAAAATTTGTCGGTCGTTTCACGCCCTGAATAGAATGAGACGCTGATGACCTGAGATGTTAAAAAGCGTCCGTAAATAAAACAAATAAAAAAAAATCAAACGAGGAAGCGATAGCAGCTGTAGAGGAACATTTGAAGGATCTTCCAGAAAACTGTTTTAGAGACGGGATAACTGTATTGTAACATAAATGTACTGACTTTAAGGGAAATTATGTTGGAAAACAAACATAATTCTGAAGTTAAACATTCGTTCTTTTATTGTCTAAGTTGAGAACTCTTCAGATAGATCTTTTGTAGTGTAGATATAACCCGCTGTAACAATTTTGGTGATATAGAAATTCTGGTCAATAAACTTTTAGAGAACCTCAATTGAATGTATGCATTAAAAATATTTTCTTTTAACATTTTTATCGAAAATTGATGTTGGAATTGAAACAGAACAGAACAGAATTGAAACAGTTTACTTATAAAATGAATGCCAAAAATATTTAACAAAGGATGATAAAAAACGAGTTATTCTATTGGTAAATATTTTATAACAACTAATTGAGTAAAAAAAAAATAGCATATTTGGATTATTGATGAATACTAGAATTGTAAAAGTCCAGTAAATATCCAATATTCCTTAACTGACCTCATTGTACATAAGCATAATTTTTGTAACAGTGTATGGCAAAGGTTCCGTCAGATGGGATCGTACTTAACGTTTGGCAGACTTTTGAAAAGATACTGTGGCACCTGCTATCAAAATGGACAAAAGCGGGTCCCGTGCAGCAATTAAATATTTATACAGCCTCCTTGAAGGACAAAAAAGGCACAAGGAGTTGAGAAGCAGAACCTTTATGAAAGACGCTCGCAGTTAGCGCAGCTGAAAGGCTAAATTGGAAATGGGCAGGACATGTGGTGAGGGTGAACCGCAGGAGATGGACACATAGAATAACAACTTGGGATCCTAGAATCGAAAGCAGCTCTGTAGGACGACAAAATATTCGCTGGCAGATTCCTTCAGACGAAGGGCTAGGTTGCTGGGGACCATTTATTTTCGTTTATCTATTTGTGGACGCTCTTTAACATCTAATGTGATCAGCGTCCATTCAATTTGGGCGTGAAACGACCGTAAATTTTGCTCAGAGGCCTCTTCTTTCAGACTTGAGGCTCTTTTACATGTCGTAAATCTATATCAAGGGACCAAGAGCTGTATATTCCCTTCTGAGGAAAGGCATGCTTAAGATTTTTACGCTCGAAAAAATCCATGACCCTGCCCGGGATTGAACCCGCATCCTTGGATATACGAGGCTGCGGAATAGGGGAGCGAAGGACAGATGAATGTGGAAAAACCATGAAAGAATCCTTTTCAATAATTAGTGTAGCAGGGTCCAAGGATAGTGATGGGACAGTGCATCTTGGGAAGCTTGTAAGTCAATATTGACTCCAGTCTCTGATTTGTCAGGAGACCTTAGCCCTAAGGGGATTCAAAAGCTACATTTATCTATTTAATTATTTATTTGGACAAGTATTCGATGGCACGGGACAAAGCCGAGTAGGATGCATTTCTGTATAAATGAATTTCAACGTGGCCGTACATGGACAAAAAATGAAGCGTGCTCCGGAGCCCAAATGCGGTCATCACAAAAGGATATAAATAAAAATATTGTATCAAAATTACAGCCCACTAAAACTGGCGAGATAGCTAAAACTGCAGACACATCTCAACAGCGGACGATGAAGCTGTGAGCGTTGAGTAAGGTGATTGATTGTCGATCACAAAAAAACTTTGCATCCTGGACGAAACATTTTTCTTCTGTAAACCGGATCTTTTCTCAAGAAAAATTTGGTCTCGTCAGTTTAAAACATTGGAATAGTAATTCTCGGGTAATGATTTTATCCTTCTGAAAATAGTAGTAGTAGAGTTAGATGATTTTTATTATTCTATTCCATTCATTAGAAATATATTTGTCGTCGACCACTCATGTTTAACTACGATACCCAATTAGAGAGGAAATAATCAAAATAAAAATTGGAAAAAAGTATTTGTAGATATACGAGTGGAAGTAAATTACATATTATTTACTTATACTAGTTATTTTGTTGTAACAAGAAAATAAAGTGCTTCTGTCTTTGAGTTTTTTTGCTAGGAAAATCCCCATATTCAGCCAATTAATGTGATCAGCAAACAGAGCCAAGGGTGCCAATTGACCTCATTGGGTATCCGTTCTTCAGCAAGGACGTGATAGTGTGAAGGTGGTCAAGAACAAGTCGCCCTGAAACTGCAGCACATTACCTGGAGTTGATTCAAACCCTGGTAGACTACTTGAAAAGCATAAAATGATAATAGGGTGTTATTATGCAGTATAACTTCATTTCGGTCTTAGTGCTTAGCAATTCCGACGTGTAAATATAAGTATCACTCGCGCGTCCGACTGAGGCACAATTTGCAAAAATTATTCTCACAAGACTCCTTTCTTCCTCACAGGGTCATTGCGAGTAATCAAAAATACGTGAACAACAATGATGGTTAATTTCGGTACCTTATGCCCTAAAATTGTATGTGCATCGGCGCTGAATCTTCCTAATTGCCCAAACCTAACACCCCAGTGGCAATACTTGTTTGCCTCTCTATTTTCTTCTCACCTTTCATTCAGTGCTTTTGAATAAAATATTCACAGCATCTTCTTATGAAAAATTTGTCTATTTGAATCTTATAACTGTCCTTATACTCCCACAATATACAATACAATGTACTATATAATACAATGCAAATTCATATTTTTCCTTGGTAGTTTTTCTTTTAATTTGTTTTTCATACAGTCCAAAAATGTAGATAATCATCATCTGTTGTTGTTTTAAACGTTTCAAAGTAATCTATTTGGATTATTTTCTGCAAATCCCAAAATCCAGTGCTCAACGCCTTTCTGACTGACAAAACAGTCATCGTTGTTCTCTGATGTGCTTGTAGACAACAGATGGGGGTACAGTAAGTCACCAGCTACACACTATCCCCTTAGTGCTTTCACTCATCAGTTGTTTTTATCATCGAGCGGTGGCTCATGGCCTGTGTTTGAGTGTACCTAACTTGAGGTTAAATGACTCAAGCCATATATAGGGCAATGAGATCGAGACAGCTGAGTAGTTGACGAAATTATTAAGTGACTTATCCCTGACAATGAAATGTAAAAATAAAAGGGAAGCACAAAAGGAAAAAGGGTGCGATGACCAGGAATACAAAAATGCCAAGAAACAAGCGGAGAGTGCACTGAGAATCCTTCAAAGAGTAAGAGGAGATGAAGAACGCAGGGTTTTTACTCAGAGGCAAAAAAAATATAAAGAAATTCTGCAAAAAAGCAAGCAGGAGAGAATAACAGAGGAAATTCGGCAGGCGTAGGGGAGGGGGGATGCCATAAAGAGAAGGATGATTAAAACTTTTCGAGGAGAGGACTCACCGGATACAATGAAATTTCGGCAGAGGTCTAGAGGGGACATTTCAGAGCAATGTTCGAAGGGGATTGTTGAGGGACCAATGGGACCAGCAGGGACCTCGGAGGGCTAGACATATCACTGCTATTACTATCGGGGAAATAACGAAGGCACTAAGATGCCTAAAGTATGGTAAAGCTCCGGAGTGGGATGGATTGCCACCGGAGTTGTTTAACGTGACCTCATGCATTGAAAGGTTTGGTTTTGCTTCGAATATTTAACAATAAAGAGAAATTCCCAGCCTGCTATTTTAACTTGAATTATTTACCCGATTTATAAGGGGGAGGTCAAATGAAGTTCCGGACAATTATAGGAAGTCACGCTGCTTCCGATTATGTGGAAAAATTTGAACAGAATTTCGTATGAAAGAAAAATCTGGGGGACGGAATTTCGCAAAATGTCAAAATTTCAGTCGGATTTCAGAGAGGGATAAAGTACTATTGACAACGCACTTATTCAGGATATATTAAGGACACAAATGGAAAATTGCGCTGTGCTCTTGTCGATCTCAAAAAAAAAAAAAAAAAAAAAGCATTTGATTCCATTCATCTTGAAATTCTGTGGCACAAATTACGAATGAAGGGGATGTTTAACGCAAATGATTCCAACGCTACAGGGGATATACAGAAAGGTGTGTGTTTAGTACGACAGGAACGGGATTTTCTCTAGTCTGATAGGTGTAAGACAGGGTTGCATTCTATCATCCCTACTCTTTAATGTTTTTAATGACGACATTACGGGATGGGCATCAAAAATAAGGAAAGGTTTAGATAAAATTGGATTGGGGTGTATTTGGTTAAGGGGAGATGACATTATACGCAATAGTTGAAAAATAGTTGACAGACGTTTGCGAGATATAGATAGACAAAATATTGAGTCTCAATGCACAGAAAAAGTATCGCTGAGCCTGCAGATTTAAATATATCCAGTGTGGGGGAGGGGGGGTTATCTAGATATCTATGGTAGAGAAGAAAGAAGTGGTCGCGCATGGTTCAGATTAGGGGCTTGGAAAGGAAGCAAAACAGTTAATGCTTTCGGTGAAAGGCTTTTCCCATTGTACGTAGAAAGCGATACCCATATGCCAGGAAGTGTTGGTGCTTGCGAGATACTCACACAATTTGGGAATATTTCTAGAGAAGATCCAACAAAGAAGATTAATGGCCACAATGAAGAGGGGGTATGGAGTGGGGGTGTGAGTAAAGGAAGGGGGCTCATTCATGTCTATGTATTTGTAATTAAATTATTAATAGAAAACGTAAATATATCCAAGTATTTGTATATTTGTATGTTTGCATTTAGATTTGTGTGTTTGTAGGTATGTGTGTATGTACGTATGTATGATTACTATAAGGGGATATTAACATGGGCCGTAAGGTCCATGCGACAGTTGTATTAATTTGAGTGTATCCTAAAATCGTACCATAAAGCGTCTACCACCGCCGCCGCCCCCGCCCCCACCACCACTACTAAAATTATTAACAATGACGACATTATCGAGGCATTACAACAAGAGAATACTGCGCCACCTACAAAGGAAGATATACAGATAACAATTATTCCAACTATGATAGACGGCCTACAGTGTGGACTAAACAGACTACAGACTATGTAATACTTCATTACTTATGGTGAATACAAGTAAAACGAAGATTATGAACGTTAGTACAGAGCTATTTATACATGGATATATGCAGGAATAGATAGTAGATAACTTAAAGAAGCTCGTGTGCCTTGGGCTAACTTTCTCGATGCATGGATGGGTGAAACACATTGATGGGGCGAAACTTAAAGCGAATATGAAAACCGCAGAAACGAAGCAGAATTCTAACTGTGCCGATAGGGCTGTAAGGTATAGTATATGGGGCAGTAATACGATCTACAGTGATTTATGGGCCCGAAATTAGGGGTTGAGAACGAACAGAGAAATTGGATTGGGTGAGGACGGTTTTCTGAAAGGTATTTTAAACAGTGTGGAAGGTTACAGCAAATTCCGTAATCCTTAAGAGAATTTGGTGCCTATAGCGAGATTATAGAATGCAGAATCCGAGCATGAAGTACTGGGTACAAATTGTTTACGGAGATCAGACACTAATAATGGAGATGTGCTACCAGAAGCAACCGAAAATGGGGGTAAACAATACCTGGGTTTGAAAACTAAGAAGGAATCTGGAAAATTATAGGATTGGATACATTTGGATCGCAGAGCGGAAAAACAGGAGAGGGAGTTGGAGGAAAGTAAGAAAACTCTTGAGGGACATTAATAGGTGGCTGACTCTTTCGTAATGTGCAGAAAAATTTTCGCTGGTGATAAAACCGGAGCTGAAAATCGGATGAGGAATGGAGCGTTGCATCCAAACAGGGACTAAACTCTGAAATCAGAGGCTCACTTGGTTTGGGTTAGATGTATGGCGAATGACTAAACAAACAGACAGAGAGGATACGATAATCTGCCCCATATGTGCGGGGAAAGAATCTTGGGAACATTTCTGGCGTACTGCGAGGGGTAGGAAGAATGGGGAAAGAAATATTTTCCGGCCCCATTTGTTTACGGGGGAGAGGACAGTGCAGTGGTAATGATAGAAAGGAGGAGGAGGGAGTAGGTAAATTTTTAAACAAAGTGAGACATCTGATATCGGAAGAGGCAGACAACCGGGAAGGTGGGTAGGGAACACGAGTCACCATATTTTTGGAGTTATCTGTACATATATGTGTGGAAGTGTAAGTTATTTACTTTAGTACTGCTTTCTTTTCTGTTTATTTTATTTATGCATTTCGAAAACAATACTATTATATATACTTTTCAATTGAATTATTTATCTTCTTATTATTATATATACTGTTTGTCTCTTAAGAGTTAAATATTGGTTTGAAATTTCAAGTATATTCTGGTGTATTGGGAAAGCACGTACCGTCCCAGAACCCGTGCAACATGGATGATCTAGAATTGTAACAAATAGATTTTGTAAATAAATATACCCATATATATGGTTCACCAAAAATAAAAAATAAACAGATATTTAGAATCTTATTTCACAATTAATAATGGATAACACAAATGAATCATAGAAAGAGTAAATAAATACCGGTGCAAAAATATAACACTTTTCGAAAGTGAGAGTTAAAGGGAATGAAAAACCCGTAACAATTTAAAAATCACAGCATATATAACCATTAGGGACACATTTTCGCATTCCATGCATAATGTTTATTATTTGTGGAAGATTTTTTTACTTTCTTATAGAGTATTCATGACGGTATCGAGATATCTAGCAGCTGTCTTAAACAGTTGAATTCTTCAGTTACGTTGTATCACAATCAATTCAAACAACAGATTGCATAGCTCGTAAGTTAAGCTGCCAACAACCTCCAGCTTGAGATAAAGCGTTGCACTCATTATAATTAAAGTTATTAAAATTTAATGTAACTTATGACGAATATGGAATGTTTAGGACAATATAACTACATGTATATTACTTTATATTTAGACTAGTATGCAAGGAGACATATGCAATTTGTTTTTAAGTATCCAAACAACAACTTTCTCTTGCTTTTGCAGCTGCATTGGAGAAGCTTCCAACAAAGAAAATGATGGCGGCAGGAGGTGGTGTACTGGTGCTGGGAGTCATATTGGGGTGGTTTGGATTCCCTACTATTGTGCACAGCCAAATAGCCAGGGTTAGTTAACAGGCACTCATCTTTGTATCAGTAAACTTAGAAATTCACTTGTTTCTATCTTCTTCTTCTTTTTTACTATAACTAAGGGATGTAAATATGGTGTAAGTCAGAGAGTAGAAAGTATAAATGGAAAGGGTAGAAGAAAAGATGCTAGGGATCCCGCTTGTGCACTCCCGAAGTAGCAGTTAGCTGCTAAAAAGCTGTCAGCCAATGACTGACAGCGGCTAGACATAAAGTGCCAGGTGAGTTGCCATGGCAAGGTCGTGACAACCATACGAGGGGTATTTGGGTATTTGGAGAGTTTGGGAAAGGTAAGAGTTTTCTATTAAATTATTAAATTAAAATATTGAGCCTTTATTATCGCTGACTTGGCAGTTTTGTGACTTTTGGTGTGGCTCCTAGGAAGGCCTTTAAAGATCTGTGGCTTGTGTATCTAGTATAAAAACACGAGGCTTGTTACTAGCAATAGGACAGTTCCTATCTTAATTCCATGAATTTATCTAATCCGCGTGGTTATACGATGCCATTAATTCACAGTGAATGGCAATTTTTGGGAGAAGTAACATTCCCTGCTAGTAAAGAATACTCGTCTTTTTTAAGAAATAATATGCTAAAAGGTACCTACTGATAAATATTTCTAAATTTCGTAGCACTTTGCTATTCTTGGTCAACACATAAATGTACAATTTCCTTTGATGTTTTGTAAGTACAATGTTTATATCTCACAAATATGACGCTTTGTGTCAATAAATTATCAGAAAATGATCCAGAACATTGATTCTTTCCGAACTTGAAAGCTCCTTAGTCTATTATTAAATAATAATTTTATAATCTGTACAAAATTAATTTCTTATTTTTTCGCTAATATTACTGGTGTTTGTACTAATATTTGATGACAGCTGTAGCTGCCAACATGGAGGTAAAGGGGCAATTTTAATTACACTATATTTAACGTTACTTTATTCAAACTCAATATATTTTTGTATGTCTTCTATATTTATCCCCAGTTCTTTTTTGTGCAAATTAGATAACTGCTTGTTTTTTATTCTTTAAATTTAATTTGCATGAACAAGTACTGATTTTGTTGGAAGAGAGGTTTAGGCAATTATCTACTAACATAAAATAAACACTAGGAGCCAAACTACATGGTGTTATGTGTTTCCATATACATGAAAATGTTAATGTTGCAGAATCTGGCACTGAAAAAGGGAGGAATGATTCGGCCAATTTGGGAGAAGTTGCCTTTTTCACTTAATTTTAAGGTTTACTTATTCAATGTGACCAACCCAATGGACATCATGAAGGGGGCTAAGCCTGTTATCAACGAGATAGGACCGTTCTTTTATGAGTAAGTTTATATTTACTTAGTATAAGAAAGTGCAGTTAAAATAATTCGTTTTAACTCCATCAAATATATTAGGGGGTACCCCAAGTGAGGGTACCGATATGATTAGTAACTAGATAGTAACTAGAAATGCAGCTCCTATAACAATAGAGCACACTTATTATGTCAGGATGAACTTCTCAGCTCAAGTCAGGACGTGCAAAGAACTGTAACAGATTCCTGTATTTTCATGTCGCCAAACCAATAACGTCCATGCATTAGGATTTCTAAAACAAGACAATTTTCATCTGACATGATAAACATAAGTAAGACAACCTCGATAATATAAAAGCACAACCAGCGAATATTCGAGAAGTAAACCTTTTCCGACTCAACATCTCTAAACCATTCACTATCCAGTGCGGTGTTCTGCCACTCTCACGTGATATCAAGATCCTCATCCTGGAATTTGCTCAATTTTTATCCTTAACATATCTAACTGTATAAATGAATTTCTATCAACGTGTTAGATATTTGTGTCGCTAAAAATATTATCGTTATTTTTTGTTAAGCAAAATGAATAGTTCCAGAAATGAGAAACCCTGTTTCTGCACTCAATTCTACATCTTCAAAAGAAATGTGTTCATTTGTTAATGATAGCTAATTTGTTTGAAATATTAGTTATACAATATATTTAATTTTTAATGACAATAGTTTGTATTCCTTGCGTAATATCATTGTTTTAAATTGTATTTGTTTCTAGGTTTAAAAACTCGCAATTTTTTGCAATAAACTTCGTTAAAGTGAACTAAATTAACGTTTTCTTTCATTGTGGTTGTATATGATGCATGCTTGCAAGAATCCCTGCCAACATTGAAAAACTTTGGCCAGGAATGTTGAACTATTTAATACGAAAGTAAAGATTTAAACAATACTTGAACCAGTTATTTTTCGATTTACAATCCAGACATCTGTTATCACCAGAAAACGAACTTTTGTCACATTAAAAAATACACGTTGCAAACATTATTATCAGTAAATAATAGTTGGATGGAGTAATGGCCAGTGGAGAATCTGGGTCAGTTTTCAATTGGAGGATATTTTGTTTCTTGCGCCACTCTTTAACGAGAATAGCAAGTATTTTTATGCTTTGTATGGACTATACGGTTGGGTTTGTACATTGAACTCGTACATAAACAGTAGTAACAAAGTACAGAACAATCACGGTAAACACATTGCTGCGTTGTTATCTATGGATACTGTTATTAAGCAACATATAGATGTCTTATTTTAAAAGCTTTTCTCGTAAATTATCGAAAGAGAAACTTTAACGTCTATCACTCAAACTAAACAGAGAAAAGTTAAATTCACGTCACAAGTTGTTAGATAAGCCAAATCATCGTCTAATATCATTAGAGTTTTGCTTGTTTTCATATTACATATGATTACATATCCAAAATTTTTAAGAATGCTATGAAAATTCTCTTATTATTTTTATTCCTTTGGGGATTTCCAAACCAGACTATCGTAATTTTAATAGTGTTAGGAAACTTTCTAACATTCTTTTTAATTAATTAAAGATTTTTAAAAAGTGATTTTGCAGTTAGCTTAGCAGATAAGCCTTCAGCACATTAAGAATTTTTTGTAATATTATTGTGATGCACTTTCTGAGTCTCTAAATTGTACAGTTCTCAATGACGTGCTAACAAGTATATTCTTGATGGTGGATATAAAATTTTCCCATCACTGAACAAACAGGGATATTTTCAGCCCAAGACAGGTTATGTCACTATTTTTTATATGTTTTTACACCTTTAGCTGTATTAATATATGAATCAGAATTACTGACAAAAAGAAACACTTCATCATATTTAATCACCTGGCAATAAAAGACATATTGCATTGAAAAATAATAATTTCAGTGTTTACACGATTGACTTTTTCAATTTCAAAAGTCTCTGACGTTAAAAAGAAGTTTCGTCACAAGATATACGAGGTATATAACCGTCTTCTATATATCCGCCTTCACCGTCTATTGTTTCGTCAACAGAAACCAAACTTTTATTGTCATTTAATATTTTATAATATTTGACACTATATCTCATAACAAAAACGTATATATTTTGAGAAATATGGATTTATTTGGAATGCTTATTTTTGTTTATTTCTGAAAATTTCTCTATAATGTAGATATTTTATAGAAATAAGTATATTAACATAAAACTTTATAATGTCAGATTTTGTATTTCATTCGTTATTTATAGATTAAGCCCTTTCTATATTTTTCTTACGTTTTGTGATATTCCATTGACATTCCTCATAGCAGTTTCTCTATTTATTAGAACATGTATTATGTTCATGTATTAGAACATGTATTATTAGAACATGTATTATAAATATTTTAAGTTCTGTGATTTCGGTATTTTAATTCACAAGAAAATTAATGTCACAACATTACTGTCACTTTTAAACCCCTATCAGGGGACATTAACAGTAAAGCTAGGAATAGGACTGGCATTAAGGGTGCGTGCCTCACTCTAACTTAATACTCTCAGTTCCCAAGCACAAACATTCCGTCTAGTGCTGGGCAAGTTCCTGGTCAATTCATCAAGAGGAAGAATAAAAGCTCCAGGGCCAAGTTAGGCAAATAATTTCAGTTAATTCAACTTTGTAACAATAAAAATAATTATACAAATACACCCTACATAAACGTTATAGAGCGTGATGCCGTAATGACCCAATTCAAGAAGAATATTAAGAAAGTCGGAATGAACATTTTGGACGATAAATAAATTTTAATGACAACTTATTACTAACAGCCAGTGTCATAATTGTAAAATAACTTTGAGCTTTAGTTCCAAACAGTTTAAATTTCCTTTATAAACTTATTTGCCTATGTTCCCTTTCCATTCTTGGAATTTATGCGGTCGAATTCTAAAACATTCCATACATTATCATGGGACCATCCGAAAGTTATTGTCCTGAGATTATCTCTTTACCACCAGGAGCTGAACTCCATATAGCTCATATAGAATTATATAAAGCATATAATGCTGAGAAAAATATATACGGGATTGTTTAAGCATTCTGAAAACTATGGTACTTACAGCTTTTGCTACCACAACGAAAGATAATTAGTAACAAACTATTGGTCATGCTCCAAAAATATTCGAGCAACATTGATAATAGATTATTTGCTACGAAGAAGAAGAGTAGAGAGCAATGATAGTCATGTAAATAGTTTTGATACAGCTAACACCAAAGGAAGTGAAACAATTACAGCGGATGAAACGAACGGACTTTCACTAGTACAACGATAGTAATAATTCATTAATGCAGGTGTGTGATTAAGTTTACTTAAATTGATGTAACTACATTTAATATCTCCGTTCCAAATGATACCTTTTTAAGTCGTACTCCAGTTTACACATCAGGCGGACTGTACATCTCAATTCTTTTTTGAGAGCTCACGCGAGCTACAGCAACGCCATTCCTGCATACTATTTCTAACATTGTTGACTAATATGTATCCTGTCTCTTCTTTTAATTATGCCCGTTATCTATACTTTACTACACACTATCCTGTATCGTTCTTAAACATCACTCATCCTTTAGATATGAGGAAGTAAATCCGTTCTGGTATCCATACTTATTGTAGAGTTGTGACATCCATCTTTCATTAATTGCATATCTACATTATTTCTAATTCTATAATATTTTCGTTTTTAAATTATCTTTGTGGCAGTGGTGTATTTTGAAAATATATTTTATAAATATTTTTGCAATGTCTTTTTTTAAAAAATTCCTATATAAAATATAAATGATAATTAAAGTGAAAGGTCTTAATTATTCGTGATTCTATTAACTTTTCAGCAAACTCGTTATTTTGTTCTTTTCGACCAAAACTCTGATGACGTAATGGCTAAAGTGAAGCTTATGCTCTTCTACAAAACCTTGCTCCAAACGATGGTCATTACAATTATTAGTATCGATTGTGGTATACAGAATGTTTCAGAAATACTTTAACAAATTTTGGTGCTGGGTTCCTCACACCAAAACAAGAAAAAAGTCTATACAAGTATATAAGTATATGTCCTAGTTTTTGAGTTATTAATGAAAGTTTACCAAAACAAGAAACAAAGCCCCAAAAGCACAACAACTCAGAAACGCATAATAAATGTTCAAAGTCTCCTCCTCTTGCTTCCCCACAAGCAGGCACTCGTCGGATTATGGACTGTCACACCTTTTCAAATACTCCCACACGGTGTCGAACGGTTCCGCAGGCTTCCATGGTACATTGACGAAGTGTCTCTGCATTAACAATGTCTGCTCCATTAACCAATTATTTTAGTTGGCCCCAAAGATAAAAATCCAAAGGATTGAGTCGGTGGTATAAACACTTCTTCTGATTTGATCTCCACTACCTATCCATTTGTCCTAGTAGATATTAGCCGATGCATCTAGAATAATGTGACTAAAATGTGATGGAGCCCCATCATGTATAAACTATATGCTTCTTATTTGCAAGGGCACTTCCTTGGAAGATTTACCCGAATATGTTATCTGTGTACAACCCCTATAAGACACGCTACTAGACAGTTACCAACTATTTCAGCCCGCACTTAATCTTAAACTAATTTTGGTGTCTAGCCTGAATTGAACCATGAGGATTTTCATCCGCCCACAAAGTTAGTTGTGAAAATTAGTTATTCCATCTCTTGCTCATCTGTAAAGAAGACAGAAAAGACAAACAACGAATTATCAGTTTGTGCAACCAACCACCGATACAAGTTCTAACGTGGCGAGTAATCGGCAGGCGAAAGATTCTGCACACGTTGAAGATGACACGGATACATGGACTAGTCGTGAAGATGCAGCACAAACTAGGGTCACTTGTCGTGTGCTGATTTCCGGATCTTCTGCAACAACCTTTAATATGCGTTCTTCCAAATTGGATGTACGAGCGACTCTCGTGGTGCTATGGATCCTGTTGGATATTGGATGACTTACTGCTTTCGGTCTAGAAACCCTATCTGCAGCCTCGCTTCCGATACAATTCGAGCTACCGTCAGATAAAACACGACACAACATGCAACACAAGTGAAACGTGAGAAAATGATTAACTACAAAGTACCCAAATGACAAATTTGGGAACACATTGTCATCTAGCAAACAATAAGTGCATCAGCAAAATTGTATCGATAACATCATTCGATTACGTGACAAAATAAATTTTATTATCGTTTATAACCTTAAGTTATTAGATTGTAACTTGAAACGTTTGAAGTAAATTTTGATTAATAACTCAAAAACTAAGGGTTTCCAGACATATGTTTATATAGAAGTTTTTTCTCGTTTTGGTTTGAGGATTCTACCGTCAAATTTTGTAAAAGTGTTTCTGAAACGGCCTGTATTTTATTAAATATGTAATTTCACAGGTATAGTTATAACACTGTCATTTACAGCGAATATAAAGAAAAAGACAATCTGCAGGATCGCAAGGAAGATGATTCTGTATCGTTCAACATGAGGGATACTTTCTTCTTCAACAAGGAAATGTCAGGACGCCTAACGGGAGATGAACTGATCACCGTGCCTCATCTTCTAATGGTGGTAAGTTTGCACAACCTTTTTGTGTATATTATTGTTTTTGTGGCTAGGATTGTTAAACGTTTCTGAAATTAATTTAAAGTTACATGAACGAAACGGTTGAGGGCTAAGGGCTTCTAAAAGAGTTCGTTTACAACCCATATGGTAAGATAATCTGTAACATGTATTGTAAAATACAAAAACTATTTCAAGTTACCTTGATAGATGCCACTACACTTGAGTAGTTCTTTCTTAGCATTAGTCTTGTTTCCAACTTACTACCAACTAGTGGATTACTCATATTTTCATGTATGGACAAGTGCAAAATTATAAACTATTAGCATTATTGTATTTTTATACAATGTGCACGACATTATTCCAAAATTTAAAGCGACTGGGCGTGTACTAGATAAAAATGTATCACAAATTGTTTTATTTTTTTATTAATAAGATGGTGTTGAATGTCATATATTCACCTCGTCCTGTAAATCATCCAATAAACATAGGAAATGAGAAATATCTTTGTAGAATTCTTCATAACCCTTTAACGTTATGAGATGCGCTATATATAAAATATTTTATATACCTAATTACTATGTTTGAATTTTGCGTATTCTTTATAGTGAACAATAGACGTTGCTCAGTTGGATGTAAATACATTTAGAGAAAAACTTGAGTTTTTTCGCATGCATTTGTTTGGACATATTACATTAATTTTATAGTTCCTAGCAATTTTGTAGTAAAATGCATTTTGAAGTATTATTTAAAGGCTTTATTAGCATTTTAGCATTTTATAGCAGCTCGAATTTTGTCCCTTGAATTTTCTTAATCTCTTTTTCTGAGTTTAGTGAATAAACTCAACCGTTGACAACATGATTTACTGTAATAGCGTACACTGGTTGTTATTCATTACCTGGTGATTATCTTTTGGTTTTCTATATTGTGATACAAAACTTCTCTAGGTTATAATACCGCCACATGTGGCCGAGGTCATTAAAGCGCGGATTCGTAAGCGGGAGGTCTGGAGTTCGAATCCCGCCAGGACCGTCCTCCCTGACAGGTTTTTTCCAGGTTTTCCTCAGTCCTCATAAATGGCAAATGCCGGAGAGGTACACTAAACTTAGCCTGGAACGTTTCTTTCCAAAAATAAAAAAATATTTTCCCAATTGATTACTTCATTTCATGTATCATCAGTGTTCACAGCCTGTGGTGCCTCATAAAAACGGGCGTTAAACACTATTAAAATAGGTTGTAATAAAATAATAATAATAATAATAATAATAATAATAATAATAATAATAATAATAATAATAATAATAATCGAAATACTGGTATACCTGACAGCGTTACCGCCAAATGTCAAGATCGTTAAGACGCAAACGAATGGGGGGGGTCTGGGGTTCTATTCCGGTCATCCCTGACTGAGGTTTATTCAAGTTTTCCTCAGTCCTTATATAAATGCAAATACTGGGGAGGTACCCTAAACATAGGCCTGGAACACGTCCTTACTTTACAAAAAATCCTTTCCCATGTATCATTTTATCTCATATATCATCAGTGAACACCACCTGTGGTGCCTCAGTAGTAAAAACGGGCTTTAAACACCATTCAAAAACGTCTTTTGTTTACGGCAAATTTTCCACCTTCTCTTAAAGTACGAACTTCAAAAGTGACAGTTGCCTGTTCAATTAGCGATTTGAATTTAAATTGAAAAACTTTGTGTATGATGACAAGACATTTATTACTGACCATTAAAGGTTTTCACACAGTAAATTTTTAAACATGAGAGTAACCGCTGAGAGAAAATTTTCTGTGAATTGAGAAAAACGCTCACAGCAGAGGTTGCCAACGCTGAATCAAAATAGAGGTTTGAAACTCGCATCAGTTCATTTCAAAGTGTCAGAGTGGGTTTCCCGGTCGTCATAACAGACAATGCACCGCGATCCATCCCCTGTTGCACTTTGGGGGAATAGTATAACTGCGATTTGACTTGGCGTGGCAAGAGAGGAAAATTAAAAAAGTATTACTTCTTTTACAAGAATTCACAGCACTTTGAAGATATTTATAAGGCCTTCATCTTTACATTTAGGTAAGATAAATGGAAAGCTGGAGACTTTTTCGAGAAAAAATACAAATGAATATCTGCCAATCAAATATATCGAATTGAAGAAACAATTATCTTGTACATTTTTACGAGAAGAAAACTGAAAAAACCAAGGAATAAACTTACAAGGGGGGGAAAAGGTTGTTTATAGATAAAAGCAGTGATGCTATAAGATGTTATAAAGCAAAAGTAGCGGTATGTACATTAAAGCAAGAGGAGCCCGGGAGAATTTGCTTTTAAAATGAGAACAGCTTAAAAATGCAATCATTCGATATCAATAAAACTTTTGACTGACATATGCAATTAATCTGGCAAAATAATTCACAGCATGATAGTAAACTAATGTTTGTGACTGATGCTGCAAGCCACGTGATGAAAAGTACTTTACGAGTACGTGTCACCATGTCGCCAAGAGATATAAAGTCAATTTCACGAGTTTTACTTTTAATTTGTTTTATTTAAGGACGCTCTTTTACATCTCAGGTCATCAGCGTCCCATTCAAATTCAATTCAGGGCGTGAAACATCCGAAAAATTTTGCTCAAAGGCCTCTTTTTTCAGGCTTAAGGTTCTTTTTCGTGCCGTAAATGTACGACACGGGACCCACGGCTTTACTTCCCTTCCGAAGGAAGCCATACTTAGGATTTTTACGCCCGAAAAAAATCCATCGATCCTGGCCGGGTTCGAACCCGCGATCTTGGATTTAGAAGGCAAGTATGGTTACCACTACACCACCAGGACCAACAATTTCACGAGTTGGAGGAGATGACTGGGAATATACAGGAGGTGTTCCTGAAAGCACCGTTTCGTGTAGCATCGTTCAAGCCAATGGCCCCGATGTTCCCTTTCCTGTGCTCCTGTTTTCACAAGAAGTGGAACATGTAAATATTTCAAAATAATGAAGTGTTATTGACAGTCTTGATGAAATAGCACGTGTTAAATATACTAAGAAACCTCTTTCATACATGGAAAACGTAATGTCAGATGTAATATAAAAACAAAATTTCATTCTCTTACAGTTCGTTTGAGAAATATCAGGTTAAATGCTTGGAAAAGTTGAATTAACGAAAAAAATAGTTAAAATTGTATTATGTTTCCGGGAAACCTGGAAATGCAATAATACAAAAAAGAAACAAATACTAGACAAAGCGTTAAGATAACCAAAAGTGTAAATATAGCAAATAATGCAACAATATATCCCTTACACTGTATATCAGTAATTTATATAGCTATCAATATGAAATTTTTGAGGGATATTAGGAAAACTTGAGTAAAGATGCTCTAAATTTTAATACTCTAATAAACAAAGTTTTTGAAAAAATTTAAACAAAAATAAAATATTGTTAAAAAACTGAAAACACCATGAGATAATAATTAATTTTTCTTATAAAGTATTGGTGGAACTGGAATATTATTTTTTACCTACAATGCATACAGCATGCTATTTTGGGAACAAGAATAATATATCTATGCAACTTGCTTGAAAAGAAATTAATTTTCAAATTTCGAAAAAAGTATGTTTTATTATTATTAATTTTTATCAACTAATAGTCACATTTAAATATTTATAGCTACCACACTTCAGATTTTCATACATTATGTGTATTTTCAACAAGATTGGTTCGGCCAATCCTGCGAAAAATGTACATTTATATTAAAAATTTAATTTATCGGATAAGATTTATATTTGTTTAAAAACTTTATATATTCATTGGAGAATTAAAATTTACAGAGTATATTTAATTAAGTAATTTTAATATTTCTAAAAATTTCATATTAATAGCTTTATAAGTTTCTGAGACACGGTGCAAAATGCATATGACGCATTATTTGCTGGATTTACACTTCTTGGTTACCACAGCAAATATTTTCTTTAGAAAAAAACTTTCCTCCAGAAAATGGAGAGAGATTTAGAATTGAAGGACAGTTCTCATTTTAAAATTATTCATTTTATTCTGCAGAAATTGAGAGAACCTTCTCAATGTTAGCAGATAACGACCAACCATGTACTTTCGATAACTCCGTAACTTGCAACTCGTGCTGAAAAATGAACATCAAGTGTAAAAATAATGCTGTTAAATTTATTTAAAAATTAGTCTGATCTTGTTTATGTTATTTAAAACATGTTCCTATAAATTTTTAATTTATAGGCTTGTCTTTATGTTAAGTAAACTACATACCATAGATTTTAGAATATATATTTTCCAGTTAAATGCTTAAATGTAAGAAAAACGATTTTAATTCTGTTAGTGATAACAAATTCAACCAGAGGCGATTTCTTTAATCAAACTTTGTTTCTATAAATTGTATTTTATACCTAGTTATTTGTTTAACTGTTTATGTTTATAGGGAATTGTGGGTGTTTTTAGACCATAAATGCATAATTTTATGTACATTTTTCATTAGAACTGCATTAATGCGAGGATTACTTGAAAAGTTTGGTAAAAATAAAACTGAACTCTAATTTTTTTAGAAAATATCAAATTTATTTCTGAATATAGTTTCTATAGATGGTTATATGCTAGATGCAGCGAATATGCAATTTATTCATCCTGTGGGAACATACGTTTAGAAACCCTGGCAAGTTGTCGATGAGATTCCCATTCTTCCTTGAAAACCAAATCTTCGTTTCGGGAATAGGAAGAAATTGCTAGGGGCCAAGTCCGAGGAATCAATTCAAAGCATGATGCATTTTTATCACCGCTTATCACGATATGTGGACGTAGGTTATAATAGTGAAAGATGACGTTTTGACTCAATATAAGCAGTTTATGGTTTAATTTATCTGGACACTCCACAATAAGAACTCATTATTTTGTAATACCACGAGAATCCCCTTTCAACAATACTGTATGGACTTGTCTATCCAATTTTAATCTACGGTGAAGAATCGACCAAAAGTTCTGAGAATTGCGATAAAATTGTACAATACACTACATTGAAATCTGCTTTTACGTGCATTGTTGACCCACGATCAACCATTGCAGCACTTATGGAGTGCACAGCCCTTTCATATACACTTTTTTCGTGCAGGACTTTGCGCATTCATTAGCTTTAAGGCCTGCTTTCTTAGATTTTTTTTTTTTTGGTTTTTTTTTTAATAGTGCTTAACGTCCGTTTTTACTACTGAGGCTTCACAGGCGGTTTACTATCTCAGTTAACTTGCGCACTTTCACGCGATTATTTTCATTACGATATCATGTTTTTTTTTCAAGATATTCTTCATAATGATCTCAATTTATTGTCCGGAGCGCGTTTCCTCTTCGGAGCATGTACGGCTATGTTCAAATTCATTTGTCCAGAAATGTAGTCTTACCTGGTAGGTACATTTCCTATGAATTTAATGCAACTCGACTATGATATGTTTGGCCGTCCAGTGTACTTCTTCAAATGTAAATGTTTGAATGCTACATGGAAATCTACCTGGCCATATTTGGCAAATTGACTTTCCGTCTCATCGTTAATTAAGATTGCAAATAATGCAAATTAACACATTTTTTCCTTATTTCATTGAATTTTTCCTTAAACCTAATGGAAATAATAATATTACCAACCATATCTGCCAAAATCTTCAAACTTGTTTTCGTATCGTATATGAGCTTATGGTAAGGTGAATGTACAAAAATCATAGATGCTAAAATATTAGTCCCGAGTAACCTCAAAATCAGCGTCAAGTAATCACCCTGAAAGGTTTTTTTATGATTCTCAGAATATATTACCCAACTACTTTAGACATTTATGATCCGAATAACACATTGATACTGATATGCTATTGTGCCGCAGAAGGTATGATTTGCCTCATTACAATTACCTGATGGTTACGCTACCACTAGAGTGTGTAGAAGTGCTTTGAAATTCTATTTTAAGGTTTTGAAGAAAAATGTTAAAGCAGATTCCAAATATATTATTTGAATTCTTTACTTCAATGAAAGTCTTAATTAGATGTTATACTAACTAGCTCTTTCGTTGCGTCGTTCATATAAATAATTAAGCTAGCTGCTACGATAAACAACTCCAGATTAAACTTCAATTGAACAGGAATGTTTTTTACTTAATTGTGTAGATGTTTTAGCTATTGTTTCTGAAACTGAAGGGAAATATTCCGAACTTGAAATTTAACTTTAGATTTCAAGACATTCTCCCGACTCATTTTAATTGCTCTAAGAGTTGCTATAATTTAACTTAAGATTATATATTTCAACCGTATTATATATAAACCCATATTTATTCCACATTACAGGGTATAGTTCTGGCTACGGAGTATCGGCAACCGTCGGGTTTGAAGTTGATCAACAAAGCACTTCCGCCGATCTTCAACAAACCCGAATCCATTTTCATCACTGCTACCGCAAAGGATCTCATCTGGGACGGAGTCGTCGTTGATTGTTCATCCAAGGACTTTGCAGCCAAGGCCGTCTGCACTGAACTTCGTAAACAGGAGAAGTCGTTTAAGAAAGTTGACAATGACACCTTTAAATTTTCTTATTTGGGGATGGTAAGTTGTAAAATCATACCTGTCTTAAAAACTATTTATGAGAAAGTCCTCTTACTTCATACAAGAATTAGCAGGAATAATTCTATTATATAAATGTAGTTCTATTATCCTTCATATGATCAAACCACTTTATCAGAATTTCTTAACGTTTTCTAATGGGTAAAGTTTATTGCATGTAAACAAAAAGAACATACTGGAGTCTCTCAGGAAACTTCAGGGTACGGTATGTATTAACTACTTAGAAAAACAAGATTAATATCACGTTGAAAACGTTTTAAGTTAATGCCAGAATGTAAGGTGTACCATCAATAGAAAATAAATAGAACTTCTTTAAGTATGTCCGTGAGTACCCTGCCTGTATTTCGTGCCAAGTGATCATCACTACAATTTTAGTGTCGGTGAGTACCATGCATCGGAATTTCTAAGCATTAAAACGAAAACGAAGCGGAATTAAGTTATATTGTTACTGAACTGTAGACATCAGGTGCGAGCGATACAATAGGTTACGACCTACAAATCACCTTATCTCATGCCTGTCTTATCATTTCTTGTGTACCGGACGGCTTGTGGCTCATGGCTTGCTTTATTTTAGTTTGAGTTTTACTTGATGTTAAGCGTTGAAGAGCATCGAAGCCTAATTGTGGCCACAACATGGTGTTATGCAGTAGAAAATCCTGGTTCTTGGAAAATTATCTCAACAAAATGTTTGATTTAATATTACAACATCCACGAGTAACCTTCAGAGGTTTCGTAGAGGAAACTGGTATGTTATATAACTATACAGGGTGTACACAAATGATTATAGCGGTTTTAAACTTAAACCTTTTCTCTGCGGTTTACAATATAAGTTTGAATCACAATTTTAATTGAAGAGTAACTGCGGAAGTTTAATTGCTACATGCGCAGATTTTATTTTGTTTTGTAGCCATAGTAACGGAATGAACAAAACATGGCAACTCGCGTGCAAAAAGCTCATTAAGTCTTGGAATTCGCGAAACATAATTCAATGGTTACAGTTCAGTGGTTGCCATGGTCCGGACGATTTGACTTTTCTCCGTTAGCCTCGAGGTCACCCGATCTAATCCTCTGCGACTTTTTCTTATGGAGATATATAAAAGATCGTGTATACGTGCCACTTCTATCTGCAGACCTATCTGAGTTGAGAAGTAGGATCAGTTGCACCAGACATACGAACTTTAGTGCGGCAAGAAATGGACAACCGGCTGGATGTATGCCGTGTTATGAACAGATCCTATATTGAGCACTTGACATTTGTGTTATGATAATCTTTGTTCAATTTACGAGGGTAGGTCCACAAGTTTCCGGCTAACTATTTTCTAGGCATGATAAACACAAAAACTATATTTCACTTTGCAATATATTTGCCCTATATTGCAAACACTTTTCACATCTTTGAAATAACATTTCAACCCCCCCCCCCCACACAATAGTCAGAAGTCTTGTCTGCAAAATTTCCTTTCCCGAAGGTCCTTCTTGAGTTTTGAGAAGAGGGAATAGTCACTGGGAGCAAGATCTGGGTGGATGGTCGACCTCCTTGAAGTCACATTTTTTCACAACTACCTTTGCAATAAGAAGCGTGTGCACACGCGTTGTCGTGAAGAAGGCGCACACCACCTCTCAGCTTTCCTCGTCTTTTCTCTTTGATGGAAACACGTAGTCTGTGCAATAAGCCAGCATAGTACTCTCCATTTACTGTGGCGTTCCTCTCCTTGAAATCGATGAAGAATATTCCTTCACAGTCCCAAAAGATTGTGGTCATGATCTTATTGGTTAACTGAGTGACCTTGATCTTTAGAGGAGATGCTTCGTCAGATTTACGCCACGCTACTTCATTGATTCTCTTTTGGACAAGGGATCATCGTAGAGGACCATATTTTTATCTCCTGTAACAATGGTTTGCAGGTTTCTCTCTCGTTACCATGGCACAGCGGCCAAAATGCCTGACAATAGATGACTCGTTGCTGCTTTTGGACCGAGGAAAGAAGTCCAGGCATCCATCTTGGACTAATGTTATTCATGTTTAAATGCTCTCATCCATTTGTATTATGTGTAATTATTGCTATATTTAGAAGATATTATGAGAGGTTCTCATTTCCTTAAAAGAAATTTATATACAAAATGAAAGGCTATAATAATATTACTTACGCAAACTCCCATAATGAAACTCTTTTCTCACAAATGAATAATGGATCTAATGGTAACCATACTTGCCTGAACCCAAGATCGCGGGTTCAATCCCGGTTGGGTTCGATAGATTTTTTTCGGGAGTAAATATTCTAAGTATGATTTCCATCGGAAGGTAAATAAAGCTATGAGTATCTTGTTGTAGATTTACGGTATGTAAAAGAACCTCAAGCGTGAAAGAAGAGGCCTCTAAGCAAAATTTATCGGCCGTTTCACACCCTAAATTAAATGGAACGCTGATGATCTGAGATGCTAAAGAGAGTCCGCAAATAAACCAAATCAACAGACAAATAAGTTCCCGTGCTGTATATTAAACAATATCACATCTACAGTAATTAAAGTTAAACCTTAGGGAGGAAAATAATTGAAGCTTTAGCTTACTATAAAAAATCTGCAATTCCCTCTTATTATCACCCATGAAAATCTCATTACCAGAATACTAGCTGATTAAGCCTTAGGTTGGTTTCAGGAAAAAAAAAAAAAAAAAACATTGATATTTATGTGTAGTTAGAAGGGCAAGGTAACTGGATCTACCATTAGATAGACACTGAAACTTGTAATAAAAAAGTGAAATGGTGCTTTCAATAAGCTAGCTTGTTCAGTAAGTGACAATAGTAATCTTAATATAGCTTGCTCATTGTCATTCCCGCCAGGGACCAATAAGGGGTCCGGGATCGAACCACACCTCCAATAATCAACAATTGTAAGAAGTGGCGACTCCACAATATGTCACGCCCGTAAACGTGACTGGCGACGATAGCGATTTGGATCATGATGTAAAGACGCGCTTGGCTTGTTCACAATAGTTTTTATTATTGAGTGACCCATTCAAGTATACAATTTGAATATTACTTGCGAAAACTACAGACACCCATAGAGGTTTCGATATACTACCTTAAGTGAAAGATGTCACGTTGTGGATGAGGCGAATCCGGTAGGTCTTCAGCCGAACAGTAGCCGTCCGTGCATCAGCCAGAGAGCGACCCAGAAAAACAGTGAGAACCTCAGCCCCAGCCTGACTCCCAGGGCTTACAGCTACTTATATAAGTTTATAGTTTCCTAGGAGGGTCTGTACAATCTGACTTGGTATATACCAAATAGGGTGTGCCACCGTCCTAAGTTTAAATTACATGAAGAAATAACTGACCAGCAAGTAGGAGTTCCAGGACATTCCCAGAGTCACATGACAGATCCAAGTTCAGGAAATCTGCTGGTTGCTATGATGTCACGTAAGAATTCCCATCTGTTGCCGGAGGGTAAAATAACAAGAGTTTCTTTTTGTGCCATTGCGAACTTGTTGGACTCTGGAAATTGAATCATTTGCTTTGGTTCCCCCATTTTGTCAATTTCAATGACAAAAATTACATTCTGACAGTAAAAAGTTGGAAATGAAACCTGTGTTTGCTAGTAATTTAATGACATCGTTAGATAGACAGTTTAACGTAAATTGCAGATACGAAATATTTTATAATAATAAATATAATATTGATCATGAACTGAAGTTTGCTATTTCTATTAGGTGACAAAAAGTCTCCATCGGTTTCAGATCTGACTTTTCAATTCCTTCTATTCTGAACAAAATAAAATCTTTAATTTAAAATATAATCATCATCACTATTGAAGAGATTTTGCCAACGTGATGGAAGAAGTTAGGGCGTGAAGCAAAACATTTACCCAGTGCAGTTTCCAGATCGCAAAGATTGGTATTGCTGTCCATGAGGTAATTATCCAAAGAAAAGAAAAGATGACAATCTTGTGGTGCAATGTGCGGTTTCGTGAGCCATCTTAGCTGCATGTGGAATGAAAGAATAATATCTTTGCGACTCACGAGTGCAATGATGAGTTCTTTGGAATGTCGTAGAGATTTTATTTCTCATCGCGTCAGTTCGTGCCGCATTCGAAGTCATTGTGTGGAGATTTCTGTACTGACGTCGAATTACTATTTCACGTCCTCACCAGTACGGCTTCTGTACGCATCAATAGTTCCTCAGACAGCCCAGCCTTGTTATTAGGCTTTCTGTCCATGGATCTTCCGCAGGATTTCGTTGCATGGAACTTTCCTTGAACTTCGCAAACCATCTTTCCATTGTCAGTGTATTCACAGCATCAGCACCAAAGGTGTGGCATATTTTCCGCGCAGTTGCATTGTTACTCAGTTAAAGAACTTTTTTGGTCAACTGATAAAATGAACTAATATTTGAATTAAATTTGGTTTATTAATTGCACTTTCATTAAACTTATATCTAAAATATGACTTTTAAAATACTGAAATATTATAATTGGCATACTTCTTTATATATGTATATTGAGGCGTAAATTAATAAAATTGCTATTATTTTTTTTTCAGAATATTTTAAACGTAATAGGTCTGTATTTTAATTTGGTTGTGTCAACCCTTTGATATTGAACTAATAAATAACTGTATGAGAACCACAATGAAGCAGTTCTTTCACGTTAGCCGCATGAAGGACATTTGCCGGAAAGGAAGAATCAGACTTGAAAAAATCGTGTCACGGCCGGAATACGAACCATGGATCTTAGGCCTTACGTGCTGATACTCTAACCAAATGAGCTACTGTGTCCTCCTCCAAGCACGGAACTAAAAACTCTCCAATCTGATTCTATAAATGCTGCAGACCTACCTAAAATTTTCTCTACTGTGAGAGATTTATTCGTTGTTGTTGTTGTTGATTTGGCATATTTATGAGCGCTGTTTAACATCTCAAATCATCAGCGGTGTGAAATGGCCGATAAATTTTGCTCAGAGGCTTCTTCTTCCAGCCTTGAGGTTCTTTTACGTGCCGTAAATGTACAACACGGAATGCATCGACTCTGGCTTGGATTGAACCCGCAATACCAAGTCTACGAGGCAAGTATGATTACCACTAGACCACTATAATGGATAGATTTATTGGTTAAAAGGCGACTGGAAATTATATAAAAACTAACCCACTTTATTTAATCCATAACAGAAAATCAGGGACGAGAGTCAGTGAATCACCTAAATTAATAATGAATAAATTAAAATATAAAGTCATGTTCTTTCAATACGGAACAATGCAATAAGAGTTAAAATATATTAGAGCAAAAACAAATTTTATGAAGGAAAAAAAAGTGGAAACACGCTATTTGTAAAATCACCGCTTCCTTTCGTATAAACAGTCGTTGAACCAAAATGCTTAATGTAGATGTCTCAGGAAAATGACAGTGGATGGTTTAGGTTTGAAATCCGGTTCCTGACAAACGCTTGTATTTTATTTTAAAACCTTCAAGTAGTACGAGGAATTAATTGTTCCAACTTCGATGCAACCAATCAGAGATTCGCACATCAGTGTAAAAAATGTCAGCCAAGATATGTGAATCTAGGGGCCGAAGATATAATCCCAGAATTGCTCAGAATGTGTTACATTTATATCCTTTAAAAGCTCATTGGATTTGTGAATGCCTAATCTGGAGACAGGGGCATAACGCAATAACAAAATAAAATGTAACTTCTTCAACTAACGTTCTTTTTGTTATTAAATTACTGCAACATAAGTGAATTGTAAAACAATTTTAACATTTTTACATTTTGTTAAACTAAACTAAAAATCGCATTAAAACCGCAAAATAATTAGAAGCGTGACAATGGTAATTGAAACAAAGAACTAAAACCAGACCCACTCTCAGAAATCATCGGTTTGCACTTGTCATTTCCTCTCAATGTAACGTTTTCATTCGTAAAATGCTTTTAATTATTTGCTGGGGTTAACAGCAAAGGGATTGAATAAAATGTTCCAATTCTAACGCAGCAATTTAGTTTGTATATTTAGCTGTAGCTTCCAGCATTCAAATAAACGGAATACTTACTTACACGTTTAAACGAATGTAGTTAGAATTTCCATGTCTGTTTCTGTGGCTAGAATATTTCGTTGTCTTCCCTGAAAAGACTACTTTTTGTATTTGATAAGAGGAACCTAAAACTACATTCTGATAATAAAAACTTTGAAATTAAATATGTGTTTGCTAGTAATTTTATGGCACTGTTAGAAAGACAATTTAACATAAAATGCAGATACGAATTATTTTATTGTACATGATAGTCCTTTATATCGCTATTTTCCGTTCTGGACTATAGCTGAGGCCCCACAAGGAATATACTACGATTGTGTCAACCTCAATATGGATTGAGATGAAGGCTACATTGCACAATGACGCCATTCCTCTGGTCTGTATTGTCTAGTACCCAAGTATCGCAGTTCGCATTTGGTTCCGGGAAGTCCAGGGCAAAGGGCCCTTCTCCACAACCCACTAGTTTTAAGGAAATTCCCCACTGCAATTAAGCTCATGATACCTTACCAGATTAACCCATATCATTTTCAAACCTCTCCGTATGTCCAAGATTCCGGATGCGCACAAGTTTTCACCAGTGGCTCAAGACCAAGTGTAAAAGGTGGGCGAAGCACTCACAATCAATCATGCTAATCACACAAACACACCTGTTTTTAGATTTTAATGAAATAATTGGTTGCTAGAGTAGTTTAGGGGAAAAATGCTTGAATTCAAATTGGATAGTACGAGGTGCAGAGAATAAAACGAAAACCTAGTAGAGGCGATCGGAGCGTAGCTCTGGCCACATTATCTCCGGATTGATCAATGTGCTTTTTCTTATGTTTGTAACCGAAAATAAAGGTTATGTTTAATTAAATTGATACGGCTATAATCGATATTAATAATTAATGTAAATATGATTTGATGATTATATGTAATTTATATTAATGGTATTGTATTCATTTAGATAGCACCTGCGCTGAATCTTTAGTACAAGGTACTATGTACGTATTTGTGTGAAAGCACAATACCGGACTGCTTGTTAAGCTATGGAATGTGTCGTATTGAAGTTTGCTCCAATGGAATGTTAAAAGGTTCGATCAGGGAAGAAGGTCGCCTTTGTTCTGACACAAACTCGTTTCCTCGGAAAGGACTTAGGGAGAAACAATTTGTCGAATGCAAAATGTGCCTTTTTAACTAGCGCAGAATGAATAATGAGTAGTGTTTAACGCCCGTTTTTTGCTACAGAGGCACCACAGGGGATGAACACTGATGATATATGACATGAAATGATACATTGGGAAAGGATTTATTTTTAAGGAAGGAATCGTTCCAGGCCTAACTTTAGGGTACCTCCCCGGCATTTGCCATTTTATGAGGACTGAGGAAAACCTGGAAAAAACCTCAGTCAGGAAGGACGGTCCTGGCGGTATTCCAACCCAGACCTCCCGCTCACGAGTCCGAGACTTAACGACCTCGGCCACCCGTGGCGGTTACTAACTAGCGCAGAGGAAAGTATTATTTCAATAGGTAATGGTAAAGGTGCATAATGACAATAAGGGGAGAATTCTCTCGAGAAAGGAACACATGTCCACCTTAACTGACACCGTATGTTTTATAGCCCTTTTAACAGTAATATTTAGAATATCTACAGGTTTCCGACACGACTTTAGAAACAAACAGATGCTTCTTATTTATGGCCGAGACGTGGTCTATCGCGATTTCATTGTGAGTAAATCTGAAAGGCTGGAAAAGTGAAGGGGTGTCAGATCAGAAAAGTTTCCCAATATTTATGGCAGGAATGTTCGTTCTTGGATTTATTACCGCGTGAGAAGATTTGTCTTGGGAAATTAGTACAGCTCAACCAATAGGAATCTTCCAAAATTAAACTAATCGGAGCGAGCATGTATAATGGTAGATATTAAGGTAAGGCCAATAAAGCAGTTAGAATCGAACTGAACTGCATAATTTTATGGATATATTATTTCGCGGGGGGGGGAGGTTCTTAACTATACAATAAATTGTACATGTAATATAATACAAAAAGTAAGAGGAGCAATGATGAGTTACCAATGATGGGTTAGCAGTGATGTGTGAGCAGTCGAGGCTATGGGTTGTGAGGAGTCAATGTTTGGAGTCGGAGGAAGGAATAGTAAGAGCTAGTTAGAATAAGTGGGCGTAAGAATAGACAATCAGAATCGGAGTGCGCGAAGTTTATAGACAAGGAATAGTCAGTAGTCAGTTAAATTGGTCGGCAATTGTGAACCGATAAACATTATCCAGAAATCAACTGAGATCTTAGAAACATTCCCTACCCAATACAAATAGTTCGATATTCTTATAACAATAGTGAACAAATGGTGTCAACTGAGAAGTTTAGTGTTTCCGTGTAGCCTGCTAGATTTCCTACCCTTCACTCTGACTCAAACGAGTCACAAAATTCCAGAATTTTCCTGAGATAAATGTTCCTAATCCCGAAGCAAAGGGGCATCCAACCAAGAAATCAAATAATTACTTAATTTCCTTCTCCTTATCTCACCCCATCCCACATACGGTCCCATGTTCTTCTTAAGGACTGTGAAGATTATCCAGGGAACAAACTAACCTTAACCTGTCCCCCCCCCCAAAAAAAAAAAAAAAATGAAACGCTGACGGAGTGAGGAGAACGAAATGAAAAGTATTAAGGTTCATTTTAGTTCTCATCTATGACACATTCAGGGAAAGTAACTTAAACTTCGGAGGGTTCCTCTCAAAAAATTCCTTTCTCATCATATCCTGTAGGTATTATCAGTGTCCGCAGCCTGTGATGTCACTATTAAAAAATCGAAGTTACCAATTGTATCATTCTGTTTAAGAGAAAATATACGTTAAGCAGTTTGCTGAAATCATGTCTACGAATACTACGCTCTTAAATTTAGACATTTCCGGCAAATAATGTTAATATTTGTTCATTTACTCTGCTGGTGATAGACTTTTTTTTTGATAAGGTACTTTTATAATGTTCATAACTTCTCTTTACTAATGAATGCATTTTATAGATAAACCTTACATTAACAAGATACATTTTTAGTTGTATGCAGTAAACATCATTTGTAGAACCCACAGGTATGATTATACACAATTCCTCTGCTAGAAAGAGTAAAATTCTAATTACACTATTAAAATTATATTTTTCTTCTCTACCGAAGAGAAACGGAACGCTCAGCGGAAAGTACCGAGTGAAGCGTGGAATCAAGAACATCTTAGATCTAGGCAGGGTGATCGAATATGAAGGGAAGTCCAAACTGTCAGTGTGGGATGGAGATGAATGCAACAAGTATCAAGGTACCGACTCCACCATCTTCCCGCCCTTCCGAGAAACTACCGATGACCTCACTGCCTTCGTACCGGAAATCTGCAGGTGAAGTATTCTAACCTAGTTTTGGCAGCTTATAAGCCATATTATTTTATTTTCGGAACAGTAATTACTCGTATATGCAGGACAAAATAAATAGAATGTAGTTGTAAACTATAAAAATAATACAGGACATTTAAACAGAATTAGCCCATGTTTTCACTGCCAATATAGTTGGACAGAACTATCGAAACAATTCTCATGCAGCACATATATTTGGAAATAAAGTTCTGTCGAAATATAATCCATTCCTTATGGCGGCCAGAGCTTCAAACATAGCTCGCTCTTGCTTCTGTGGTGTGTAATGCCCTCACTATTTTTCTGCTGTGCACTAAAGGTAGTGCTCAAATCATTCGTGCACCACTCAATTAAGATTTTAAGAATGAATGCAAGGCAATGTATGCAAGATGAATCACCATCCCATTTTCTACACATCTTGCGACCACAGACCGCCAGACTGGTCAAGGAGGTTTAAAAGCATGGTCTTTCTTACCATCTATCTTTTGAGTTTTTAGATTGAACTTATTTCCCTGGTGCATGTCACACTTATCAAAAAGCTACACACTTTACAGTAACGTGAGTACACTGCACATGTCATATATGGAAACCGAAATTAAAATTTTTATTTGGATTAAATTTTATTTAGAAATAAATAAAGAATCAATTTATTTAAAATAAGTTATGAGTTTTACTTCAAAATATGTTGTAATCAGGGTTGTTCTCACGAATAAGTGAGGGCTGAAGAGCGTCTGACAATGCTTAACAACCTCATAGAGAATCTTTTGTAGTAACTGCTTAAATGATAATGAACCACAAACAAAATGGCCTATCTTTCAATATATAGTATTTTGCTAGTTTTCACCAATTCTATATACTGTGAAAGTATGACATTGTTCTAAAACACAGTGTATGCACGCATACTGCAACTTCTTATAGACAGTGTTCGGTTGAAAGCTACGGGCAAAGGAAAACTTTTACAAATATAAGATAAAATTATAGGGGCGCTGGAAATATTTGCTTTACGATAAAAAAATATTACATCTCATTTTTGTACATAGTTTTTGGATTTACATTTTTTTTTTTTTTTTTTTTTTTTTTTAAACGAGCAGGTATGAATATTCTGAATCCCATTATCGAAGACAGAATGTAGTTGGTTTTCAGTTAGTTGCGCAGTTGAATTGCGCCGATCTCCCAAAACTTCTTTTTTTAAAGGTTCAAACATTAGGTGATCGTAAGTCAATAACTACGTGTTACAATGCTATCCAGAGGAGTTTTTTCCTTGTTAAAACAGCTGAAAGTAGATTAGTGTTGCCTTGGAGGAACACAATGGAGCAGAAGAAATTCTCGAATCGGTTGTTGATGTATTTTTAGCACATATGCACGTTTTGCCTCAACGAGAAGCTTGTAATAATAAGCTGCATTGAATATCCGATGTGCACAAAGAAAGTCGATGAGCATAATGCCTTGGGAATTCCGAAAAATTTCCAAGAGAATCTTCCTAGCTGACAGATGAGCTTTAGCTTTGATAGCGGATTCCTCTCTTGTTTCCCACTCAGGGAGTGCAGTGTAGTTCCAAAGTTTTATTGCAGGTTCGATTCGTTGCAGAAACATTTCTCCTTGATTCCCATGTTCAGTCAAAATCCTTTCTGATCCTCAACGAGATTCGATGACTTCATTCTGCCGAACTGTTTCGATAATTCAAGTTATTGGAAGTATACATTGAGATTTCCTAACGGTTTCAAAAATAGTCCAATATCGGTCACATTCGATAATGTCTCGAACGGCCAAATCTTTTGTTTCCTTTACGTTTGACCGAGGTCGAAGTTCATTATGCTTATGTCCTACACAGCTTTCTATCGCAAAAAAATAAAGCGAAACGGAGCTTAAAATATTTTCCTTTACAGGACTATCTCCAAGATTTTCCTTAGTCGCAAAAGTCTAACGTCAATCAACTTCAGTCGCAATCTGATTTAAAAACTATTTGCACCATTGTTGGAGGTATATTAAGCAGTTATTAATTCTCTAATTTTGTAGTCGAAAGTAATTTCCTTAATATTGTACTTTTTAAGAATTATAAAACTAAAATAGCAGGTAATGTCTATGTTTCGATAACAGATGTTACAGATAACATCAGATTAAAAAAACAGCAATACAGCACTTTTAAAAAGTAACGTGTAATCTTAATCAATATTCAAAGAACTTTATTGAGAAAATGCTGGAATATATATTTCGCAATATTTTTTCAATCACAACTGAAAATTTTACGAGCATTATTATGCAAGTTATACATTATAACTACTTTAAAATGTCATCATATTTTTTCAAATTATCTGAAAGGGAATGTAATTAAATATATTCACATGGAATGTTTCATTCTTTTTATAAAGTACATGTTACTATTGCAAAATAAACCAGTCTAATTAGTTTTTATGATTTGAAGATCCATCTATTGCTAAAATAAACACAAAATAATGTTTCTTCAAGTTAAAATAAGATTAATAAGATACTGTCCCTTATAGAATATTCTGTTTTGTTTTCCCGCATAGTATTTTACTTATACGTTTGTTAGCCGGTTCGCCGGCCATCCGCATCTTTGTGAATAGCGGGAGGGTAAAACAATAAAACAGACCAAACATACAACAATACACAAATGAATTTAATAGGTTCATTACTTACTAAATTATCAAATGAAGTGTTGAAACTGCCCGCTTTGATTCTCCGCACATTTTTAGCATTCCTTTAGGTAATTATTCGTTATTTGACGTAGTTAATTTTGAGAAATTCTGCGAATTTTCCGACCAATATTATCTTTGAGTTCTTATATGTGTGGGTTCGTCTTGTACATGGCATTTTTTAATTTATCCCAGAGATAATATTCGCAGATTGTTAAATTCGGGAGACCTAGGGGTGATAATTCCCTACTAATAGTCTTTCTTGTGGGAACACATTGTGAATTGTTCAGGTGGAATAGTTACCAGTAGCAGAGTACTTTTGAAAAAAAAAATGCCTGATGAAGCTCCCTATTCGTTAGTTCTCAGAAAAAAATGGGTTAGTATAGTATTCACAAAAGTAACACATTGAACTGATTCTTTCACCATTAACACGTATGAATCATACATAAAGACACATACACTGTGCATTTGTAAACACACGAGATATAATACACTTTATGTATACTGTCGAATTAAGAAACGAACAATACAACACATCCGGGAAGAGCTGCGGTACGACTGCGACTTTCAGCAAGGTCAACAAGTAAGTAAGCAGGCTTGCTACTACCAGGGTTGACAAACGAGGGGAGGCTCGCTCATAGAAAAAAAAAACCTCATAGAAAAGCACTGTAGTAGCCTACAATATGCACAACAGGAGTGCGGACGATGATACCAATAGGAATTTTGAAAATTTATATAAGAAATTTTTAATGCGGTTTCGCCGTGTATAAAGAGAAATATTTCAATATTTAAAAATAAACATACTTTTTAAAATTAAAAAAATAATATAAACATGAAATATTTGTTATACCAGTATAAAAATTAAATAAGTTATTTACCGAGTTGTAAAATGTCAACTGTTGAAGTAATAACATTTTCTTTTTATACGCAATTTTTAATGCGCAATGCACAGAAACACAAAATTTTGTTTATTTGCGCAAGATCATCTGTTCTTTTAAAGTGGCACGAAAAAAAATGATCACAAAAACTTATGATGTAATTCAGATATCCTTATATAATGTGACTAGCCTGCTTGAGCATTTTCTATAAAATATTCTCACTTTATTTTTTATTGTAAGCGTCTATTTACGAAATTTGGCCATTTGAAATAACTGAATGGAGATAAATAAGTAATTTTAATAACCTGTATGCTGATGTTTTGATTTGCTGACGTAAACCGGTAAAGTGGGAAGAAAACGCTGTTTACTCCTCATGTACATAAACGTTTAAATTTGTGTTTAGCTACTTAAGCCGCCGTAATGTAATTACTAAAAGCTCGAACTCTCATACTTATCTTAGTCATTAACATTGCTATTAAAACACATATGTTTATTTTTATGAATTGAGTTTCATTAATTTGCAGTAGAAGTAGTTAATGAATACATTTTTATCATTCTTATTCCATTAAATATGACTTATTGCTGCTAGAGAATTTTTCACTTCTGAAGGCTATGCACATTCATATATTACTGGAGTCGAGTCAAGATAGAAATTACTGTCTAGTTAGAGGTGATCACAAAACCCTCAGATTAATAATAATAACTACATTTTCTCTTCCCAGTCAGTTGGAAATACAGTTTGCTGTATGTTCGCTAGACTAAGCACAAAAGCATATAGCAGAGACCTTTTGTTCGCATTTTAGTAGTAAATTAAAATTAATTTATTCGAAAATTGTCAAATATAAAACGAGTTTGCGTGAGATTATAAAGGAAATGAAATGCAGAAGCTCTATATGGAATTAGAATAACATGCGTGCATTCAAACAGGCCATTAGGAAATACAACAAGCAATTTTCCTTAGACTAATTAATTATAAAATAAACACATGCATGAAAATAAAATGTGCTGTAATCAGCAAAGAGGAAATTAAGCAAGAGAAGAGGTACGTAAAACAAGTAAAACAAAGAAAGGGGGAAAACACAAATGTAAACTAAATTTAATTAACAAAGTGCTAAACGTGATACCAAAATAAATTACTAGAAATATTGAAAAAGTAAAGCCTTACAAAAACAAACTTTTATCCAAGAGAACAAAGCAATGAAGTGCTGTGTGGGATAAGATGGTATAGAAACGAAACAAAAGGAATCAGGCAAAACTGCTAAACATTTTTTTCCTCTCGTTTAGACAATAGAGTGAACAGGAGTTTGAATAGTTTGCTGGACAAGAACTTTCTTCCACAGTTTTCCTTAGTCTGAAAAGTTCAATGTCAGGCAACTTTGGACACCAACTGATTTCAAACTATTTGCAACATTATCAATTCATCTCAGTGATACAGATATCGTCCCATAAATGTTTTAAAACGAACTTTTGCTTACATAATACGCTTAGGTTTACTCTTGGAAGACCGCCACGGGTGGCCGAGGTCGTTAAGGCACGGACTCGTGAGCGGGAGGTCTGCGGTTCGAATCCCGCCAGGACCGTCCTCCCTGACTGGGGTTTTTTCCAGGTTTTCCTCAGTCTTCATAACTGGCAAATGCCGGGGAGGTACCTAAACTTAGGCCTGGAACGCTTCCTTCATTAAAAAAAAAAAAATCCTTTCCCAATTTATCATTTCATCTCATGTATCATCAGTGTCCACCGCCTGTGGTGCCTCAGTAGTGAAAACGGGCGTTAAACACTAATCAAAAAAAAAAAAAACTCTTGGAAGTAAATACTGTTAGATTCTACTAGTACAGTTTTGAGTAAGTATTTAGAAAGTGGCATGATTCCGCAACTACCGATTCTTAAGTTTTAATGCAAAGAATTAGTGGACAACAAATTTCAATCCTTGCCAATTTTTGGAAGTTACTTTTCCGCAGAAAGTGAGCCATCGATCAGATGGTAATCAGAAGGCACAAAAGCAGGGCTGTATGTACGCCGCTTGAGACAGAAGCTGGATGCTAGTTCCTGGATTCTTACCTTGTTGTTTGAACAGTAGTGCGTTGTAGCAGAATTCTCTTTCTGTTTCCCAGGTTCGATAAGTCAAAATATTATAAGAATAAGTTATTAGGATCAAGCATGTCTTGAAATGTCAACTTTTTGCTCAGCTGCTCTATCCAAGTGAATTATATTATTGTTTTTCTTCTTCTGTATTTAGAATTGACATCGAAGATGATATAAAGTGTTTTCGTTGACTTCAAAACTTCCCTCTCTACTTATTCAATTTAAAGTTAATTTAGGTTAGAAAAAAAAAAAAGCACTCAATTTATGTATTGGGGGAAAGTTTGAAACTAATGTTTATTAAATTTCAGATTTCATCTCCTCAACCCCAGTCACCCCAACTTTTTTAAATGGCACCCATAACTTTGAAACTTTCATTTTATAAAAGATGGAACTGTTATCGTAACTTTTTATCGTTATCTGATATTGACCTGCAATTTTTTTTCTTTCAGAAGTACTCAAATAATGTAATCTATGTATCTTTTCCATGCTGAGTTCTAATATGCGTTCCATTTTTTCCATCAGGTTGTTTTTTGGCACAGGTTTAAAGTTTTAAAACAATTAATAATTACGAAACATTGATAAATATACGTCAAATTTTTGGGTACCTAATAAGTTGAAAATGATTTTCAGCCATATTTTGCCTCCGGGATGTACCTCTTCATGGCTCAGCAATAGTTGGCCAGCATTTGCCTTGGTACCTCTTTCCATAAGAGACCTGCTGTTGTAAATGTTCACCATGTTCATTAGACACAGTCCTAAGAATTTCTGGGAAGAAGTCTAGATGGGAGTCCAACAAGTAAATTTTTAAGTTGTCTCCCCAGTTTTGTATGACTTCACAAGATCACATGCTAATTTCACTACAGGTTTCTTCTTTATTGTTTTCCCAAAACACAACACATATTTTTTAATGATTTCCAAGCTGCTTTGGAGTAGATTCCAACCTGTGAACCTGGAACTTAAAACCTCAACCAACTGTTTAGACAAATTAAAATCCCGTTAAAGATCATTAAGATCTTCTCGAGTTAAAAAGCGAGGTTGATGAACTACTTACTTCAAATGTAGGATATCTCCTCTCGTTTCTTTGGTCTTCAGCTGAGTTGGGTCAGAGTCGGAGTCGTCACTTAAAATCTCGAATCTTGACACTTTGGTACAGAACACTCTTCACAATGTGGCATAGGTCATGTTTTAGATGCCAAATTTGGATAATTAATTGTAAATTTTATTTTGGATGTGATATCTTTAATGTTAGTTAATCAGAAATAATCAGAAATAATCAGTTGGACGACTCTTCTGTTCAATTCAAATCAAAGGAACTCAAATGACATTGATGTGTGTCTTTTTTCCATTCAGTGAAAAGTTCAACACGTACCGGACAGCATACATCTGGGCCCAACCGTTATCAGAATTACCAGCTTGACACCCAAAATAAAGTTCATAGCACTTTTTCACAGCCTCTGAGACTTTACAGTTAGTTTAGCAGAAGTTGTTTCGATGATTTGAAACTTTCTTAGCATAATGAAACGTTTGTAAAACTAATATAACATTAATGTAGCAGAAAACACTACATTTGTTGTCGGGCCCACTATAATTTCAATACTGGTACTGGCTCTCTGTTTACTGTAACAATGGAATATTTAAACGTGTTAGAATGTTTGAACATGAATAAAACTACACAGCGATAGAACACGTTTCAACATGAATTAGTTTGTAGTGTTGCCAACTTATTCTGAATAAAATTGCCACCTACATAATTTACAAAATTATAATCAAGAAAGCCTAACATACAGGAGTATTTTATGCATAAATGACTGTCACAAAAAACTGTGCCCGATGGGAAAATTATGATTACATATTAAAATTCAAAATAAAAAATTCAATGAATTCAGTATTCAGTTTTCTTGTGAAAAAAATTATGTTGATCAGTGCAACTTTCATTGTTGTTATTGTCGTTTGCTTTCGGATAGGATAATACAATAACTAGAGAAATTTTAATGTAATGGTTGTGTTTTGGAAATAACTTATTTTAAATTGTGAAAGTCTTGGAAGAATGAACACGTAAGCGGTTTATTCAGGAGATCCGATAGACTGTATTACTGTATTAATAGCAATTTTAGTTTTACACAAAAATGGTTATAGTTCTACTACTAACCGATTAATTTTTTTATTCCGCCCAAATTTAAACAACGCAAACAACAGTTCAGTTTTAAGTTAATGATAATAAACAAAAGACGTGATAAAGTTTTTGCTCAGATGTTGCAAAGAGAAATCTGCTCTGTAACCTCGGTGACTGTTAGAGCGCCTTTTCTTCCCATATCTTGCAGGCGTCTGCTTACAGTTGTGAGAAGGAATGTGCAAGGGGGGTAAGAAACCAATCCCACCAGACGTGGCTTATAAAATGCTTGCAAGACAAATGTTAGCGCCAAAACAACGGGCTCTGCCGATATAACCTATGCAAGTTTACTCCTGTATTTAATTGTTTGGTGAATATCGTGATACAATGCGATGTGTCATAGCAGCTACTTCATCCAATCACACACGTTACTTCGTCATCAATGTTTGTGTCGTAACAGAAATGCATGGGTGTTACGAATGTTTCCGACGAATGATCAATATATCCAGTTTTGTAACATAAATACAACAGTAAAGTTTGAATCTGGAAAACTAGAAGTGTACAAACTCGTGAATTTTCATAAAGTTTACCTTGTATACATTTCGTACTGTAGGGCAATAACTACAGCGCACATCGCCTTTATTCCCTATTCCTATTTGACTCATCGCTAAATGTTTCTGCTATAGTTGTGCTCCCTGTCAGATGCTTGTCTAGAATTGTCATTTCTAGAACAGGAGAAAAAGAATTAGCTTGACTGTCTTCCACGACAGCTTGGAATCTTTCGTCTGTCTTACATGGCCAGGCTTAAGGGCATTTTCAAACTTTCCTCCCTCTCTTCATGGGAACAACCGAATACAAAACTTTAGCACATGTTTGGCTTTCCCAGCATTGGCAATCTGGGTCAGTAGCTTCCCACATTCCTGGTCCTGTAGTTATTTCACAGGTTTGTCCTGGCATTATGATTAAAAAAGGCAGTCCTCCGGAAGTCTCTCAAGATCATTCCCAGCTCTTTTGCTTGTGTTCAGGAGGGGGGGGGGGAGATGACAAGATTAGAGTCGAAAATAACACAAAATTTCTTTGTTCGCGGTTGTACAGCTTTAAATGACATATTTGTACACAAATAAAATCAGGCAAAGAGGAGAAAGAGAAAGAAAGAGGAAATGCAGTATACATATTCACAGTATTTTTACACTGTAACCTTGACATTGAACTAAAGAGTACCACGAATCTTCAGCTGTTGCTGCTAGAACGTTTGTTATGTGAGTTTGTGTTAATGCGATCATTCCAACAAGAATTATATTTACCTTGTATTCTACTTGTCATTTAAGCAGTGTACTTATACAATGATTAAAATGTGTCATATTTGAGCTTTAAATAGATATTTTCAGTTTTAAGCAATGCATTTTATGCACTCAGTTATGACAAACTAATAATTAAAAGTATATATATATATTGAAGTTTTGTGTTTACTGTAGTTCAGAATTCACTTTACTCTATCTTGAGACATAAAAAAAAAAAAAAAACTAGTCAGCTGTTTTTTTTCATAAATGTACAAGTTAAAAAATATTTTGTTCTTAATCAAAAATATTTAACAGCGTACTATCCATTCCTCTTCTACTATGCAGGTAATTATAGATTTCATATTTTTGTTTCATTTATGTGCAAAAAAATCTTTTTTATTTATAAGATAAAGCCTTATAAAAGTACTATGTTTTTATCCCGAAAGTTTTCGTAATCACAGGCTATGTAAAAAGCAATAAATATACTTCGGTTGTCTTGGGATAACACAACAATTTCCTTTAATTAAAGAACATTGCAAACTAATAGAAAAATCTTGGTTATCTCTCATGAAAATAAAAATTAAAAGTCAGCTTTCATAACAAAAGAAGGCGTGAATCATTAAGGATAAACAGTAAATTGATCATACATTATCTCGATTTGCACGAAAGTATTCTGAAGATACTCTAAGGCAGCACAGTGCAACATTTTATACAAAAACTAAAACGTTTTAATCCCTTCGTTAACGTGGATTTTAGTTCCCACTAGCAAGTATCGTTTTACACGAGGGTAAAGTCACGTAGAATGCGTTAATTCCTTTCTCTTGAGGATTAATTAAATGCCATTATTCCACATTCTTTGAGAGAGAAATTATAAAAAAATTCTCCTTGTCAAAATATTATTTCTAAAGTATTGCTCCACATTCTTGTTTTCGTAATAAATTCCAAGCATGAAAAAGTATTTTAAAATCACTCAACCAAGTAGATTTCTGTTTTAGAACATGTTGTTTAAATATTCAACCTTCACCTCATATTTCACCGTTACTGTTTTTTAATTATATGCCTTATGATAGTCTCTCTGATCTAGTGGTTAACACGTTGACTATTTTCCGGGCTCCATCCCTGGCACTTGCTTAGGAATTGATTCACCCAGTCTGGTGAGGAAAGTTGTGGAGCTACATAATAGAGATGTGGTGTCATTCATCTCGGAATCCGCGTGATAGGTGACCTCTATCAATGATGTCACAAGAGGAGAGTGCAGTGATCGCTGCCGCAGATCGGGGGGCTGTCGCGCCATAGAGAAGAGGATTTAATACATACATATAGGATTATTAAAGTAGTTACATGTTTAAAAGCATTACATAATGAAGTATAAGAAATAAGAGGGTGAGACGGGCACTCTCCGGACTCGCACCCTCTAAGCAATAATCGTTGCCGTCTGAATTAAGTGTATGTATGTATTGTTGCTTAGATTAAGTTTACATACTTATTTCATATATATTGCCAGGGAAGCAATAAACATCTAAGATTCCTTTTACGATAGGCAGGGCAAGTGACCTGCCGCTCCCTTTGTAATCACTTGTGTAAAGTGGCCCTAAGACCATTACTTTTGTTAGGATGAGAAGTTTTAAGAATTCTTTTAGAGCAGCGGACCAGCCATCATATCCTAAGTTTTGAAGGTTGCACTGGAAAGTAGCATTCCTTGTTAGAGGGACGGTATACGAGAGTGGAGCTAAGAGAGGTGAGAACAGAGCAGCGGTAGACGACAATACAGGAAAACAGTTTGGCGCGATAGAACGGAGTAGCCGAGGACGACAATAGAGAAAAACAGTTGGCCGCGAGACTGATAGCGAGCTAGCAGGAAAAGTGATCTACGGGAAGACTTTTGGGGAATAATTAAATATTGTCCATCTGTGGTCAGTTATCAGGCAGTGTCCGTTAGCAATCATTTATTATTACAAAGGACGAAAATCTGGTGGGGAGAACTTTCCTTATAAAAACTGATGGAGTGGTGAGAGACAAAAGTTCGTGTGAGCTTAGTGCCGGCGCCCTTAAGAACTTCTTAAGACTTCCTCAATAAAACATTTCCAGATTATGAACCCTGAGCCACACAGAGCAATTGAATAAATCAAGGCTGTTATCACCAAAACAAGTGTGTTCTATCCATCTCCTTTTCCCCCGAGACAAGAAATTTGTTTCCAAAATACCAGCTTAACATTAACCGGAGCATCGAGGAAACACCAACTTTAAGATACCATCAAAGGAGGCGTGAATGGGCGGAGAAGAAAGTCTACACGTCATCCATTAAGATTAACCGAATTCTTGGTTAATTCAACACATCATCCATATTTCCGCATCCCCCTACTCACCATTGTCGAACCGCTCCAAAAGGGTTTCCCAATTTGTGGTTGTTTGCAAGGGTAAATGTTCATTTATTAAGAATTGTTCATTGTTCATCAGCTTTAAAAAAGAACAAGTAAAACCTAAAAGAGCGAAACATTTTCTCTGCATTGATAAACTTTTCTATCATGTAATATTTGACATGTTTTCGAAATTAAATATAGTGACAAGTCTTTATTAACAGTTTATTTGAACTGACTGGTAATATAAAAATATCGTTTTATGTAGGGTGAGAGTCGATTCTGGTGGTGTAGTAGTAATCATACTTGCCTCGTAAACTCAAAATAGCGGCTTCATTCCTGGCCAGGATGGATGGATTTTTCCCGTGTAAATTCCTAAGTATGGCTTCTTTCGGAAGGGAAGTAAAACCGTGAGTCCCGTGTCGTACATTTACGGCACAAAAAGGAACCTCAAGCTTGAAAGAAGAGGCCTCTGAGCGAAATTTATCGGACGTTTCACGCTCTGAATTGAATAGGACGCTGATGGTCCGAGATGTAAAAGAGCCTGCATAAATAAAACAAACAAACAAAAATACGGGGTGAGATAAAAGTCACCCTCCCCCGAGAATTGTAATCGATGTTTCGTTATAGTGCAAGTTCGTTCAAATGGAGCTAATACGTCATCAACAGTGCGTGATAAACATACTCTTACCTTAAGAATGAGGGAGGAAGAAGTATTGTTGCTGCAGTGAATAGGAAAAATATGGCAAGGAGGGAGAATCGGGCAGGCTCATGCAGAGTATATGTAATTCCTGCTTAAGTTGCACACACCAATACCACTACTTTAAGTAATGCATTGTGTAAAATTAAACATTATAATAAGGCTTGTTTTTCACCAATATAATATGCCTGTGAGCCTCAGTAGTAAAAACGGGGGTTAAACACCATTAAAAACTTAATATAATAATAATAATAATAATAATAATAATAATAATAATAATAATAATATAGACGGTAGGTGCAAAAGCATTTGTGCAATTTGAACTAAATGTTTAAAAAAGTGAGTTTATAATATTTAAATAAACTAATTATTTACGTTATGAATATTTTACTTGTTTGCTTTTTGGCAATGTTAATCGCAATATATTAATAGTAAATTCACTGTATCTCTGCCCACACTGTATTGGTAGCATAGGAACATTTTTGCATTAAGTAAATTGCTTATAAAGCATGAGAGGACAGACTTATAAAACAGTAAATGTGGATATTTCTTGTTTACATTTACTTTACATTGTGCTGCCTAAACCCCCTCTGTATGTCAATTTGTGATCCCCTGTAGCAGCGATCTTCCGCACATACCTACATAGAGGTAGGTACTATAAATTCGGAATTAAGTAATAATTAAAGCGTTGACTCTTTTGCCTGTTCGTTGTAACGTCACTCTGTGACTTTTCTATGTCGGGCACTAACGTGATATCCGATATTAGTAGGTTGCATAATGTGTCATTCAGACCCTACGAGCAGTGCATAATTGTAAACAAAGTAAGTCAGTCATGGTAAATTGCTTGTACATTTTGTAGAATCTGGGTGTGAGTATTTCACTTTAAAATAAGGTAACGTATTGTGCAATTTGCACCACATAATTTAAAGACAAGAGAACAATTTTCATTCAGACTCGCTTTAATTAGACACAAAATATTAAACATCAAGTTATTTGGTTGAAATCAAGATATTCAAATTCTTATACACAAACACTTTTTATTCACGACTTTTATAAAATGATGGTATGATGCAATGTTGCTTTTCACAACCTACAGAATATTACTTTCATAAAAAAAAAAAAAAATGGGGGAGATATATCGGAGAAATGTTTTCTGAGAATCGAGTAAATTTTTTTAATTCATTGATATGATGATATAAATAACTTAAGAGTTTTTGTATAAAAATGTAACAAGAAAACAAAGTTATTCTTTTGATACCTTATAAAAATATACTGTTACTTATTACAATAGGAATATGGAAATATCAGTAAGAAATTTATAAATGAAGATATTTAAATTTTATTTCATTAATAAATCAATTATAAATAAATAAGACTGCTTAAGCGATCGTACTTTTTAAAACAAATATGAAACGATTTCCAAAAATATGGGTAGTTGTGTGGGGTCGATTTCCAAATCCTTGTGCTGCAAGAATGCTTTTTTCTTTAAAATATTTAGCAGTCTGTATTAGAGTTGTCAATAAGACTGTTAAAAACATTTTACGGTAGTAAATTTACATATTTGTTTAAAACAATAGTTAGAGTATCCATTCACCAGTAGCAGCAAATGTTCTTACTTTCCACTAGTTATGATGCATTTGATTCTGTCCTTCAGTAATAAAAACCACATATATTCATTTTGTTCCCGGAAATGGCTCTCTGTTGTACAGTATATGAGTATGAGTAAATATTTGTTATGTGTTTAGGTAGTGGCGTGTTTAAATACGCAACAAATATTTGACTGTTGAAATGAACACTAAACTTGAAATAATACAACCACTGACATTGCAGTATGTTACGCTGAGATTGTAAATAAAGCCCGTCAGTAAAATAAAGTGTTTATGTCATATATTCTAAAGTTATTTAAATTAATATAATTTTATACCATAAATATATTCCTGAAAGTCGTGGTTTCAGACTAACATGCTCTAAATAGAAGCGTCTTCCTTAGCTACAAACACATCTCAAGTATTATGTGTGTTTACAAAACAATTTCGTAAATATATTGCTTTTGTAGGATTATTACTATATTGAGTACAATTTTAGCTAATGGTGTATTGTTCATTGTAATTATAGTAATTTACATTTTGAATAAATAATTTATACTCTTTATTTGTAAATATATATTTTTCTTAGTACTTCGACTTTTAATGAGACAGGATCGGGGTTAAAAATATAACATTATCAAAAATTCATACACTAAATGAAGATAAAATCCATATTGATTTTAAAATTCGGACAATGATAAAGTTGTTTGTTTTACCTTTCAGTACATTAGAATTGCTGTATAATCTCAAACTGATTTAATTGTGGCACTATAAGTTTGGGGACATAAAACATCATTATAAGTAAACCGGTTCTTTTTCGCGATTTTTCAGTTCTGTTCCCTTTAACTTTATTTCTTTAGTTCCTGCTGCGTATCTCTGAATCTATATGGATGTGTCTGTTTTTATTACATACTACCGTGTATATATATTAATATTTTTTACACTCTATTGTACATAATAATGTCTTTTAGTTATGCTCACAAACAACTTCGACAATTTTACAGATCCCTGTCAATCAAACATGAAAAACCATCTGAGTACAAGGGACTTTCCGTTGATCTATATTCTGGTGATTTGGGTGACATGTCCAATGACCCGCATCTCAAATGTTTCTGCACAACACCCACTACTTGCTTAAAGAAGGGTGTTCACGACATAACAAGATGCACAGGTAAAGCTACCTCTATATTTTAACAACAGTGAAAAGTAACACCATTACACAGTAACACTGTGTAACATTCTGGAGTCCTATTATAAATCACAATTTAATTTCATTTAATATCATTTAACATTTATTTTTTATTTTGCTTATTTAGCTCCATTACTGTTACAAAGATGTTTTGTATTTACACTAATCTGTCATGTAATGAATACTAGCACAATTTGATCCTGCCATTGCAGTAGAAAAAACGGGAGTTTTGAGCAATTTATCACTAGGAATTCATCATTATTTTTAATAGTGTTTAACGCCCATTTTTACTACTGAGGCACTACAGGCGGCGGACACTGGTGATATATGAAATCAAATGACAAATTGAGAAAGGATATTTTAGGAAGGAAACGTTCCAGGCCCAAGTTTAGGGTACCTCCCCGACATTTGCCATTTATGAGCACTGAGGAAAACCTGGAAAAACCTCAGTCAGGGAGGGCAGCCCTGGCGGGATTCGAACCCGAAACCTCCCGCTCACAAGTCTGCGACTTAACGACCTCGGCCACTCGTGGCGGTTGGAAATCATCATGTAACATGCTTTTTGTTCCTGGGTATTGATTGTCATTCCCTATCTGCTTGTACTTCAACATTATAGAAGATATGCATGATTCAACTCAAACGTTCATTTTGTGATCAGGGCAATAATATTTTGATATTTACCTAATTTGACTTTAAAAGAAGTGGCTGAAGTTAAAAAAAAAAACCTTGAAATCAAAAGTATAATGTATTTGCACTCAATTTAAACAAAAACTATAAGAATATATAAAATGAGTAATTTTTCGAGATCTACCTTTTTACAGCTGAATTACTTTCAAGAATTAGCTCCCAAAAGTAGTCTCCCATCGGCGTTCAAATTCCATCATATTCTGCTAAAGCGATCCTGTTGCTCCTCCGAATTTGCTCCCATATCCTCCTTGAATTGATCAATTGAGCATCCAGAACGTAGACTTTGAGGGACATCCTGCAGTACTTCTTTATCAGTTTATCAGTCAACTCATCAGGAAACTCCAAATCACTGCAATAAAATTATTCCAAGATTTTTTCTCCTTCCTAGAAAGCATCTTTCGGAATTCCTTGCTGTACCTAGTCTTTTTAATCTCTGGTTGGACAAAGAAACCCGTTTTGATCTTTGCCACACAGAGCTGAGGTAACAAAACTTGCAAGGTATTTAAAATTGTGTATTCATTATCAACATCTTTAACTAACTGTTTTATAAACTCAATTTGATATGTAGTAATGACGCTCTTACCTTCTGGGGGTGCACCAATGGCTTCCACTTGACAGTGTGTTCCCTGCCAGTGTACTGACTTCCCTATTGGTGGTAATTTGCACCCTCTTTGTTATCTCAAAGGTAAAGATGCAGGGAAACTTCCACCTTGCATACTCCTTAGGAATGTCACTATTTGGAAAATTTCGATATGTCCTAGTTATACTTATCAAATTTCAAGGTGTCTAGGAAATTCTTTATGTAATGTATGATAGATGATCATATTTCCGACTTGCTTGAATGGTCGTCGGGCACCCTCCAAATTCTGGAGATAGAAAACTCTATTACTTTCTTTTCCTCTTTATGCCATCCAAAAGAAATAATAATTTTACCTTGAGGTAGTGAGGCATTCTCTGTTTACATAAATACAAATATAATAAACGGTCGCATACTCTTGCCTTAGAGGTTTTTTTTAAAAATATTAAGTGTCCGTAAATATACTAATCCCTGAATATCATTTCAAAACATGCCTTGTACCACATATATTTTTGAAGATGTTTTACCGCCACGGGTATGGCCGAGGTCGTTAAGGCGCAGACTCTTGAGCGGAAGGTCTGGGTTACGAATCCCGCCATGACCGTCCTAACACAGGTTTTTTCCAGGTTTTCATGGCAAATGCCGGGGAGATACTCTAAACTCAGGCCTGGAACATTTTTTCCCTTAAAAATCCTTTCCCAATGTATCATTTCATCTCATGTGTCACCAGTGTTCACCGCCTATGATGCCTCGGTAGTAAAAACAGGCGTTAAACACTATTGAAAAAAATGTTTTAATGGAATACCCGTTTGCCTTTTTTATAGCAAAAAAAAAAATAGCAAAACACCTCTTCAGATGCTTACAGGTTCTTGATGCTAATCTTTAAATATACAGAAATGAAGTCATATTAGTAAAGAGCTCAGGATTATCTCAAAACAATAAAAATACGACCAATATGAAATTAGAATGTAGCATATCATTAATACTATAAAATTGTCTGCAATAAGTAATTAGTAAATAATACTAAAAACTAGGAACACAAATAAAGTAAAAATTCTTTACTTAATGTTATCTATAGGATTAAAGAACTGTTAAGGAGAGTAACTACTCGTATATTCACGATTATCTGGAACAGGAATAACTATATATATATATATATATATATATATATATATATATATTAACACTAATAATAAAAGTAGATAAAGATAAAACACCAAGAAAGAGACACACTTGAAATTGCTATATTTCGAACTACTGCAGTTCTTCAATGACAAGAAGCTAGACAAGTGAAAGTGATAAAAGTAAATATTGAGTATCGAAGGTAACGTTATGCATGGAAACAGACGAAACTAGAAATGAGAGTGTGGGAAGAAAAAAACTAATATGTAAGATTTAAACCAGGTGGTATAGGCGCTTTATGTAAAAATATAGCTGCCATTTCTCTATCTCTGAGTAAACTTTCACAGCATTGTGTAGGTAAAGCATCAATAAGAGTTAGACTAAAAGCATCATCAAAATCCTTACAGTGAAATAAGGCATGTTGGGCAACCGGCAAGAGAGACTTGGTTTTAACAGAGCGTCTATGATTGTTCATGCGTAGCGAAACAACAGTAGAAGTTAAACTAATATAAACTGCTTTGCAAAGCTTACAAGATAACATATATACGACGTTCTTGGAAGAACAAGTAGCAAATGAAGAAAGGTTAAATTCTCTGGATAAATTAGGGCTGTGGAATGAATGGCAAGGCATAATTAGTGCACAGGTTTTACATTTAGGACGTTGGCAAGGATACGAGCCAGCAAAAGGACGTGGTAAATTCGGAGAGGATAGGTTTCGGCGAAATATACCTTTAAGGTTAGGGGTTGTTCTAAAAGTAAGGCGGGGTACAATTTTAGAAAAATCATTTAAAGATGGATGCATTAACAAAGTATCGTGGCATTCTTTCAAAATAGGTCTGATGCTTTCAATTCCAGGCACGTAAGTAGTAACAAGGTTGATGAAGTTCTTGTTAGAGGTTTTAGGTTCCAATGTCCGTGATATCAAAATCAAATCATATCGCAATCATAGGCGCAATCATAACTCCATAAAACTTCACTTGTGTCTCTCTTCTCGTTTTCCTTCCCAAAGTTCTTCTAATTGTTCCACAAATGGTTTAAAATCATTAATTATTATCTGTCAAATTTTAAACTAATATCATATTCTAAATAAATGAATTGGTATACATGTCCTAATATTTTTTCGTTTATTAGAATCTTCGATCTTTGCTTTTAAAAACAATAACTTGAATATATTACATTTTGGCTTAATCTATACATTGTTCTTTGTAAATTATCTTCGGCTTCTTGGATAACTATTTAATTATCAGGATACAGTAAAGTTTTTAAAGACGTGTTTGGTCTTAAATAAGTTAAATACTTCTAGTATAAGCTGGAGGGCATTTTAACTGTATGAAAGACTTCCCACGTCTTTTGCGATTTTTTGCGAACCACATTTATTCATTGTTTGAAACTCTCGTTCGCATGTGCTAAAAATTATTCATTAAACAGGTTTTTGAAGGAAGATTATTCCTATAAATTGCGCATATATTTTTCAAAAAGCGCCTGTACATAAAGCCAAAAAACCACACATATACCTGCTTTATTTTATCATTATCGCAGAGTCACAAAATTGCTTTTTTTTTTTTTTTTTTTTTTTTTTTTAGATAAATTATGTATATCTTCCGAAGCAAGAACTGTGTGCTAAAACAGTCCTACGAACAAACCATCTTGAAGGATAAATGAAACAAACTGTGGTTATTTTTAACGAATTTTAACTCATTTGTTGTAAGGAACTGTTCAAAATAATGGAAATAAATGTATTTTTTCTATAGCTAAATGCATTATCATTAACTATTTTGGGCCGGACATTCAGGAGCATATTTATAGTATAAAGGATTATTATAAAATTAAACATTGCCAAAAGATTAAAAAAGTCACTAGGTTTATTAACTAAGAAAACAATTGGGCTGTTTCCCTTATCTTTAGAGACGCCCCTAGTGTCAGAGTCACTGTTCTAGTTCCTCATTGGCAAAGTGCCTCAGTGCGTGGGACACGAATCTGCCTATTCGTGGCTACCTGTGCCTTTGAGCTTCTGCCTCTTGACTCTGACTTAACTGCTCTTGACTCTGATTAACTTGCTCTATGACTATCTATCTACCTTATTGACCGTTTTTAATAACTCTTTTCCTCTACAGCAAAAGGTTAAAGTTAATCTATTTCTCTGTCGACAGACAATGTTATATTTCTAAAGTGCCACGGATGTCATACTCCACCTAGACTCGTTCTAGTTTCCACATGTGTGTTATGCATTGCCTATCTCTTGCTTAACAGAACTAATTGCCTAAACATTTGCATTCTTTGTGTGTGTCGGCCAGGAAATAGCAGCTGGCTTTAACGCCAGCTTTCTCTCTCATATTGAAGTTGCTCGACCTACTTGAACAATTTTAGAGCGGTTTTGTGAAATCATGTTGTGAAGTCATCCTTGTGTCTGGCATGTGAAAATGTGTATAATATTCTTTATAACACAAATATCTATTACAGGGGAAGAGATAAATCATATTATTTAGATCTTCATTGTTCATTTCCCAACCGGATCACCTCTTAGGTTTTTTCGAGTAGTACAAGGGCGCTGATTGTATTTGGCTTTGTAAAGAAAATAACAAGCTACAGAAATGACACATTTATTTACTGCACACATTTTCCCTTGAACCACACACACACGCACGCACGCATATTTTGACTTCTTTAAACCAACCAAGAAAGATTAATTTGGATGGTGCTGGAAACATTCATTGGCACCTAATGTTATATTCTTAGTGTTTAAAGTATCTCGAGGCCAATTCAAAGGGGTACAAAAATAACGATATGCTAGTTTTAAATGGGTAATCACCATCATGTGTGTGTGTATGTATGTATGTATGTATGTATGTGCGTGCGTGCGTGCGTGCGTGCGTGCGTGTGTGTGTGTGTGTGTGTGTGTGTGTGTGTGTGAGAGTTATGAAGAAACAAAACTCCTTTTAGAACTTAGAATCAAAGTCAGCAACAAAATGATACACATGAAATAAAGCAGCTTCATTATGCTACAAGAAAGATCAAATCGAAGGCATTTCTTAAATGATTAGTTCCACCAAATATTAGCACGTGCATTATGTTTCACGTATGTTTATTGAGAAGTTTTCATAATATCTTCTGAAATCGAAAATATTACAATTAGTCAATCTTCAATTTTCATGAAGTATGCCAGCTAATCTAAAGCTACTCTTTGCGGTTTTGTGTTACATCTATTCAAAATGCAATTTTATTTAAAAATTCATATTTTAAAAATGACTGCATGTTTATATAATTGAGGTGAAATATCAACTTCTTGTATATATCTGACAATTGATTGTTTTATTCAGCTGCAACACTGTTTGCAGTAATATAAACTTGTCTCCTTTAGGGAACGCATGCACATAGTATGTAATAATTTTATTAATATAATGATAATTTCCTGCAGATGTTTGGGTTCAAATTTGCAAAAATAGTTAGGCTGCAAGAAGATCAGAATAAAAACCAGAGTGAATTGTATTGTAATAATAATAATAATAATGAATTTTTACTGAAATTTAATATGTGCATTAGTTATCTTTTAAGATTGATTGTTTTACAAGGAAGGTATCAATTTCATTCATGTTGAAATCAGCCCTGAAATATTGACAACAAAATCGTGCTGCCAATTTCAACTGTAACACCCTGAAAATCAGCTCTAAATCACGCATATAAAAGATAGGAAAATACAACAATTGACTTAGGTTGGATTGAGCAATTCATAAGTCCAGCTGGCAATATTCAGTTGTGCCGCCAGAATTCAATATTGAGACCCTACTAATAGTTACTACTAATTTATATATATATCTTTCTTATATCATTCCGTTCCCCAATAGAAATTTAAGACGATTTTGGCACAATTATATTAATATTTTTATTTAAATTAAATTATGTGTTAAGGGTTTCATCTGAATTGCTACAGGGGTGCCAATTATAACATCGTTACCACATTTCTACCTGAGCCACGATGACTATCAGCAGGGGGTTGTTGGACTCCACCCCAACAGAGATGACCATGGCGCATATCTTAAAATGCACAGAGTAAGTACTTTGACAGAAGTATATTTAATATGTTTATTATATGTTTTGTCTCTTTATGAAGTTTAAGGCCTGTGTCGATATGATACGAGAAAAAATGTTACAGACTGTTAAGTGAGAATTTATATCGTTGAAAGGTTTATTGATATATGCAAATAGGTATGTAGCAATAGTTGTAAGTTTAGATTGTTTTTTATGTTATGCTATTTAAAGATTTTCGTTTTGGAACGTTAAAGTAATAAAATATATGACATTTTAAAATACCAAGTCATCCAATTATATGATGTGCTCAAGGCCAATCGATTTTTACTAGAGTCGGGGCGGGCAGACGACAAGAAATACTTGAGTGACAGCCTAATAAATGTTTGAAAAGTTATGTACTCTTTCATGATACGCAAAGAGCTGCCTGCCTTTATTTTTCACACTTTGCTTACAACACTACAGTATCCTTCTTCATTTTCTTTAAAAAATTGCATTTAATACTAATTGTGATTGCCTTAAATCTGAAGCAGGAAATGTTGTCTCAAAATTTCCTATTTAAGTATAATTATTTCTGACAACTACTATAATAATAATAATAATAATAATAATAATAATAATAATAATAATTGTATCTTATTTCAGGTAATCAAAGGTATTAATATTATAATTAAAAGAAGGAATCCAATATTATATGTATTAGTATATGTATGTAGATATGTCTTTTGATTAATAAGCGATGTTCAAGTTATCTTTCAGTAACACCATGTCTTTGTTATGTGCTTGTAAAAGGGAAAGGAAATGCTGACTTTGCCGGAAGTCATTAGCGTACCTGAGAAAAAGGTCTTTCGGTTAAGCTTTACCCTTTGCCAAACCCTCACGGACACACCTGCTCGGCGCCAGGGGTAAAACACTGTAAAAGGCGAAGAAATAAATATAACTGTACTAGCCGTCAAAAGGAAATACCGCGTACAGAAACACGCGTTTTCACAGAAAACCAACATTTAGTTATTTTCAAAGGAAGCCGCGTACCGGGCTAAGAACGTGATATATCTCGAGGATCTAGTGAAAGGGTAGAGTCACTCTTTTCCTCAGCGTGGGAATAGAAAATTTGTGTTTCCTGGTACCCAGAGTCTTCAACCAACCCACATGTTTAAAAATCCGACGTATAGAAGCAAACTTGTAATAGATCATGCGCTAGTTTGATCCAATAATATTGTAGAAGGAACTAAATTCAATTTATTTACAGGAATTAAATTCCACGAGGGAGGAGCGAGATCGCATAAGAGACTTAATATCAACTATGAGAGTCTAAGTTCTGAGTCAGTCGCGACATGAAGTTTGTAACCATTCACGACAGTAGTAACTGTAGCAGCAAGGATAACGGTTAATCAGTCTTCAGTTTAAGTTTGGAGGCATTCGCGACAGAAAGTTCTGAAACAGTTGCGACGGGAAGCAGTCCTAACAGTGTCATAGCAGAGTAGTTAAAACCCTCGGGAAGAGTTAAAGTAGATCGTTCGTTCAGTGAGAGTCAGTCAGGCAGTGCAACGTGGTAGCAATAATAATCGCCTTCGCGTTCAAGTGAATAAATACGCGAGTGAATACGCCGAAGAACAGCATATTCCAGAACCTTCCAAGTTGTAAAATAAATTAAATGTCAATCAACACCGAACATCATTATTTCAGTAAACAATCTCCTTCCCCCCTAATGACTCCAAATTTCCCCTGAGATTCTTATCCTCTGCATTGGAACCAGAGAGTTAGGAAGCATCGAACTCATGCCTCCAAGAGACGAGGCAAGAAAAGAAGAGCATCAAATCGTCCAGTTAAATAAATAATAAATCACTAACATCCTTAAATAACCCACACAAAAACATTCCCGTCGCAAAAATTGTCGATCAACGAGAGGACCAATAATATACAGTTCCAAGTCTTGGAACTCGATTATTTGACAATATCAGTTCAAATATTCTCTTAACAGCACGGGTAGATTTGTGCATACATATTATAAGTAAAAAATAAACATTCAATGTGGAATAGAATAAGTAATAATTAGACTTAGTGTTTGCCATTTAATTTTCTTAACAGAGTTTACTCTAAGATTATCTACTGTTGTTTCTTTTCACTGTTCAAACGACAGGGAGTGCAGTGAATCTTGTGCAAACTCTGACTCATAGAATCCGACTGGCATTGATTGATGGGTTAATGACCAATGCAATCCCGCCGCGTGTTGCATATTTGGATGATTAAGTTCCTCGTGTTCTCTCACCCCCAAATTTCGGGCCCGGAACGCCATAGTTGATTTCACAACCGCCCTGTACAACATATCCATTGTTCTCAGTGGAGTTTCCTGTATTTTTACTAAGATCTTTAATGCCTCTATATTTTTAATTAAGCACTTGCGTTTTGAGTTGCCTATGTGTCTTGCCCAGTTCCCGTTCATAGCTAAGGTGACTCCTAAGTATGTGAATTTCTTAACATTTTCCAGGGAGTGTAGGACTATCTTAGATAATTTATTTGGAATAGGGAATGTATGGTCTGTCTCTCCAAATTTCGAAGCTATGACTAAGTTTCTAAAGAAACAGTACGCCACTGTCTACTGAAAATGCCATTCGATAGACTTTAAAGTAATGCGACGTGGCTGTCGTCTATCGGGACATCTTCTGCAACTGCTAGACCATTACTTCTTGTTTCTCTATAAACAAGATGCATATCAGCAGGTTTAGAGAAGACGTAAACGTTCTCACTTTACATCATACATATCCGCAACGTATTACACGCAGGAAATGCTACGTTTTCATTGTACATAACATTCAGATTCATGTCCTTCAGATGTCGGTCCTGGTGGTGTAGTGGTTGCCATACTTGCCTTCTAAACCCAAGATTGCGGGTTCAATCCCGGTCAGGGTCGATGGAATTTTTCGGGTTAAAATCCTAAGTATGGCTTCTTTCGGAAGGGAAGTAAAGCCGTGAGTCCCATGTCGTACATTTACGGCACGAAAAAGAACCTCAAGCCTGAAAGAAGAGGCCTCTGAGCAAAATTTGTCAGCCGTTTCACGCTGTGAATTGAATGGGATACTGATGACCTGAGATATTAAAGAGCATCCATAAATAAACCAAATCAACAATATGTCCTTGAATATGCTTATCGCAGCACTTCTTCTCTGTTATCATCTTCTTTTTCCTATTTGGCGCTACAACCCGGGAAGAGCCTTGGCATACCTCAGCAACCTCTGCTTCTTCTAACTCCGTCTTGCGAGTTCATTGATCACAAGTAATATGTTTTGTGAGGTTCGATTTCGCACATAGAAAATACACATTTTAAATGTTTAATGAAATATTTTACGTAATAGTAAATTTTTAAATTCAAATTTGAACTAATACATACTAATTATAAATAATCATATATTTTCATTCAGGCTTAAAACAAAAAGTTTAGATTTTGTTGTTCATTGTAATTAGCAGTTCTCTGAACATATTTCAATAGTCATTTGCAATATTATCTTCTTTTTTGAAGTACTTATACACAATGAAAATTGCATTTGTTTACACATTGGCTTTCCATGACCTACCGGCGAAGTGATTGCGTTATTACAAGCAGCAGGACCATTAGCTACTTCCTATATTTATAGCATTATGCAATAATATAATCACTGAATAGTTCGTGTTAAAATAAGAAACACCAGTTATGAATTACCAAACACCGACATTAAGGAAGCATTTAAAATCTCGATTTTTTTAAGTTGAAGAAAGAGAATCGTTTATCGTACAAAATGAAAACGGAAATACAAGGATATGTATGATCAGAATTGAGGACAGTTTATTTTGAAAATGTTGGGAAGAAATATATCACAGATTCAAGCATTAATCGAAAAAATGATTGAAGAAGCAAGTGAATAATAATAATAATAATAATAATAATAATAATAATAATAATAATAATAATAATAATAAATCAGATCCAAGTACATGAGGCATGTGAACGGGAAAAGAAACGAATGTCGTGTTTTCACGGTACTCTAGCAAACAGAAATCTGGTCATAATCTACAGACCTGTGTTTGTTCTTCTTCATCCCAGTAAAAATAGAATTAAAATGAAATTGTAGAAGAAACAATCGTGTGTGATTATTAAGTCTGAACAAAGACGTAACATATTGCCTGACTTCCAGGCTTCCTCAAACTTAGAAAAATTCCTAAGTACCGGGAATCGAATTCGATCCAGCAGCAGCAATGCTAACCACTAGACCAAGGAGGCAGTTCTTTCATCATCTACTCCAAGGTAGGGCTCATAATGCATTTGTGCTTCCGAAGTTGTAGAAAGTGGTTTCCCGGTCTAAGAACCAGTTGAAAACAATGTACAAAATTATTTAGAAGCAAAAGAACCTGGAATAACATTAGGAATTGAATTAAAATAGAACGAAGCTATGAGATGTTTTTCAAAGTTGCATTTTTATCATCTGACCTTCAGAGACGATTAATATACTTTCAATATTCACGTTCTAAAAGATTCAGTCTCGTCTGTAAGCACTCTCTGTCTGTTGCAGCTTACAGGATTGCCATTAAGTGGCTACAAGAGATTACAGTTCGCATTACCTCTTCATCCGATAGAGAAGGTCGACCTAATGAAGGAAGTCCCAGATGTTTTCTTTCCTGTATTCTGGATAGAAGAGGTAAGAGCTATAATATCTATATGAGCCTGTAGTTATGAGGAAAGTTAAATCATTTCAGAAATGTGTGCACATTCGCAATGAACTCAAGCAAGGAGCTTGTGGCATAGTGTGTTTGAAAGTATGGGAAGATGCAGTTCTTATCTTGCTATGTTACCGGAAAATTGTATCATATTTTACTTTCTTAGCATTTTAAGTTATATATGTAAATATTAATCTGGTCTAATTAGCAGCGGGGATAAACTTTTGTTTATTCTATTGTAGGTAAATTACCTCTTCTGCCCTTGACATTTTCCAGCAATTTTCTCTATAATAATTGTATGCTACGTTAACAGTCTTTAACGGTTTATTATTTATACTTACTGCAACCATTTTATCACAATTGAGCATTAATTTTTTCGTTATGTAATTGAAAAAAATAATACAATAACGAATATAGTTAAATATTGCATTTCCTTTGCAGCTTGTCTTTTTCAGTTATACATTTTTTATAATATTCAATATTACACCCTCCTGTTGGTTCCTGGAAAAGAGTTAACATAAGAAGCACGGTACAAAGAATATCTACAGTATATGATCGATAAAACGTAACTTTCAAATACGGGAGAAGACAATTACCACTTTATTGCAATTTATTCCACAATGAACAAAATTTAATTAATATGTATATGACATTCATCCACTAACAATCATGCACCTGCGCAACTTTGAAAATGTAACTCAGTTCCACACAATGAAATGGCTTTTAAATTATTAAAACAGCTATACATAAAAGGCTTTACAAAGTCTTCATTACAAACTTTTTAAAAGAGCATTAATGTTAGCCTGCTTAGATAAAAATTAAAAAATACATACACACAATTTTCTATATTCATTGAAAAAAGCAGGTACATCAATGAACATTAATAGTTTACAGTACCATAAAAGACTTATAAACCACCAAACTACTATTGTGCTGATGGAGAAAGCTGAGGTTCTACAAAATTAGAATAATGACCAAAACGTGTTCTACTCATGAATCCGGAGCCCTCGTTGCCAGCAGAGAACAGCAGGAGAAAAGCCCACGCTAGAAATAATTACATCACGTTAGTTCTGAAAGGTGTCTTATGTGTCCCAATCAATAAAAATATGAAACAGTTGCAGTTTACGAGAAACAACCTGATACCCGAGCGGAGAGCTGCGTTGCCACGTTGTACTAGAGCATACATAAGTCAGCTGTTCAGCGGCGCGGTGAATTGCAAACCACTCGCATAGACTTAGTATTTAGTACTTAATAAACCCGTAATGGTTACAGATAGATTTACAAAGTAAATGCAGCTTGTTCAGCGTATAAAGAAGCTTAATACTGTGCATTACTTTTAAATGCATTTCTAACACTTTACACATATTTTGCACAAAAATAGGCAACATTATGTTATATAATAAACAGCCACTTCAATCTATACAGTAAGTGTCTTAGTAGGAAATGCAGGAAATATTTATGCAAAATAACTAGGTACCTTGTTACAACTACTATTACAACAACTCTTAATGTTGCAACTACAACAACACCGCCACGGGTGGCCGAGGTCGTTAAGGCACGGACTCGTGAGCGGGAGGTCTGCGGTTCGAATCCCGCCAGGACCGTCCTCCCTGACTGGGGTTTTTTCCAGGTTTTCCTCAGTCTTCATAACTGGCAAATGCCGGGGAGGTACCTAAACTTAGGCCTGGAACGCTTCCTTCCTTAAAAAAAAATCCTTTCCCAACCTATCATTTCATCTCATGTATCATCAGTGTCCACCGCCTGTGGTGCCTCAGTAGTAAAAACGGGCGTTAAACACTACTCCAGCAACTACAACAATAACACTACAACAGATGCAACAATAACTACTACTAAAATAACTACAACTACTTCTACTACTATTAGAACTACTACTACTATTACAACAAGTACTACTACTACTACTACTACTACTACTACTACTACACAACAACTACTACTACTACTACTATTACAACAACCACCACTACTACTATTACAACGACCACCAATCACTACTACCATTACAACAACAACAAAAACCACTAATACCATTACAACAACAATCACTACTACTATTACAACAATAACCACTACTACTATTACAACTACTACAACAATAATATTAGTAATAATAATAATAATAATAATAATAATTCTATTAGACACGATTATGGTGACAGCATGGCCACTCCAAGAGACTTGTCGCTTTCTTCTGAAGAAGATAAAAAAAAAGAACATTTGAAGGAGATGCTCATTCTATTTGTGCACTCTTCTAAAATACTTTATTTTTTCCATTGTTCTTCCACAAGTCTCCTGGTATGCGATACAACGGCAGCCCAGTCGTCTGACGTCATTCTATTGTTTGCATTATTTGCTGCACTTCAGTGATGGTGAACCTTTTATTATTTCTTGCTACGAAACCCTAACTTGAGCTCAATTGGATTAAAGTGACAATGGTAGAGAGGCAATCTAATCACTTTATGACCATGATTTCTTGCCAACTCATCTATTTCATGCAATAGTGCTGATATGCATGATGTAATGACATTCATTAGTTCGGCTTTCTTAGCGTCTTAGTTTTTTTTATAATGCATGCTTATGCAGCCACTGAAGCACGTCCTTCTTCAACCATCGCATGGTAGGCGCCTTGCTTTCTATCACAGAATGGTAAGGTACATTTTCCATTACTATGGTGCAATTCTTAGGTATATTTTTAACCAAAGAGTTTAGAGTTAAGACATTCATTTCCTTATGGTAGTCTCCTATTTCTTGGAAATAAACACAAGGAAAGAATTTGGAACAAAACCATGGGAAGTTTTAGCATGAAGAAAAATGCTCAGCCTTCCCTTTCCGTCGTCTGGTGGTGTAACCATACCGTAGACCCAATATCGCGGGTTCAATCCCGGTCAGGGTCGATGGATTTTTTCGGGCATAAAAATTCTATGTATGGCTTCCTTTGAGAAAGAGCCTCAAGCCTGAAAGAAGAGACCTTTGAGCAAAATTTACCGGTCATTTCACGCCTTGAATTGAATGGGACGCTGATAATCTAAGATGTTAAAGAGCGTTCATAAATAAATCAAATCAATATCAACAATCCCTCCCATTCCTATTGGTGTATTTGTTGTTAACTTTTCAGAATGGTAGTTCACCCTTTGCTTAAATTATGACCGGCATTCAATGTCTCATCCAAACAGACAATATGCCATAGTTCTCTTTCCTAACTACTCTCAAATAGCGACAGCGCCAGAGCTACAATATCTTGCCTTTCCATAAGCAACGAGCGATTTGAAAATTTATCAAACTGAAACCCCAGTTTATTCCAGCAGGTGTGAAGGGAGAACTCTCTACCACTGAATAGATTTGCATTTTTGAGACTACTGGAGAGCTTCTTTAATGTCGGGTATTCATTTATTTCAAAATAAGCGTAGACGTGCGACCTAATTGCGTCTTGTTGCAAGCAGTTCAGATCAGGAACCCTTTTCTTATATTTTTTTGTTTTTCCTGGTGTTCCTAGTCTTCTTTGAGATGTTTCAGCTCCTGCTTCCGTTTTCTCTTCTTCAACAAAACGATAGTTTTCTTTCGTGAAACTATCCAGCAAACTTAGTAGATAAACTTAAAATTATTTCAGATATCACCAGGTATATATGAATCTAGGCTTTTGTACAAATCCTTTACCACTGGGAAGAAGTCAAGATTGAAATTGTTCACTGATTCTGCCCAAAACTAGATTTTATTTTTGAACCCTTGCACTTCGTCGCTGGCTCAAACACTATTGTTGCTTTCCTTGAAGTGAGAAGCTTAAATTATTACTTTTCTGAAAATATCACCTAATTATGCCAATTGTACTAGCCAGCGCTCGTCACATAACCTGTTTCTCAAAGCCAAGTCATTGTCAGTCAGGAAGTTTCTGCCTTCAGCCCTCATTTCAAAAAGCAGAGTCAAAATTTTGCCTCGAGAGAGCCACCTCATTACTGTGTGAAGTAGTAAAGATGTATGTAAAGTCCCCAAGCCATCATACAACTTTTTGAATATTCTTAGGCCGTGATTTAATAAAATTAATTAGTTTCACGCTTTCGTCCAGAGCTCCTTTCATGGCAGGTGACATCTTCACAGCAGGGCTTGGCGGTTTGGGACGCAGTGGGTACTGCTGCGTTCCTTTGCACTTTGTTTTATTTTTGGGACTACATCAGATGTCGTTCCAGTCATGACCTTCACTCCGTCTGTGCACACATCGATACAATTTTCCCGTGGGATGCCATTCACTGAGAAAAATTCATCTGTTGATTTAACGATTTCATCGGCAGTTGTGGTAGTCGGTAACGACTTGCAGAGAAGCAGATTCCTCTAAAAAGACTAGTAGCGCTAAAAATATTAAAATTACCGACCCAGCTACCCCTGTTGATTCATTCTTTTGAAGCGAAAGTTTAGTGAATTCAAGGACAGATGTTTGCGAACCGCTGCGTTAATGTATCGCTAATATGAACACACAAAATATTTATACAAGGAAAAACAATGTTTTTTGTTCTCTTAGTACAAACGCAAATGAAAGGACGTTACATCTGAAATATCTGAGAGGAAACTTCATTTATTAGAAAGTGGTGATCAACATACAAAAATCATCGGTGATAGCTAAAAACACGTCAGAAGTAGCGTTAGGCTCATAGATTTTGTGATAAAAAGTGTTGTTTAAAACCTTAAAATAAATTTCACTTCGGAGTGCTTAGTACAAAGTTCTCATTTAGTAAGAATAATTAAAATTACTAATTTTCTTAAGTATCAATTAACTTTAATAAGGCCCCATAGATGACAGACACAGCACTGGTTATTTGTATCTCTTTACAGAGCTTGGATCTTGAAGGAGAGTTGTTCGATCAAGTGAAGGTTCTATTTATTCTGCTGGATGTCCTCACTGGTATTAAGTGGTTCATGATCACGACTGGTGGACTAGTTGGAACAGGAGGAGCCATTCTACACTTTATGAAGAGATCCGGATCAGCTTCGCTCAATAAGCACCCAGCTTTCCACCGCAAGATCACCACTGGGATAACTCCTCTGGAACCCAAATCTCCTGAGCGGTTCTAACAATAGTCTATGCCTTCATTTCTACTATTATTTTAGTAATTTCCTCTCTTACACTTTAACATTCGGAACTGCTAAACGAAACTGATATAAATTTATAAATGTTAGTTGAAATAAACACGTTGTAACTATACAATAGTGTCATTTACTTTTCATCTCTCTGATCCACATTTGATATAGGCAATGGCGCTACATTAAATAAGAGCTGTCTGAAAATCTCTCGACCTAGCAATGAAGGAATGAGTTTTTAACTTGGAACATTATTTTTCAACATAATGTTTCTTAAAGTCAATGTATTTATTTAAGAGTTCTCTCCTTTTACAAAAGGTGTGCAAAACACTCTCTACAACTGCGATCGCCTGTGGATTTGACGAGAAAGTTTGAGCCTTAGGAACAGATGGAAGTCGCGGGAAACGAAATCTGAGAAGTGAATGCTGTAACACTTCATGCTTTCAATCTTTCATGTTTTCAATAGCTGTAACACATTTGAATATGTGCATCATCTTCACAAAATACTATTTTTTCATCTGCAAACTCTGTCTTACCTGAAAGATTTATCATCATTTGGGTTTTAAAAGATTAGAATAGTACTCTTGGTTATGTTTTTACCTCTCAGAAGACAATCAATAAGAAAAATTACTTTAGCGTTCCAAAAGATGGTGCAACAACAGCAATCTTTCCTGCAAATAAATTCAAATTTGTCTTTTTGGTGTTGAACAATGACTTCTGTTTTGATTTTGGTGCATGATGTTTGATCTATGTCTCATGTACAGTTATAAGCCCACACACATAATCGGTACTGTTTCTGTTAAAGCGCTTCAAAGACTGTTGCGACATATATGCTGTCAGCAAGTGCAGCATCCATCTCCTTTCAAAGTTTTTTAAATAAAATTCATGTAAATTATAACCTCCTAACCTATATCCTTTGAAATTTCATTAGCCTCAATAGTTTCAGGCATTTTAATTCCGATCATTTAATACCATATCATTTATTTGTTCAATTCTGCAGTTGTTGCTTTTTGTAGGTGTCTTTACTTGCAACGTCTTCAAGATATAACCATTTTTAAATTTAGCAGTCCATTTTTAACAGTTGAAAATTGAGGATAGTGCCTCCGTAAACTTCTATAAATTTAATATGAATTTCGTTTGTCTTAAACCATATTTTACAAAGAACTTTTATCATTGCACGATAATCAATGTTGTACATTTTATGGATTATCAATTACAAATGTGCTTTAGAAATATATATTAAAACTATTTAAAATAATGATTCAATATATTCAATTAAATAATTAAGGTAGACGTATTAATGTTGAAAAAATTATCTTGTTAGTTGCCTGTGATCGAGGCCAAGAGCTTTTCAGACCGCTTCTATTTCACAATAATGCTCAATGTTTGTAAAAAAAAAAAAAGTGCTGTATTAAATGAGGAGCATCGTTTCAAAAATCATTTTGTCCATCCTTGATGGATGTGCTTTCTTACTCTCAGTGATGCCTTGCATAGTACTACAATGTATTTCCTCTTAAAAACGACGTCTTTCTATGTAAAATATAGACTGCAAATTGCATTCGGTGCAGAACATATTTAGTTCATTCATGTGTAGGTGCAAAATGCATTCCGTTCAAGAATTGCTGTTTTCTGCGCTCTTTTCCTATAACGTTAGAGAATTGAACAATAAAAATGCATTATCACTTGTTCAATATATATAAAAAAAAAATTTTGGTGTTGTAGACCTGTGCTTAAGAAGATGAAAGGTAGCTGTCTTATTGGAAATCTAAAGGGTCCAGAAAGAGGAAAAGAAATCCTTTAAATGAACGCAAGGAAGACTATAAAGTCATATAATTTTATAGTAATTATTTTACTTAATTTATTATTTATTTAAAATGCCGTGAAATGTAAATATTATTACTAATGTACACTGTTAAACGATACTAGCTAGTATGTTTTGAATATTTTTCTTTTAAACAAACTTTTATGTTTCTAGATACCAAACAAGGATCCAAATTTAATGGATTTTAAGCCATCTTGTCAGCGCAGGGATGGAATTTTCAAGTGTTGCAATATCCCAGCTTATGACCTTAGGAAAAAAAGAAGGCAGAATGCACATCCGAACAAATAAAAACATTAGATATTTGCTGCATTAATGACTGTTTCGACATCTAAAATACAACGCCCAAGGCAAGATTCTGACAAAGAACAAAGGCCAGATTCTATTGTTGTTAAGTACCAAGTATGTGCAGTACATCTTTGTGTGTGGTGATTTCGGCTTATTGTTGGATATTGTTAAATTGTACTTGAATGAACTAACGCGTAATATTAATTAAAATTGTAATATAACCCTTTTTATTACATCAATAATAATAATAATAATAATAATAATAATAATAATAATAATAATCTTTATTATTCATCAGGCAAGGAGTGTAAAAAGAGACTTCTGTTTACAGTTCTTTTTCTCTGAAGAGACCCTGGACGTTATCATTATTATTATTACCATCCATTTAATTTCAGACCTAATTCGTGGAAAATAAATCCCCTATGTGCAAAAGTTCCCATGCTGTCTATGGTGTCACGCAGCGTCCACTCAAAACTATAGCGCCCATAGTAAGAGCAGGGACTCCCATTTGTTGAGCGAAGAGGAGGTGATTGCAAGATTAAGTTTTTTGATGAAAAGAAAAAGTCTGTAGTTAGATTCCTATTATATCTAGAAGCACGAGAAAAACATTCATTACTCGTGCCAAAAAGTAAGAGGCCATACCTACTCTCAGAACTCAATACTAAGTTATTCAAGATGTATAATTCCAGAATTCCAGATCACCTCAAAAAGGAATTATTGCAGAATATTTTTTTCCAACAATTTCAATCTGGGATTTGGCTCTCCAACAGCAAATTCTTGTAGCTACTGCGTACGAACGTTTCTTCTACTGAAACCCACCAATGATGAAAACAAAAAAGCTTAGTTCATCACAATTTGAGGGCAAAACCTTCCATAAAATCATGAAGGAGAAGACTATGAACAGCGAGCGCCTTGTTCTCCTTTGATCTCCAGCAAGTTCAGCCTCTCCCTAAACTTACTACAGGGGAGGTTTACTATTCACGGTAGATTTCATTTTATGCTATTTGCATAATTGATATAGAAAATAAATTTCCATACTTCTATTGCTGGACAGAATACCAGGGTGGTCGAGGGGTGTAGAAATGTCTGTTCTAACTGATTTCCTAAGTAAATTCCAATGTTATGCTTCTATTCAATTGTAAGATTTTTCTGTGATAGGTGCGGTGGACAGAACCTAAACAGTCACGTGTTCGAGTGATTTTATGGTGGATTTTCAAGCATTTTCCTCCACTGATAAAGAATATCTCAACGGTTTTTTCAGTCTACCTCAAGATAGAATGTTCGAAGCTACAGAAAATAAAGTTCCCGAAGATATCTGAAATAGAAACACCAGAAGAATACCACGAAATTTATAGAAAAGTAGACACTATCCATTTATTGGGTAAACATTGGATTGTTCCGGATTTTAAGCATTTATCTAACGTGCTAAAAAGCTAATGGCATTAAAGATACAGAGAAACCAAAAAAGGCAGGAAAGGTTAATGAAATTGTAAAAATAACCTACTTGAAGATTAGATAATGCTTCTAAAAATTGCAAGTAGTTCTGAAAAGGGGACATTCACGGAAAACTGTTTATCAAAATACTGTGACATTGATACCAATATTAAATGACCAAAAGTAATGACGTAGATAAGTTACTGAAGCAGAAATTCGGTGACAACTCTAGAGAGAAGGTAACTTCTCTAGAGAGAAGTCTAGACTCACTGAATTTTTATGTAGGTGTCTTTGGTCAGACGGTACAAGATACTGATGAAAGATAATGATCATGTTGTTGATGAGGACAATACATGTGATTGATTGCCTTGGAGAGGAAGAAGGAAGGATTGGGGATGTTGCAGATTAACGGCCTTCTGAAGGGAAAATATCCGGTTCAAAACACGAGTACTCATAATTAATATTGTTTCAATCATATCTATTTCATAGGCTTATTAACATATGTTTGTACATCAACTAAGTGTTCTTACAATATGTATTTTATATTTGTTTGTTGGCTTGTATGTGCATCCGGAAAAATTAAAGTGTAACGGTTCACAAGAATACATACACAACACCAATAGGGAAAATTATAAAGTTAAGGAAAAATAAACAATGGCAAGGGCCTAACATTTAATTCTTGTCAAGAATAAAACGCGAGACAGACAGCTGTGGTAATATCCGATAGGAATTAACGAGCTTTACTTACTGAGACTTCTCTGTTGGCGTAATCTGTTGCGATCAATCTGTCGTTGATTATTGGAAGTCAAGAGTTCAGACCCAATTTTCGGGTATAAGCATATTATACGAAATAGAACGCGAGAATAATCAAATTAAATGCATAGCATATCTCGTAACTGTGAAAGTAATAGGAAAAAGAAAATTCGCGAGAATTATAAAGTGAAATTAAAACAGATTGTTGTTGGAATTTTCAACCGAGTAACATTGTTGTCAATAATCAAATTTGTTTAGGAGAGGAACATGAACATCATAACGCCAGTCTCGCGTTTCTATTCACACATAGTAATATTTTAAACACCTCTCATTTCGAGAATTGTATAATAATGTATTTGGAGAAGACAACAGTAAACTTCGCAGATTAATTATTAGGCAGTGTGATTTTAATTAGTTTCGCACCGCAACCCTTTCACCCCAGAGAAATATATCTGAAAAATCCAGCTAATAACAATTGAGCTAGTCCTAAACCGGGAGTACAACATGGTGTTCCTGAAGGAAGCGAAAGAAGAGATGCGACACTTCATAGACAGTCATTACCAACATAATAAATTATTCATCACTAAATACCCATACTTCACTTAAAACTGCAACGTGGTGCTAAACAACGTGTTTAAATCCCACTCTACTTTTTAAGATACCATTAAAAGTGGTTAAATAATATTTGCATTTATAATTGATGTGTGTTGTTTCAAAAATTAATAACTTCTTATGTTTGATGCAAAAGGCTCTTACAAGGCTTGTACAAGTATTTTTTGAGATAGTACCCGAACATTATAACAATTGATTTGTTTGTTTTTTTAACTTACAGCCTTGTAAGATCTTGATCTCGAAATTTATATTTTTCATTTTGGTTTGGCATTTTTTCTGATTCCTGAAGAGTTTATATTTGCGTACTAACTGATTTTTGAATCGATGCTTCTCAAATCATATTTTAGGTGCATATATTACTATTGAAATACTTTTTGCGGATTGTGAAGCACATAAGTTATGATAATCATAACAGTAAGAACATGGAACAATGCACATGAATATCAGTTGTGAGAAAGTATTCTTTAGGTTGGGAAAAATGCTAGGACTAATATATTAATCCCTTCACAGTCGTACTTTTTAATTACATGTACTCAAGCCATTACAACAGTGTTTCCGTTGCCCGTCATGTTCCGAACTATGTTATCGCGGTTGTCAAAAAGCTCTGGTTTCCTTGTTTTACATTACTCTTACGTCTCATCAGCAGTGACCACGGTCTCCAGGAATTGTTTACCCTAGTTGGCGAACTTCGAGATATTCTAAATCAGGGATGCGCAGTAAGGTAGGTAGTTCTCAAAGTAACTCGCAGGTAGGAATAAGACATGAACTGGAGAGAACTGCGGTGGCATTAGCGGACGCTGGTTTGTTTTTGTTAACTGTTTGTGTCTGTTTTCGTTCTCTCGGGACAGTGACACATCGCGTTTAGGGGCGGGCGCTGTGTTCACATATGAAAACAAAGTTCTTCAATGAAATGTAGCCAGCTACACTCATATCGTTTTATAGAAATGCTTTAGTAAGCCACTGTTAATGAGGGAATGATTGTCAAATCTTTGATGTTTATGTCGTTACACGAAAATAAATCGTATTTTTTTTGCCAAGGATGCTTTAACAGAATATTTTGTAAATAGTAAGAGTTTATGTATTAATATCAGTGGAATATAAATCAATAACTGAAACAAAAGGACAACATATATAACGGAAATAAGAAATGGAAATCAACATTCTATTTGTTTAATTTTTGTATATTTTTTCCCACTAACATTTTAATATATTAACAATTAAAGATTTAGTAGCCATCGAGGGAAACGTTGTCTTAACCTCGAGTCCAAAATATTTAGGCTTGGTAATTTTTATTAAATGAAGGACATTTGTTCTAAGAAAATGCATTTATAGCGCCTATGCAAAGTTTGCAAAGGGTCTAATGCAATGTATCGCGTACCAGCGAATAAGCCGACTCAAAGCTATAGGGGAGTGGGAGAGGAAGAAACAAATAACCTGCATAGCTACGAGCTGCAGGCCAGGCAGCTATTCATCCCAGGAGTCAGATTTGTGTATCCCTGTAGCACGCGTACACAATTTGAGTACATATCCCACCCCCACTCTGTACATGTACAATTGTGATTATGCATATCTCATCCTTCTTCCATAATTTCTCAGATGAACAGACCCATATTCTTAACTTGCTTGACGATATCTGCTGCATTTCGTCCTGTTAATGTCCTCCCAGAACTTTGCTGACCACTGCCAAAATATTATCAATTTTGATCATTTAAACCGTTCTTTAATTTGTGTAACTTCCGTTGCGTCATGGCCCAATATGAGCTGAATCGAATTGTTTTAGTTTAAGAATTTTGAAGCTTCTAAGGAAACATAATGCAGTAATTCAGTTTTATCCCTAGTGATAATGTGATGAGACCTGAAATATCGCCACCCTGGAAGTGAATGATGAACCTGCACGCCCATAAAGTTCCTTTACGGCTCCTTGTTCACTTTTATGGGGTTGATGGAAACAAATGCAATATAATTTTTTATATTAAAGATGCTATTTTTCACAACTGTTTCAAAACAAACTCTTCATCAGCGTTACCAGCACCTTCAATTCGTTCATTCTGTAAAGACCTATGTAGGGACATCAATAGCAAAAGAATAAGTGCTAGAGAATGATCTGGATTATAGATATATTTAGTTGAACTTTAAAATCCCCACAGATATCTTGTATATTCACAAGAAATTTTAAGTCTTACTTTATAACATTCTTAATGAATGAATAACAATTTACTATTTTTATCAAGAACACCAACAATATTAAAGCTAAAGCAGTTTGTATTACAATTATTTTAATACGTATTAATAGTCATTAAACACAAACATATTCCTTTTTAATGTAGTTTTTCAATCCAGAAAACTTAAGAATTAGAAGCATGTAATGGTAGTAAAACTAATTATTTTGTATTTCGTTCCAGCTGTTCATCAACTTCTAACATTATAATCCTCAGCAATTTTGAGAAGACTTTTTAGATCACCTAACATGCACAGATATGTAAAATATCTTTGAAGTAATGCATTTAATGACGATGACGAAATGCAAAGTTTTGCAAATAAAACTCATGAGTATTTTTTGAAACTATTATTTTATGAACATGAGAAAGGTGTTAAGGATTACATTAGAAAAATAAGGTGAATGTTTTTTTTTCCATTTCTTGAAGTATTGTATTAGCAAGCTGCACAATTTAGAATATTAACTTGCACTGGGTGAGCACTTTATGAGTTTACCGCGTGCGTGGGCTAGAGAGCCGGTCAGTCCAACTGCGATGTCAGCCAAGAGTTGCGAGCCTCTTAGAAGCGCGTCATCAGTCTGAGCTAAGCGGCTGTTGAAACCGCGCATGTGCAATAGTGTGCTAAGACTACTATGGCTAATGTAGGCCTAATTATTCTATTAAATAACGAGTGTTTATTTACGATTTGTATGTGCGTACAGAACTGACTATCACGACTTTTTGCCAAGAAAAAATCCTGATAATCGAGTTCCTGTTCAAACAATGATTCATAAATTAGACTTTTTTTTTCAGAAAAAGGGGAGTATTTGAGGTAACCAGATAAAATGATAAAAATGTAAAGGATAAATTCACACCTTAGAGGAACTGAAGTCTAATATCCGTCAGATATTTTCAGTTTCCCCAAGGGAATAAAGAAGAGTAATTAATACTTTTATTAGCCGACGCCAGAAAACAGCTTCTTGGGCGACACGGATGAGTACGTCTTTTTAAGTGATTTTTATAATAATATTTGTAGTTTGGCAAAGCGCGGATTTGTGTGGCCATATGGCCGTGAGTACAAGCAGCACGGACCATGTAGCCCCGATAAGTTCATAATCTACTCACTCTGTATTTTTCCGTTCATTCAGATCCACAAAACATTTTGATTTTGCACATCAAAAACAGACTAAGCGACTTGATTCAGGCAATAACTTTCAGAATAGTATTAGGAAGGTCCAAGGTTCAAATTCTACGACTGACTAACCTCACTGATTTTCCCATGGTTATCTTCAGACTATTTTCGCAAAGCTTAAATGTCAAGTTAATATTTATTTGAAGAGTGTGGAGTTTTAGAAAATATCGAATATCGCAATTAAATTTAGAGGCGAGTAACCAATTTTGGTTAACCAATTTTGGTTACCCATTTTTGGTGAAGCTTTGTTTGTTCGAATCTGAACGAAGGGTAACCAAAAAGGTGTCCTTTAGTGAGTAACTGAGAAAAACTAATATCATTGGATTGTTCAGAGGTAAGTAAATGGCCTAAAATCCATTTTAGTGAGTTTGTATTTATTCGAATGGAAGGGTTTTCCTTGTAAGTGGAAGAACTTCAAATGTTTGCTTTTACATGGTTCTGGTATTCCAATATCTCCAAGAATGAAAGACGCTGAGTTTGCACGATACATATCTCCAATCCGATTTCTTCCATCAGATTTACTGCCCACAACAGAACGATTGGCCTGAATAGCTAAAAGGAACTAAATCTCACCTTGCTCACTATATAGACACAATGGCAAAAGAAACAAGGCGCATCTCACGTCTAAACCTACTCCCCTTGTTCAAACAAGTGAATGCAATGTTATAAAATGCACCAAAAGACTAACACTCTTTGAAATGATAGGAGCAAAAATTGAAGTACAGACTTCATATAATTTATAATACCTAAACGAAGTGCTGAAACACGTGAATCTATCTTAAATTCCTTAATGTTGGCGCAGACGTAATACACGTTAGTTCAATTTTATAATTTGTCAACATTTGCAACATTATTGAAATACAGTTTACTGAAAAAACCGGTAAAGCATAAATACGCATGGGGTAAATCAATGTGCCGAAAATTGTAGAGTAGAAAGGCAGTCCCAATTAAGCATTTTGAGAATAGCAACAAGCGGTTGCAGAAGCTGTTTTACTGCGCTACATTAAAGCCATTATCTTAGACTCTCCGCTTGTGAAACTTGTTTGTCCTTGTTAGATATAGACAAAACGCACTCTTACACAGTACTTGCCACTGTCGCTAGGTGTGTCTGGTGTTTAATGCAGCATTTGTATTTTGCAGCCTACTGCAAGGCATGTTTATACGACTCTCATCTTGTTCAGCACATAGATATTACGACTGAAGTAGTTTGGCACGTGTTGTAAAACAGCAAAGTGGAATATGGTGTCACATGTGACATTCACTTGGTTTACGGTGCTGCTGCTGCAGAGGAGGCTCATAGGATTTACGAGGTCCGATATCCACATCGAAGGTTGCATAGTTAAAAGACCTTTGTGTCAATTGACAGGGTCGTGGACCTTGCAAACTTTATTGGGAAAAAATTAACATAACACAGAACGGTATATGTATACTTTGTAAAACTCAAGTTAACCCAGAACACACATTATTTGAATGTACATGTTATTTAGAACATATAAGAGAAGAAAGAGAAATTTTAAGTTGCCATTAGGTGGCATTTATACTTAGAAATAAGGACTATATTAACGCCTTGAGCAAACTGCATTCAAAATAAATAATTTGGCACAGAAAGAAGTGCTACCTAGAATAGATTTAAGAGATTTAATGAAATAGAATTAGAAAAAAGTAACAAGATCAGAATGTGTACATATACAAAGACAATCCCAAAACACAACTAACGTTGATGATACAAAAGACACTTCTGTTAATTCAACAGGAAGATAATGGTAGAGGAGAAGATGAAGGCAAGGAAGAAAGTAGTGATGAAGAAGAGGAAGACAGCTAAATTTATAGTACGCCTGGTTAAGTTTGAACTATAACCTGGAGTAAAGAATTGAGAAGGAGAAGATTTTTATCTATAAGAGGTGGAAATTAAAAATTATGAAAATTGCAAGAGGAATTTGGACGAGTATGGAAGGAAAATAAGAAGAGGAAAAGAGAACAGTCAAATAACAAAGAGAAGGTAGAAGAAAATAGAGAAGAAAACAGCGGTGATGAAGAAGAAGCAGAAGAAGAGATGGGGTAGTAGAAGTATAGTAAAGAAAATTAAGTGAGCTGGAAAATGTAAGTTATGGGACTTGGAAGAAGACAGATGAAGGAAGATTGCAGACGATTAGTTAGCTGGAAGATGTAATTTAAGGAACTGTGAAGAAGAGAAAAGAAGGAAGATTACAGACGAAATTTAAGGTAGCTGGAAGGTGTAAGTTAGGGGCCGGGAAGAAGACAGAATAAGATCAGCTGAAAAATGTAAAATACGGGGTCGGGATGGAGATAGAAGAAGGAAGATTACAAAAGAAGATTAAGTGAGATGGAAGATTTAAGTTATGGAATCGGGATGAAGACAGAAGGAGGAAGATTGCAGAAGATTAGTTAGCTGGAAGATATAAGTTAGGGGCCGGGATCAAGGCAGAAGAAGAAGATTATAGAAGCAGATTAAGTGAACTGGAAGATGTAAATAAGTATAATTTCCTTAGGTAGTTAGAGTGAGGAAGGTACTGGTTACCAACACCTCAAATGTTCGGTTCCCGACGAATAGTTTAAACAGTAGATAGATGGCTATCAGCTATTGCTTATGTATATTGCCTTCCTATAGTTTCGAAATGTTATTTAATTTAGTTTTTAAGTTATATTTTTGTTTAGTTTATATAATTATAAATTTAATCTGTAAAATTATTATGTATTGTGGGAAAAATAAAATTTAATAAACGATTTCGTAAAACACGTCCCGGTATAGGTAACAAAGTGCTGGGACGGTTTATTTTATTGTCAATTGACAGACGTATGAGAGAAACAGGATATTTGAGGCCAAATAAGCAAGACGCAGGCAGGGAACGGTCAGTTCTCACAACTGCACGTGACAAGGCTGTGTTACACCGGTTCGAACAAGATCCAAGGATAAGTAGCAGATGAGTCGCTCATGAACTTGGCAGACCGGCATCACATATGGAATGTTGTTCACAAGAACGGTCTACATCCTTTCCAGCGTCAGAAAGTACAACCTTTAGGCCCGGACAATTTCCCTATGCACTGGAATTTGTTGACCGGGTTGACAAGAATATTACACCAACAGCAATTCCCTCAACTTGTGTTGTTTATTGATGAGGCTTGTTACACAACAGTCACATCTTGGCACTATATAATCCTCATGCAATATCACCGGTAATCTACAGCAAGTGCGAATTGTGAAGTTACGGTCGTTAACTCCAGCATTTAACTCCAAGATTGAATGCTCACAGGTACCTTGTGTTTCTGCAAGAAGTATTGCCTGAACTCCTGGAGGATGTACCGCTTGAAATTAGGCGAAACTTAGGTGATATGGTGTCCCTGCTATTTTTCATATCCAGCTCAAAATCACAAACAGAACATTTGGTGACAGATGGAAAAGGCGCGGTGGACCAACGTGGTCTGCACGGTCGCCTAACTTGTCACCGCTGGATTTTTTCCTCTGGGGTACCATGAAAAGCACAACTTATGAAACACTGGTTGAGGATCCAAAAAACTAGGTCCCATTATGGTAGTAACAGAAGTGCTTCAAACTACTCTTGGTGTGTTTCAGAGAACACGCCGATCCTTGTTACACCGCTATGTTATTTGCCAGCATGAAAATGGTGATCATATTGGACATTTGTTACGGTGTGTTGACATTAATTATGCAGTAAGAATTGGAAGATGTTTTTGATATTTTTCTGTAGCTGTACATTAAAAAGCAAAAGCATTTATCAGTCAGAACATTTTAGGACATGTTATAACATGAATTCACAAAATTTGATTTTCTTCATTCAGCATTTTAAGACGTGCTGTACAGTACACGAAGCGGTTTTTGGTGGCAGCCCCTCTTTGAGCGCCAAATCTTGAAGCACTTTGAAGGGGTGTTGGAGTCGTCCTCGTTGTTGGCACTACGTTGGTAAGCTAAATTATGAAATGGTTTGATATGACTCCGGCTATGTGCCACATACGGCACCAATCTTGAAGCGATCAGTTGTTGAGCTGAGTGGCCTAACGTTGTGATGCTGATTTTGAAGTTGTTTCGTAGTTTGATTATTGATCGCTTCAGTGTTATTGCCCACGCTTCAATAGCAACAATTATCAGAGAATTGTGCTATTTTGTTGATTGGGACTCAACAGAACAGGGACAGTAGTTCGATGTGTAAACAAATACGCAGTGCAACATGATGTGCATTGGTGTTTTATTATATCCAAATTCTCTGCGTCCTCTGGTGTTTTTTTGTATGATGACTACGTGGAATATAAACTAGTTGCCTCGTGTGAAACTTACAGACGAGTATTGAGAACTGCTTAACTGAGTCGAACTGCGTGTAGATCTTATAACTGCGCACTGAGGAACTGCCGGTGAACTGCAGGTATCTAGCCCCCGTTAAACTTAGACCTGTATATTGAAACCGGCTTCTGACCGTGTGTAGATATTATAACTTGTCTGACTGCGTACTTCTCGCGGCGTTCGGAACTCCGGACTGTTTATATATATTAAATTCAAATAAAAGATCGTTGACTAGTAAACGCCAAAGGGCACGCGCAATCCTCGTTCCTTTCTTAAAAAAATTGAAACATACATTCATCATTGGCTGGTTTAAAGTTCACCTGTCGTACGTACCATTCGTTGTTATTCGAAAGTTTATTAGCATTGGATAGATTTAAAAGGCAACGGTGAAATGCCTGTTAGGATCAGACCTTAACGAGATTAAAAATCCTTTGAGTTTATTACCCTCTAAAGGTAGCCCTTTTAAACCTGGCATCACCCTACACCCTCAGGTTCATTCTTATTATTGTAAAGACTTTATATGATTCTCTCGGCCTCCAAGCTATCATAGACAGCATCAGAGACTTCCTCTTTTGTCGACCTAACAAAATTCAAACATTACACTTACATCGTATTGATGTCGACATTATTAATTTCAGCTCATAAAACATCATAATTATGATTGGGCTTACATAAGAATATATTATAATTATATTTCAATAGGCGTGGATGCGAGGAACTGTTTCATACTTCAATTAAGTACGCGCATGTAATGTTTAATTTCTCATTATGTATCAGTACTCATTAGTTGAGACAGTAAGTCAACTTAAGATGTGAATTACATTTAATTTTGAATGGCAAATGAAGACGTTTCATAAAACCATATTTCAATTTGATCTTGGAGAACACCTGTTATTATACTGCATCTCGATCCCATGTTCCTAACCTCAAAATGCTTAGTTTGGTACTGCCTTTCTACTCTACAATTTTCTGCACATTTCCCCCTGCACACTGTATATTTAGATAGTAAGCTATAGAGTCGTCGTTTAATTCTACAAATTTTACTCTTATCAGAGATATATGACTCTTAAACATAAACAGTGGAAAAAATATCTCTGTATAAAAGTCGGATTATATTTTATATTTCTAAAATAATAGAAAATATTTATATGATAATTATTTGTGTAATACAATACCACATGACTGTATTTATATTTTATTATTAAATTGGCAATTAAAGATCCTGATCAGTACGGAGTTCATTTGAAGAGCTGGACAAACTGCATTAATCAGTTGAATATACCTAACCGTTAGTATTGCAGACAATGGCAAACCATCATAACTATTTATATTTACTTAATTTGGCCGAATTAATTAAATAGACAATTAAAGGCGGTATTAATAAGCAAGTTTATCCTAAAATATCATACCAATAATGTAGTAGTGTATTGCTTTAGATGTGTTAATAAAGGCTCTTGTGTAAGATATTAAACTATAGTAGATATTCTAAAAGTAAATTATTCATTACAGAGTTAATATTAAGATTCAATTTTCAAAACGGTTTTAGTATTATAAGCCTCCAAACTAAGGTTTATTTGAACTAGAGCTTGTTAGGTTTGGTTTGTGTGCCTACTGTGCAGTAATTATTAAAATAATTTTTCATTAAAATACATTTTATTTCGCTTACAACATGGCAGCGCCCTTTAAAACGATTAGACCGCTTGTCTTCCTCCAGGATAGATTCGAATATTTTATGTTTACATAGTATAGTACATTCAAAAGAGTTTAACATGATGTTTAATATAAGGCATGGTTTTTCTAATACATAGACTTAGAATTTGACTGTACCATAACCATCATTAGCAGCTGAAGAGTAGTGTTGTCATGAGGTTTACAGTATTCCAAACTTAACTTCATCGTTTACAAACTTTACCAATATCTCTTCTACCATTAGAGTTATGTGATATTTGTTTCAGAAATCGATCCACATTCATTTTATCTAGATGTTGCCTCCCGTTTTGACGGTGTTTATTAACTTTTCCTTCTATTGAGAAAAATTGAAGTTATTGTCTAATAAGCAAGTTTATTTTCTAATGTGCATCCTTTTATTGAACGTAACAATAGCTCAACTGCTCTGATTTTAGATTCACATTTTTTTCTCATTATTCATTTTTTCTGAAATTTAGCTACACTATTATGTAGTTGTCATAATTAAGAGAAATATCACAGTTCAGATAATTAAAATTATTTGTATGCTCTATGATAGTATTTTTAAAACTATTGGGCCATCCAACTATTTCAGGACTGGCGAGGGACTGCATCAGCCGATAAGTGAAGCAGAAAATGTTGTCTCTTTAAATTTCCTATTTAATTATAATGCTTCAGACGACTATTATGATGAATGCCTCTCGTTTCAGATGATCAAGGGTATTAATATTACAATTAAAAGGAGGACCCCAATATTATATGTATTAGTGTATGTATGTAGATATGTCTTTTTGATTAGTAGGTGATATTCACGTTATCTTTCTGCAATACCATGTATTTGTTATGTTTTTGTAAAGGTAATGGAAATGATGTCTTTGTCGGAGGAAATTAGCTTTACCCGGATCTTTTGTTAAAACCTTAACTTTGCAAACACTCCCGGACAGTCTCGGAGGTTTCAAGGCGCCAGATATGCTATTACGCTGTAAACGGCTAGAAATATGCATTCAATTGAAAACGGAAATACCGCATACAGAAACACGTGTTTTCATAGAAACCAAGATATTAGCAGTTTCAAACGGAGGCCACATATATGGCTGAAACGTGCTTTATCGCAAGAATCTAGTGAAAGGCAGATGTCTCCGATTTTTCATAGCGTGGGATTAGGAAATGTTTCCTGGTAAAACCCAGAATCTTCAATCAATCGGCATGTTTAAAAACCCGACGAATAAAAGCATACATGTAATAAACCATGCACTAGTGTGATCCAATAATATTCTAGAAGGAACCAAGTTTAACAATATTTAGAGGACTTAATATTTCGCGAGGGAGGTGCGAGTTATCATAAGAGATATAACATTAACTATAAGAAGTTAAGTTTTTGGGCATGCACGAGAGGAAGCGGTCACAACAGTAACAGTAAGATTTGTGACAGTGGAGTAAACAACATTAACGGTAGTAGCAAGAATGGCAATTAATAATCAGTATCCTCATCAGTCATTAGTTATTCAATGCCATAGTAGAATAGTTAAACCGTCGCGAAGAGTCAAAGTAAATCGTTCGGTCAGTGAGAGTCAGCCAGACAGTGCAAGCGCAATAGTAAGAACAGTCACAATTGTGTTGAAGTAAATAACTACGCGAGTGAACACGGCGAATTATAATCCGCAGAGCATAGCATGTCCCAGAACCTTCCAAGTTGTCAAATATATTAAATGTCCAACCACAGCCGAACTTCATTATTACAGTGAACAATCCCCTTCCCCCCTAATGACTTCAAGTCATTAAAAACAGTCCAAACTTTCCCTGAGGTCCCTATCCTCTGCATTGGAACCAGAGAGTTATGAATCATAGAGCTCATATCTCCAAATGCCGAGGCAAGACACCTAATCGTCCGATTAAAATAAATAACAATAAATCATCCAACCATAACAATATAACCCACACACAACAATTCCGGTTTCATAAGTCAAGAGTGCAAAGTCAACTGGGCTATATTAGTTGGAGCGAGCGAATTTATAGAATTGCTTCGTGTGCCTTGAATCTCTCGCCACTCAGTCAGTGTCGCTGAATAGTGACAGAAACAACGTGTGTCTAATACTGGAGTAAAGTCTCTACTCACTTTCACGAGTGTTTATGATGCGCATGTCCGTACCAAGTTCAGTCGTTTTGTTAGGAGATAATTTGCAAAGAAATTCTCAATTAATGGAGTTCCAGGTCTAATGCGATTCATAAATTAGTAATATCAAACGGATAACATCGTCATAGATATAAAAGAATAAAAATGGCAATTTAAACAGATACCAGAAATGTGTGGAAAACGAAGGGAAGCAGTTCCAAGATATGCTTTTAAAAGGTGGGTGAGTATGTAGCTTTTTAAGCGCACTAGAATTTATTATTGTCACATTTGTGCTTCTACCATCCTCCTAGCCTGACTCTAGTGTGGTCTCTAGTCTGGGAGCGATGGTTTATCGGCAGATGCAGTCCCCGTCGCCACGGGAGTCATTAAATAATTGAATAGCCCGATATTTTACTTTTTACCTAACATTTTCCATGCAATGCCATTATCTCGCTTTATTTCTGGATATTTCAAAAAGTATATTTTTGCAGATATAGTGCATTTTCTGCTTTAGCTATTGGGACAGTAAACTTTAAATAAAAATTATATTATCTATAATATCCCTTCGTTAATTACAGATTTGCCATTCTGAAATAATTTCATTTTAAGTTAAAACAAGATAAGCGAAACTAGGTTTAACTTTCCAGTTCGATTTAATACCATTTTTATCTATTCCATTAATAGTTAATATAAATAGCGTGTAGACTTTTTCCTTGCGAAGTATTGTTTTTTAACTATTGATGTCCATTAATAGTTTATGTAAATAGCGTGTAGACTTTAATTGTCTTACAAAGTATTGTTTTTTTAACTATTGATGTCTTTTAACTTTTATCAAAAGTATTAATGCATCAACAAAGGCTACCTGCGTCCCAATCGTTTTGTTTGTGAATATTTTTAATGTATATACGTCTTCAGTTAAAACGACATGGTCTAAATCCATTTTTTTCTTGAACCACCTTCGAGTGGGGCCGGTTTTTCTCGAACTATCCTGAACAATTGTGCCCGATATTATTTTTAATCTAAAACACAAAACAATTTATATTTTACATTTTCATTTCATTTTTGATTTTAATCGATTTACATTTTTAAAAACTTAATTTCCATCTATTAGGAATAATCCTCAGCGCACAATATATATAAAAGCCCTAAAAAAAAAAAAAAAAAAAAAAAAAAAGCGCTCCAATACACGAATTTCCATTTTCTAAATTGTTTAACCCTTCCATTATAATTCCATCAACATAACATTTTCCATCGGTGGTTTAGTCTTTTGCTATTTTTTCATTAAAGTTAGAGCTATATCATAAGAATTTATTTAAGTTATTTTGTAACTCTTTTAATGCCACATTTTGTTGTCCGTTTGAGGCATGCTGTACTCTACTAATGTCTTTAGTTCCGCTTGCTCCTACATATTTTTTTACATCTTAGTTTCGCTACTATACCCGATATTTACATTCCATAAGCAAATTTATTTTCTATTATTAGCCTCTCCACAGATCCACTTCCTACTAGTAAATCTTTTATTTCTGTTTTCTTTAACGTGGGGGCTTCTTAGACGGATTTTGTTATGCAAGTTTTATATTTCCCATTTATAATTAATATAATTACTTGTCAATATTTATGCATGTTAAATACTTAATTTTGTTAGTTTTGTACTTTTTTTCCCGAAAAAATTTAGGGAAAAACGAAGTCAGACCAACCAAAGCATAAAACCTTAATGTTGTGAATTTTATTTTCATTCTATATACCTTAAAACAAAATAATTATAATAATAATAATAATATTAATAATAATAATACTCAACATCATCACCGGATTCTCGAAGAGTGCTAGCGCTTGATTCACGGCATATCCCTGTGCGGAGTTCTTACCCAGACAACCCTTACAACCTTTAGCCTCAATCCGTTACGGCGAGTTACGTCATGGCAGACGTAACGCTGATAATAGAGAGTTTACAGCACGAGAGCTACCGAAGTTCGAATTCTGTGTGAACTGTTTTATTTGTTATTTTTTTCAAGTAAAAATAATGCTCAGTATGCAAATGATAATATTGTTTCCAATTGCAAAAGTTTATTTGAATTTTAAGGCGTAAATAAAAACGCAAAGAAACATTTGATTCCAAAATAAATAGGAAGCTAGTAATTTTAAATGAAATAAACGCAATTTACAGCATTATTATTTCCATTTTATAATTTTTATTAATGTGACATTTTTTTTTAAAAAGGCCAATGGTTAATTTACATTTTTGTGGTTGAATGTAACTGCCTTAAGATTAAAATATAAATTGCCAATTGAAACATTTATCATTACGTATATTTGACATTAATTTTACATTCAAAGTTTAAAAAACAAGAAATTCAAGTGTAATGAATGCACGCTTACCTTGTTGTACTTTTGTCCGGTCAGTCATCCGAGTACACGGTCCGAACAAAGGAATTTCCTGTTTAAGACATAACTTGAACATGAACTGAAGGTGAAATTGAGAACGAATAAATTGTCAGGGAATACTTCTGATGTTTTCCGAATCGAACTTTGTTCCTGCCTGTTATTCATTTTATTTTGCCTTAGGGTGTACCTTTACAGAACATGTTTTCAGATTTTTATCTTGAAAAAGTTTGAACCACTTTGTATAGACATATTACCTTTTATATTATCAACATTTATTGAGCAATAAACTATATTTACTACAGAAATGATATAGCTACAGTTGTGATAAAAAATTTACGTTTTATTTTAAAGTTTATGAATGGACTTTCATTATATATGCAACACGATATCACTGTGAATTATCCAAAATTCACTGCTTCTCAATTTTTTTTTTAAAATTTGAGTTTATACAGAAAATGTATATTTAATGTTTCTAAAAGAACATTAATCGTAAAGATATATGTCTTCTGTCTGAATTTTAATATGTTGACTCAATGTATTTAGCGGAACTAAACCATCTGGACATATTTCAGGAGATAACGCCTGCTTGGGAAACAGACCAAAATGTCCATATCACTATGTCCGGAAATGTACATAAACATTATAATAACATTGGAACTAAGTGCAAATTTCAATATTACAAGATTTCAAAGTATGGTATCGTGTGGTATTTATTTTGGCAACGTCACAGATGCTCAAAGTGTTCGTCAAACGCCTGAAATATTTACAACCATACCCGATTTCAGGCCATACTAATACTAGGTAGTGAATGCCTTTCTGCAAACCATCTCTTGTTAGTTCTAAAATAATTACATTGTCAGCATACAAAAGTACAAGAATGCATGTACAGTACACTTCAGGGGCATTCATTTACCTCCTAACAGAGCATCCAAGATATTACCTATAAATAAATTAAACAATAACGGAGATAGAATACATCCCTGGCGGACTCCTCTACCAGCCGATCTACATTCCGATATACTGTTTTGATCTATCTTAACACCGAATTTCACATCGCTGTAAATCTGCATCACAGTTTTAATCATATTGTTGTAGATGCCTTTCTGTCATAGTTTTACCCTCAGAGCGTCTCTCTGAACACTTTCAAAAGCTATTTTAAAATTAACAAATATGCTGTATAATTTAATCCTTGTTCCTCTTAAGTTTATATCTATTTGCATCTTTAAAACCAATATATTATCCACCGTAGAAAACCCTTCCCTGAAACCTGATTGATAAGTATTGTATTCGTAGCCTGTCCCCTTAATAGATCTTACAGAATATTGCAATATACTTTACCTAACTCAGATAATAGTGGTGTATGTCCCTGTAGCACTCCGGCGTGCATGGGTTACCCTTGACTTTGAATATCGGCTATATCATCGCCATTGACATCTTTCTCCATTAAATCATTTATAAGTGCCATTCGCAGAAATGTGTTACTTCCGGTACTACTTAAGAGAACTTTAAATATAATATCTCCTAGATATAAACAGATTGGAAAATTTAACGGGTATATGTTCATCGTGGAATAAGTTTTACACATGTGCTAAACTTAGCTCCATCTTTTCCTGGATAAATATATATCCATCTTTTTTATCTTTAGAGTTATATGAAATATTTCTGTTGAAATCAATTCTGATGATGTCTCTGTTTTGAAGGTAGTAATAAATCTTTTATCATGAATGGTGTTTAACGCCCGTTTTTGCTACTGAGGCACCACAGGCGATAGACACTGATGATGCATGAAATGAAATGATAAATTGGAAAGGATATATTTTTTAAAGGAAGGAATCGTTCCAGGCCTAAGTTTAGGGTACCTCCCCGGCATTTGTCATTTATGAGGACTGAGGAAAACCTGAAAAAATCTCAGTCAGGGAGGGTCCTGGCGGGATTCGAACTCCAGACCTCCCGCTCACGAGTCCGCGCCTTATCGACCTCAGCCACCCGTGGCGGTTTATTCATTGGAGGAAATGTAAAATTCTTGTCTAGTATATTCTATAGCTAGTTTATCTTTAAATTTGCATTCTTTTACCTAGTACTTTCATTTTATAAAACTTTAATATAATTTCCGGTTGAACAATTGTTTCTGCAATTATGTCATTCCTATAATTAAAACAGACTTCGTAGTATTGGCAAATAAAGTAGCTTATCTCTTCATTACTTTATTAATGAGAAAATTGCAAAGCCCCAAATCGTTAATTAATTCCATTAACACACTCTCCATATAACTTCATAGAAACTTATTTTTGTTTTTCTAGCATATATGTGTTTATTTAATTAAAAACGTACAACTATCTTGGATTGTTCTTTAAAACTTTAATAGGAAATATGAAAGAAGTATTTATTTATTAATTCATATGTTAAAATTTATTATTTTTTGTTAAAATAAATGCTATAGTATTTCAGAATTCCAACTTATGTAATGTGCCATCAGTGAGATTGGATAAGTACTAGAAACCAGTCTGTCATATTGCATCATTTTCAGAATTCCGTTTTACATTCAAAAATTTTTATGACAAGCACCTTTTAGAACATAGTGCGTCAACTTGCAAAGAACAAAAATTCCTGTGGCTTGTTTCTCAATACACGACGGGTTGTTCGTTATACGGAAGTTGTTTATCGTGTCACCATGAGATTTTATGAGAACTAATTTTGAAATGAACGTGCTTTTCTTTTTAACTTTTTGAAACTTTGAATTTTAGTTAAGAATTATGATAATCAAAACAATAAATATGCATTATATAATAAGAAATTCAGCAAGTACTTGTTTTAATTGCATATGTATGACTAACCATATTATAAAGAATATCAAACACCTTTGGCCAATACAGGATGTTAATTAAACATGTTCGGAATTAGTTGTAATAGAAAACTCATGGACACAGGTAAACAAAAAGGGTGCTAACTTAGATGAGTTAGCAAGTGTTCTGTAGGCATACTTTGGGATATATCAGTTGCATGCACACATCTGCCAGGCCGTACTTCAAGTTCCACAACTGTCCGCCTATCGAAGAGAGTGGCCTTTACATAAAGAGAAGGGTTGGACATGAATAACATGATACTGCAATTTTTAATGGTTACTTGTCAAATTGACGTGCCATCTCCTCCCAGCTGATGTCTGGCTGTCCACTGTATCATGTTAAGTTTCCCAGTACCACTGCAGTGCTCAGGGGCTTCACAATGGAGTTGAAGAGTAAGTATATCCTGTATGACTTTTAGTGACACTGAATTTATAATAATAATAATAATAATAATAATAATAATGATAATAATAATAATAATAATAATTTCCATACTTAAGACAGAAAAGAACATGAAAGCTGGTTCAAGGGGATTGGTGTTGAATTTCACAGACATTGACAATTCACGTTATATAAAGACTTATGTTTGCCTTTTCGGAAAACATTGTATGGCTATAGGTATATACGTTTGAATTATTGAATTGGTCAGAACAGTAAAATCTTAATTATTGTTGAAATTTTGTGATTTGATAATCAAGTTTTATATAAACCTTGATGGCCTTAAAGATGAAAATATAAAGTCATACAGACAAGACATTCCCAGATCATTACAGTATACGTTAAGCAAGTTAGAAAGGGGGAAATTCAATAAACGAAGTACTGCAGATTATATAAAGAAAATGTGGTAGTTCAGGAAAAGGCCACAAAAAAGGAACACAGGAAAATTGAGGAGAAATATTACAAAAAGCTGTGTAGTGAAGAAGATTGCTTTGAAGGGGAAAAAAGATGTTAAGATAAACTGAAACGATGAGGATATCACTTGAAACTAAGAAGTGCAACTAATATGTTCAATGCTCACGTCAGAATATTTTTTTGAAAAGTAGAATGTGTTTTGAAACGAAAGAATTTAGTAGAAATATTTTATAGTTCTGTTTTTTAAAAAGTAAGAGATAATTTTGATTACTTATATTTTTTATTTATTTTCTAAATTTTTTAAATGCTGACTCTGCTTTGCTACAGAAGAAACTATACATTTTAACATTTTTACATGTTTAAATCTGTAAACACACATAATAAATAGATATTTAAATTATTACAAACATGAACGCAATTTTTCCGGAGCATTTGGACGTTAATAGTGTTTGGAGGAGTTTATATGAAAATTTGAAAAAGCTGTTTCTGTTTCAGGCGAAAAGAAATAATTAGCTACAATGGCAATAGTTATATTTTAACAGTCTGCAAGGATATTCTAAGTTAGAATTTATAAGCCTTACACAAAGTCAATTAGTTAACGAAACATTTCAGATAATCAACATAGTGGAGGCAAGTAATTCTTCATCCATAATGCACAAGGGAAGAAGATGAACAAAACTGTTTTGTTATGCGAGTAATATCTCACATTTGGGTGGTTTTTTGGACTACTTAAGTGTATTTACAACTATTGTGACTTAATTTATGTATTCAAACGGTCCTCTCAAATATCCAAAAACCTTTCAATTTAAAATTTACTATGATTTAAATTTTTTTGCTAAAGGACGATCACTTTTTAAGACACTGAAGATTTAATAACGAATCTACTACATTCTGAAGCAATTTAAGTGGCTCCAACTGAGTGCCCCAGGTTGGACACCAATTTTGAAGCGGTTTGATAGCTTGATGAATGATCGCTTCGGTGTTGTTGCCTATGCTTCATTGACAACAATTTTGTTGATTGGGACTCAACAACACAGGGAGAGGAGTTCAATAGTGTAAATTAGCACGCGATGCGACATAATAGATATATTGGTACTTTATTATGTTCTAAATCTTTCGCGTCCTCTTTTGTTTTTCGTATATAGACTTAGCTACGTCAAATACAAACTTAGCTGCCATGAGTGGAACTTAGAAGTGAAACTGAGTACTACGTGTGTCGAGGTGTATATCCTACAACTGAGTGCCTGCGTCGGAATCAGAAAACAAGTACCTCTCGCCGCGTGTAAAACGTGTTATTTGCGTCTGAATGATTCTACAAACTGCATGACTCAGCAACATGGGACTTATGAGTGCGATAGTAGATCCAGGAACTGTTCTCGCCGCATGTAGAACTCACAAATGAGCTGCTTACCCCAGCACAGCAAACGCTTCCTTATATCTGAAATTCTATGTGAGTAATCGTTAGCTTAACGATGCCACGCGGTCACATAAGCACGCGAAAGTTTCACCCCTATCTTTAAAAGTTTGAAAGTACATTTACATTGGTTAAGTTCACCTGCCATATGTGCCATTCGCTATTTAAAACATTTTTTTTTGACATTGGCTAGTTTAAAGGCTAACAGTACATCAGCCTGTGGGTTCACAGCCTACATTATTTAAAAGTCCTTGAGTTTATTAACCTTGAAACGGCAATCCTTTTAAATGTGGCATCATACTCGATCTTCAGGCTCATTTTCCCCATTGTGTAGAGTTTTATGCCCTTCTTGGCTTTCAAAGCTACTGCAACAGAAAATACCAGACACTTTCTCTTTTGTCGACCTACAATTCACATGTTCATGTTATGGCGTATTACACAAATATGATATTTGCACTACTAATTATAATACATGAAATATTATGATAATTAAGTTTTCAACATACATATTATATTACATTTATAATTCAATGGAGGTGGGTCGTAATAACTGTGTCAACCTATTATGAACAGTATTTCTCCTTTAAAGGTATAACTTCCCCTGATGATTCAACATCTCGGTCACACAACTCACATAAAGCAAATTTACACACTAAGGAACCCCCTGTATTGCAGACCAGTTCACAAAAACAAAAAACTGCACACACACCTAGAGACTAAATGAAGCTTACTGATGAAATGGGCGAATACATTGCAAAGTAATATTAATCCGGCATTTTCCCTTTATGAAATGGAACTAAGAAAAACAACCAAAAAACCTCTGTCAGGTTGTTCGGATTATAACCTTGTATCTGATGAATACAAATCCCAAACAGCCTAAGAAAACCGTCCGATAATGAGCTATATAACCTTTACTAAAACAAACCACGAATATATAACCCAGTAAAACATTTTTAGTAGTATTATTGTAGACAATTTCTCGTAAATTGGCCTGCATGATTGCTACATTTTGAACCTAGTGTTTTATTGGATGCGGGCATTCTGAAATTCTTCAGGAATGATCAGAGCAATGTCGGGTATCGAAAGCTCAGAGACACATTACAAAATCACTCATATGGCTGATCATCCGATAAGATTTCTACAGATGATACCGTCAGGAAAGCTACAGGTCTCGAATAATTCTGAAAGCAATAGTACTCCGGACTAGACCTATGTAAGTAGCACAATTGAAGGAATGCATCGTACAGCTTTAGCTGTTGTTTTGCAGCATAAAGAGAGATGACATATAGAACGTGTAAGTTGAACTTATGGCAATGAACCTGCATTAAAATATTTTGTGCTAGAAGTCAATGACATACCTTATTATTATGCAAGATCAAAAATAAAAATGACCTCTTAGCTACTTATATTTCCCAAAATATATTGAGAATCTGCAGTTCTTAAAAGAGGATGATCTGAAATGCTCACTATAGGTGACTGCAATTGGCCAGATAATTGATTTTACGTTGGTATATCTATCTCAAGCATTCATTCGAATTTCAAATAGTTTTGAAATCCAGACCAGTTAGGCATATTCAGTAAAATGGAAAACTTCGTAGTGTGATGAAGATATTTTAACGCCAAGGGAAATTCATACCAAATTTATAAAAGTGTTTCCTGTTTAAGTAATTAAGACCGCAAGCTAATTGCTGAGACTATAAGTATTCAAAAGAACGTCTAAGCAATGTTTAGCATGAATAAGTCTAGCGCAAGTTGGTGTCGTGCTTGCTAACAACAGTTCGAAATCTCATTCGTATGAAAATATAGCAACAGTGCTTGGGCTATTTAACAGCTACAGAACTGATTTTGTGCATCCACTTATAACTGTGGACGAGACTTGGGTCAACCATCATACATCAGAAGGAAACAGTAGACAGAGAGCAACTGTTCAGCGTCAAAGAAGACAAGTCGGTTTCATTTGAAGGAAAAGTTACGGCATCAGTCTTTTGGGACACTAAAGGATTTACTAATTGATTAGCTTTAGAAGTATAAAAAGCACAACCACAACCAGAGTATTATTCCAGTGTATTTTAAACGAACTAGGTAAAACAATTTATGAGAAAATTCCAAGTTTACGGAAGAAAAAAATTACAAATTTTCATTGAGAGAGTGTAATTGTTCACAAAAAATATTTTTAGCTTTGGGAAGATTCAATATTTGAAATGTTAATTGTTGGAGCACCCCCCTCGACTTTCTCTGATTTTTATCTATTTTCAAAGCTCAAACTCTTGTTGAATGGTTAACATATTTTATCAATGCGTGATCGCAGCTGTAGGGAAGTATTTTACGGATCTTTCAGAAAACCAGTTCAATGGTATGAGTACCACTGAGAAAAAAAAATATTGACCTGAAGGAAAATTATGCTGAAAAATAAACAAACATACTACTCAAATTAAAATATTGCTCCTTTATATTTCAAACTGAGGGAACTTTACAGATCGCCCTTTTATTATTATTATTATTATTATTATTATTATTATTATTATTATAATATATATATAATAAGACTGCAACAATTATGGTGATACAGAAAATTATATGGTAAAAAATTGAAAGAAATTCAGTTAGATGAACGCTTAAGCTACAATTTCTTCTTAAAACGCATCTAAGATTGATGTTAGTATGAAAACAGAATTTTCTCATTTATAGCCTCTAAAATATAGATAACACTATTATCCTAGGAAGATACTTAACAATTGAGTCAGTTTACTTAAAAATTATATATTAAACAAAGGTTCAGAAAATTATTTATTCTATGGGTAAATGTTATATAACTTATCTTATCGAATAAAACAGTGGCTTATGGAATACAAGAATTGTAAAAGTTCAGTAAATATCCATGGAATGACTGGAAAATTCTTTAACTGATATCAATGTTCATTATCATAATTTTGTAACAATATAGCAAAGTTTGAAAAGTATAAAACGATCACAGGATATTATTATAAAGCATGACTTCATTCTGGTTTTAGGCTTAAAAATTCCTAAATATAAATATCAGTGCTACCTTCTTTCTTATAGGATCTACAGCGAGTGATGAAATGGTTTTTTTTTTAACAGACGAGCAAAAAAAAAAAAATGCATGAACAACAATGATGGTAAATTTCAGTATCTATTTCTTAAAATAGATAAGCAATTATATAATGTATGCTTTTTTTCCATGAAGTTGTACAAAAACTTTCCCACTATCGGCGCTGAATCTTGCTCATAGCCTGAACATAGCAACCAGATCGACAGCACCTGTTTGCCTCTCAGTGTATTTCTTAAATTTAAACCTAATTTTCTCACCTTTCATTCAGTACTTTCAAGTCAAATTTTCGCAACTACCTATTAACTTTGGAAGGACCAACTTCTTAGAAAAAAATGATTTAGTTGAATACTTATACTTGTCTTTATACTACCGCAAATACCATATCAGAATCCAAATGTTTCTTATTTTTTAGTTTAGCTTGTTTTTCAGACAGTCCAAAATTGTTCATAATCATCTTATGTTTTGGTTTCACATTTTTCAAAATACTCGATTGAGATTATTTTTTGTGAATCCCAAAATCCAGTGGCCAATATCTTCCCAGTCAACAAAAAGTCATCGTTGTTCACTATTTTGTTTGTAGACAACAGGTGGGGGTACAATAGGTCACAAGCTACTCCTTTTACCCTTATTGCTTTCACTATCAGTTCTTGTTTACCTTCGGCAGGTGGCTCATAACGTGTGTTTGAGTGTACCTAACTTGATGTTAAGTGCTTAAGAATTCCGATACCAACTTATATATATATAATACGACTAACCAAAAATTATGTAAAATAAACAGATATTTAGACTAATGTTTTTATTTCAGAATAAATAATATATAAAACGAATGAATCATAGAACAGCAGAGTAAATGAATACAGATTCAAAAATAGAACACTTTTCGAAATACAAACCAGCGTAGATTTAAGGATATCAATTTAAAAATCACACCATACATGTGACCTTTAAGGTCACACTTTCGTAATCCATGTATAACATTCATTATTTATGGAAGATTTTTTTTACTTCCTTATAGAGTATTCATGGCGGTATCGAGATATCTAGCAGCTGTCTTTAACAGTTGAATTCTTCAGTTTCGTTGTATCATAATTAATTCAAACAACAGAATGATATTGTATAGCTCGTAAGTTAAGCTGCCTACCGCCTCCGCCTAGAGATAAAGCTTTGCACTCGTTATAATTAAAGTTATTAAAATTTAACGTAACTTATGACGAAGATGGAATGTTTAAGACTATAACTAGAATCAACCTTGTATATTACTTTATATTTAGACCAGTATGCAAGAAGACATGTGCAATTTGTTTTTAAGTATCCAAACAACAACTCTCTCTTGTTTTTAAGTATCCAAACAACAACTTTCTCTTGTTTTTAAGTATCCAAACAACAACTTTCTCTTGTTTAACAATTTTCTTTTGTTTTTAAGTATCCAAACAACAACTTTCTCTTGTTTTTAAGTATCCAAACAACAACTTTCTCTTGTTTTTTTGTTTTTAAGTATCCAAACATAATTTTCTCTTGTTTTTAAGTATCCAAACAACAGCTTTCTCTTGTTTAACAATTTTCTTTTGTTTTTAAGTATCCAAACAACAAATTTCTCTTGTTTTTAAGTATCCAAACAACAATTTTCTCTTGTTTTTAAGTATCCAAACAACAACTCTCTCTTGTTTTCGCAGCTGCATTGGAGAAACTTCCTCCAAAGAAATTGATGGCGGCAGGAGGTGGTGTACTAGTGATGGGAGTCATATTGGGGTGGTTTGGATTCCCTGCTCTTCTGCACAGTCAGGTAGCTGCGGTAAGTTAACAGGCATTCACCTTAGTAAACTTAGAAATTCTCATGTTTGTACTAGGATGTTATCACTATGACCAAGCAGAGGAGTCCAGAACTGAAGATGTACATCTCATGAAGCAAATCCCAGGCTGTGAAGAAGCAGGGGAAAAACAGGTGTGAAGGAGTGGTAATCAGCTGACACAGATCAGGAAATAGTTTCCCTAGTAAGTCAGTCAGGTGAAGATACTGCAGATGAACCAGATGCAACTCCACTACCTGGAATTACTCTTTCGGACGCAGCAAAATCACTGGAGATATCCTGCAGTACTACAGACGTTACATCGGTTGACATAATATTTATGAAGCGATGATGGAGGATTGCGTCATCCTTAATATTTTCGTCGACTTTGCATCAGCAGAAAGGGACTGACCTTTTGTGTAATAATGAGTTACGTAAGATAATGTACTGTTTTATCGTCTTCACTGTTAAATATGTTGAGTGCTAAATCTGCTGATCTGTACCGTAATGTACATAATTATGTATCTTATTGCATTATTTTTACATACATTTGTTGTTCTAATGTGTAATGCAAGGCCATTTTAGCCTGAAATTCTTTGATAATTTTCCTGTCACAAAAGTTTGGGTTCCGATTATCCAGGCTTTCGGAATGACAAGGTTGGATGTATACGTGTCGATATAGGAAGGCAGACATTTTATAATATTCCTAAAGAAGCTGAACTTATCTTTTACCTGAAGAATTTCCCGAAATGTCACATATTTCATCAGGAGTCTCAACAACAACAACGTAGAGACGCTCTCAAGAATGTAATTTGAAGAAAGTTTGAAAAAAAGCGGAGGAGAATCTTAAGACTGGAATTTTGAGAGACATGTGTTAAAGGTGCAATAAAATTAATAATTCAAGTCTTTCCCTGAAATAATATTGGTCGGTACATTCTGCAAAACTCTAAAGATACCCCCCGATATTGCTCAATTTCCTTCATGGATGATACAGTGTATACAAGGGAAGGTGTATCTCCCCAGCTTAATTTCCACTGACAAATGAATTATGCCCTAATATCCATTAAAAGAGAACAGTTGCATCAGTGTAGTAAGAACAAGTGGACTGGTTGTGGTACCCATCAGCACCTCTGGTGTAGAAATTCAGGCTTTATTGTCCCGGCAGTCTGGAACAGGAACTCAATCCGCGATCGACCCCACTTACAAGTCAAATAAGTAGAATTTCATGAATATAGCCTTTGCTTGCAGTGCAAAATCAATCTCGAAGAAAACCATTATCTGGCATCCAGTAAATCGGTCCTGGCGGTCTAATGGTAGCCATAGTGGCCTCATAAACCCAAGATCGCGGGTTCAATTCCGGCCAGGGTCGATGGAATTTCTCGGGTGTAAAAATTCTAAGTATGGCCTCCTTCGGAAGGGAGGTAAAGCCGTGGGTTCCGTGACGTACATTTACTGCACGATAAAGAACCTCAAGCCTGAAAGAAGAGGCCTCTAAGCAAAACTGATCCTCAGTTTTACGCCCTGAATTGAATGGAACGCTGATGATCTGAGATGTTAAAGAGCGTCCGAAAATAAAACAAAAATTTAATACCCAGCACCTAGTATATAAACACAAGGCGTTACTCTAGCAATATGACGTTCACTGAATTTATCTAATCCGCGTGGTTGTACGCTGCCATTAACTCTACTTGTATTCATAGTGAATGACAGTTTTTGGAATAAATAATATTCCTTGTTAGTAAAGAATACTTGTCTTTTTAAGAAATAATATACAAAAAGGTTACCTGCCGATTAATATTTTTAAATTTCATAGCACTTTGCTATATTGGTCAGTATCACAGTTAGTTTCTTTACATTTTCTTTTGGTATTTTGTAAGCACAATGTTTATATCTCACAAATGCGATGCTCTGTGTCAATAAGTTATCAGAGAATGATCCAGGAAATTGATTTTTCCAATCTCTAAAGCTCCGTAATCTATTATTAAGTAGTACTTTTATAAACTAAACAAAATGCTTACCTAATTTTTCGTTAATACTATATGCATTAATATTTGATGATAGCTGTAGCTGCAAACCTGGAGGGATAGTGGCAAATTTAATGACTCTATATGTAGCGTTGTAGTGCTTATTTTATTGAAACTCAATAAATTTTTGTATATCTTTTATACTTCTCTCCGTCCTTGTTTTTGTGCAAATTAGATAAGTTTTATTTAAGATTTAAAATTGTAGTAGCAAAACTCAGATATATATCCTTATACACAAAAATGTTGTTAATGTTGCAGAATCTGGCACTGAAAAAGGGAGGCGTGGCTAGGCAAATATGGGAAAAGGTGCCCTTTGCAGTTAATTTTAAAGTGTCCTTATTCAATGTGACCAACCCAATGGAGGTCCAAAAGGGTGCTAAACCTATTATCAACGAGATAGGACCCTACTGTTATGAGTACGTATATATTTACTTAGGATAATAGTGTAAGAAAGTGGAATTAAAATTATTTGCTTTATCACAGGTACCAGCTCAGATTAGTGATGGAATCGATATGCTGGAGGGAAGGAAGGTAGAGGTATATGAAAATAAAGAATATCAATGGTTATCATGCTGTGCTCCTAGTCTAACAATAAAGTACACATATGATTTCTCAGCTCTAGTCTGGACAGGTAACGCCCTGTAACAAATTCATAAAGTGTCATATCGTCTAAGTTAATTAGGTCCATGCATTAGGATTTCTAACACAACAATTTTAATTTGACCTGATAGACATAAGAAAGACAACCTCAATAATATAAAAGCACGACTTGCAGGTATGCGAGAAGTAAATCACTTTCCGATTCAACTTCCCTAAACCATTCACTATCCAGTGCGGTGTTCTGCCACTCTCGTTTGATATCAAGCAATATTCTTCATTAAATTTGCTCAGTTGTTCTCCATGGCATACCTAACTTCATTAATGAATATGCAGTAATATTTCCTGTTCACGTGTTAAATATTTGTGTCGCTGAAACCGTTCTTTTTGTTAAGAGAAATTAATAGTTCTGGAAATGGGAAATCTTATTTTTGGACTAATCCTAAATTTTCTTCAAAAGAAAACCTTAGAGATAATCTGTCCATTTTTTAATAATAATAATAATAATAATAATAATAATACTTTGTTTGAAACATTAGTTCTATAGTGTATTTAATTTATTAGTGATAATTGTTTTGGCATTCTTTACCTAGTATTATAACTGTATTTGTTTCTGGTTTGAAAAATTCGCAAGTCTTTGCAATAAATTTAGTTAAAGTGAAGCAAATCAATTTTATCTTTGGTTGTGACTATTGTATATGGTGCATGCTAACAAGAATCTCTGTCAACCATTGAAAATCTTTGCCCAGGAACATTTAACTATTTGACTCGAAAATCGAAATTTAAACAATCAAATATCGTTGGATTTCCTATGGCGACATTTATCATTACCAGAAAACGACTTTTTCATTTAAAAATACAATCTGTAAATATTATCAGTAAATAATAGTTCGTTGGAATAATAGCAGTGGTGAACCTGGGTCAGTTCTCAATAAATGAGAGTTGGCAGGATATTTTGTTTAGACTATAATTAGAATAATAACTAGAATAGAAGTATGTTTAGGCTAATAGTATTAGCCATCTTCTGTGGACTATACCGTTGGGCATATACATTGAACTCGTACATAGTACGAGTAACAAAGTACAGAACAATCACGATAAACACATTACCTTGTTATCTATGGATACTGTTATTTGCAAGCATATAGACATTTTATTTTAAAAACTTACGAAAGAGAAACTTTAACTTCTCAACTCAAACAGTTTTTAAGCAGAGAAAAGCTTCACTAAACTTCACAAGACGTTTAATGAAAAATATGTCGAATCATCGTCTAATCGTTTGCGTTTTGCTTGTTTTCATATTACATATGATAGCATAACCAATATTTTTAAGATGTTATGCAATTTTCTTTCATCTTATCCTTTTGGTTCAAGGGCTGCCCTATTAATGATACCAGACAACATTTGAATTATCTTTATTTCTTTAGAAGTTTTCAAACCAGGTTATTTTAATTTTTATAGTGTTAGGCAGTATTTCAACATTGTTTTTTTTAAAACTAAAGCTTTTTAAAAAGTGACATAATATTAGTCATTTTGCAGCTATTTTGGCAGATGAAGCAGTATTAATGGCTTCACTCCCTTATTGTTATTAACCTTACAATTAATGTCACTTTTCATATAACAATTATTTTGCTATCACTATTATCATCGTTACCATTATTATTGTCTATATTGTTATCATTGGTGATGTATTTCTTTGCATGATATGTAGCAATCATGAGCGATGTATCAATTTGTATTACTGTATTCATGCTATATACACAAAATTCTTGTAACTTAGGGAAGTGCCTGACGCCGTTAGCCGAAGTAAAACCTTTAACAATAGCGAGGATGGTGAAAGCAGGGATTCCATTGTGGAAGCGAGGTCGGGGTGTTTTTGCTCCATCTTTTAAAAGATCTGTTGTTAAGCAAGAAACTACCGTTTTCTGAAAGTTGCATATGTGTGTGGAGTTAAAAACCATGCTAGAAGTGAACCACCCCAACTGTTTGGACCTTTAAATTCTCGTATAAGAGAAGAGATTCTTTAAGAAAAAATAAAAAAAAAAAAAACGAATCAGACCAGCCGAAACAAACTTAATTGTAGCTATTAAGGGAGTTGGATTCAAAGTTAAAATTTTAGAAGTGTTTTGTAAAGGTTCGCGGGACGTAAGCGTCCCAACGGTACAGATTCAAACTTTGTGTAAATAGGCGGTTTTGAGCCCCGAGTTTCATTCCAATCTATAGTCTCTAGTTTCGACTCGAATTCGGCAGGCAGTGTTCATTCGTTACTTGCTTTTTTTGGTGGTCACTCGCTAGGAATTCGACACGCTGCATCACTCAGCTTATCTCTTTGTTAAGTCTGGTACATTCATTATTTTGGTCTACAAATATTCAACAATCATGCGATAAACGGCATAGCACTTAGTAACTTTGAAGTGATCTATACAATAAATCATAGTCTCAATTTACTTCCCGACGTGTATCCATTTACATCAGCAACACCTCTTCCTGACCTATGACTCAGTGTAAATAAAACAGGCAGACTTCCCTGAGATATTTGCTACTCATAAATGGGACGGTAGTAGTAAAGGAACTTCAGCAGCCGAGGCAACACTCCACAACGAGAATCAACACTGCGAGGTCACCTACTGGTGGCCCAATTGACGTAGTCTCGCAAATAAATCGTCATCTACTGAAGGCTTTAATTAAGTCGACTTCAATGCCCCGATACAGCCTCATAGATAAACCTTCAGCATGTAAAAATTAATAATTTCTATAATATTATTGCACTGCATTGCAGCTTCAAACCGAGTCTCTAATTACTCGATGATGTAATCGTTAAAACGAAGCTCGTCTATAAAACCTTTATTAAACGTTCGTCATCATAATTAACAGTATTGGCTGTAATATAGAGAATGTTTCAGAAATACTTTTATAAACTTTAGTGGCATGTTCCTCATACAAAAAAAAAAAAAACTCCATCCGAAAATTTTTAACTTTTTTAGTATTAACTAAAACAAGAAACAAAACATAATATGCACAATGTCAAATCAGAAACGCATAATAAATGTTCAAAGTGTCCTCCTCTTATTTACACACACACACGCATATATGCACTCGTCGGATTACGGACTGTCGTACCCTTTCAAATATTTTCACATGGTGTTAAACAATTTCGCAATATTCCACGACATGATGAAATTTCTCTGCATTAGGGCTGTCTGTTGCATAAACCATTTAGGTTTTTAGGGGCCCCAGAGAGAAAAATCCAAAGGATCCATGTCGGCGAAACGTGTAGGCCATGGAACTGGTCCTTCCCATTTGTCATTGTAGATATCAGCTAGTGCATCTAGAACAATGCAGCTGAGTTGTGCTGGAGCCCCATTATGCATAGACCATATGTTTATTCTTAATTGCAAGGGAACGTCCTAGCAAGGCTGAAAGTCTGTTCCGAATATAGTCTCTGTAGACAGCACCTATAAGACATACTGGGAGAACATATAGACCTACCTACTAGATCTTAAACTGATACTGTGTCTATGTATCCTTGTACCATGAGGATTTTCATCCGCCCAATGTTGGTACAAGTTCTACCATGGTGGGTAATCGGCAGGCGAAAGACCCTGGTACGTTGAAGATGACACGATACATGAGCTGATCGTGAAGCTGTAGCACAAACTCGGGCCACTTGCTCGGATCTTCTGTAACAACCTTGTTTAATGTGCGTTCTTCCTGGTTAGGCATACAAGTTCTTGGTCTTTCTTGGTACTCCGGATCCTGTCTCACTAACACGACCATATACAGCAGCAAATATTGGATGACTCATCTGTTTTCGGTGTAGGAATGATATCTAATATAAACATGCAGACTCGCGTTGCGCTACCGAACATAAAAATCATATCTGCCCGGTCACGAAATGAATATCCTGTAATTGTTAAACATGCAACACAAGTGAAACGTGAGAAAAAGATTAACCGCGACCCAAATGACAAATGCAGGCAAGTCTCCTTGGCAACGCACGACCATCTATGATACAATAAATGGATCAGCAAAATCGTATCGATAACATCATTCGATTACGTGACAAAATGAATTTTATTATCGGTTATAACCTTAAGTTATTAGATTGTACCTTGAAACGTTTGAAGTAAACTTTGATTAATAACTCAAAAACTAAGGGTTTCCAGACATATGTTTATATAGAAGTTTTTTCTTGTTTTGGTGTGAGGACCCTACCACCAAATTTTGTAAAAGTGTTTCTGAAACAGCCTGTATTTTATTAAATATTGTAATTTCACAGGTATAGTTATAAAACTGTCATTTACAGCGAATATAAAGAAAAAGAAAATCTGCAGGACCGCAAGGAAGATGATTCTGTATCGTTCAACATGAAGGATACTTTCTTCTTCAACAAGGAAATGTCAGGACGCCTAACGGGAGATGAACTGATCACTGTGCCTCATCTTCTATTGGTGGTAAGTTTCCCCATTTACGTATCTTATTGTATTTTTGTGGCCAGGATATATTAAACGTTTCTGAAATTAATTTGAAGTTCCATAAACGAAACGCTTGAGGGCTAAGGACTTCTAAAAGAACGAGCTCATTTAGAACCCACAGGTGAGATAATCTGTAACATGTATAGTAAAATACAAAAACTATTTCAAGTTACCTTCATAAATGCCACTACACTTGAGCAGTTCTTTCTTAGCACTAGTCTTGTTTCCAATTTACTACCAACTAGTGGATTACTCATATTTGCATGTATGGACAAGTGCAAAATTATAAACTATCAGCATTGTTGTACCTTTATACAATGTGCACGACATTATTCCAAAATTTAAAGCGACTGAGTGTGTACTAGATAAAAATGTATCACAAATTGTTGTATTTTTTTATTAATAAGATGATGTTGAATGTCATATATTCACCTCGTCATGTAAATCATGCAATAAACATAGGAAATGAGAAATATCTTAGTAGAATTGTTCATAACCCTTTAACGTTATGAGATGCATTGTATATAAAATATTTTAAATACCTACTTACTATCTATTGAATTTTGTGTCTTCTTTATAGTGAACAATAGACGTTGCTTAGTAATATAAATGTACTTCGTGACTTTTTCGCATGCATTTGTTGGGGCATTTAAATTATTTTTGTAGTTCCGAGCATGTAAATGTATTCTTTGAAGTATTATAAAGGCTTTTATTGGCATTTTAGCATTTTATAGCAACCCTAATTCTGTCACTTGAATTTTATTTTTATCTTTTTTTTTCCGAATTTTATTGATAAACTCTACGGTTGACAACCCGATTTACATTAGTAATATTGTTAGGCATCATTAGATCCGTTAGATAAACTGGAGGTTAACTTTCGGTTTTCTTTATTCTGATACCAACGCTCTCCAGTGCTATAATAATATTAACCGAAGTTGTAACTGACGGCGTTTGTTGACGGCAAACTCTCCGCCTTTTCATTAAGCATGTTCTTCAATAGTTGCAGTTCAGTTTTGAATTAAGAATTTTGAATTTAAATTAAATAGCATGTGCATCATACCAAGACATTTACTGCAGAACAATTTTTTTTTCAGTAAAATCTGCTGAAAATAAATTTTCTTTGATTTCAGAAAAACTTAATTGGGGTTCATGTCCAAAGCAGGGTTTGCCAATACCGAGTCAAACTAGACGTTTACTATCCGCATCAATTCTTTTAAGTGATGTACTCGTTTCCATGGCCATCATAATTGCGATCCATCATTGCTGTACTTTGCGGGCATAGTATAACTTGTATTTGGTTCGGTCTGGCTAGAGAAGAATACCCAAAAATTGTTGCTTTTTCTACAAAGAATTCACATATTGAATATATTTATAATGCCTTCATTTTTGCCCTTATGTTATGACCAATAGAAAGGAGGAGATCTTTTAGAAAAATAAATAAATAAATATCTGCCCGATTCTTCAACTTGAAGAAACAATTGTATTGTACGTTGTTACGAGAAGAAAACTGAAGAAAATTGCAGAGAAAAAGCTCTTGCTGTTTATAGATGAAACCGGTGATGCCAGAAGACGTTACAAAGCTAAAGTAGAGGTAAGCACATTGTTTAAAAACCCGGGAGAATTTATCTTCTAAATTGTGAATATCTTGGAAAGCTATCCATTCGAAATCTATAAAAAATTAATAATACGTACATTTTATCCGGCCAAATGGGCACAGCATATTAAGTGAACTAATGTTTGTGACAGACTGCAAGCTACATCCTGAGAAGTGACAAACACTTACGAGGGTTGTACAGCAACATGGCGCAAGCCATTAAGTCGCCTTGGAGATACAGCCAGTTTCCTCAGTTGAAAGTGTTCCTGAAAGCACCGTTTCGTGTGGCAACGACTTTTGATTTTCACAAGATGTGGAACTTGGATTAAGGCCTGCAGCTACTACAAAATTTTTACTGCAGTTTTATTGGTGACAGAGAAAATTCATCTGTTAAAAATATCAATAAATTACTTTGAGACACCGACACAGAAAATAAATGACGTAACATAAAAGCAAAATTTTATTCTCCTACAGTTCGTTTAAGAAATATCAGGTTAAGTAGTTGGCGATATTGAATTGGTAATAAAAGTAGGAAATAGTTTGAACGTGTTTCCGAAAAAAACAGGAAATCAATAATGTAAAACGCAAAACAAATACTAGATAATGATTTAAATAGTAAACATTCTCATTTGAACACAAAAAACTTTCCTGGACAAAGTGGAGGCAGATTTAGAAATGAAATGCTCTTTATTTTAAACATGATCTAATTTATAATGTAGAAATAGAGAAAAGCTTCTCAATGGTAGCAAATAACGGTCAATCATGTACTTTTGATAACTCACGTATGTTGCAACTCAAATGCTGAAAAATAATCAGAAAAAAAACGCCGTTAAATTGTATTTAAATGCTAATTAGATCTTTATATTTAAAATATTTTCTGGTAGTCATATTAACAAAACTCAATCAGAGGTCATTTATTTCTTTAATCGAACTTTCTACAAACTATATTTTATGACTATGTATCTATTTAACTGTGTATTTTATAGATAATAGGGAATTTTGAGTGAATTTTAGATCATAAATGCGTAATTTTAAGTACATTTTTCATTAAAACCGCATTAATGTGAAAATTGATTGAAACGTTTTTAAAAAAGAAAATTAAACATTTTTTAAAGAAAATATCAACAATATAGTCTCTATAGATGAATATATTCTAGGTGCAGCGAGTATCCATCCTCTCAGAAAATAAGTTTCGAAACTCTGGCAATTGTTGATGACATTCCCATTTTCCCAGAAAACCAAATTTTAGTTTTGGGAACTGCAGAAATTGCTAGGGCTAAGTCCAGGGAATCAATTGGAAACATGATGTATTTTTGTCAGTGCAAATTCCAGTGTATAGATGTCACGTTTTACTGGTGTCTTGTGCTCAATATTGACTTTTTTGTTTAATTTATCTGTTAAACTTCATAGTAAGCCCCTATTATTTGATTACTCTTTTTCTAGTTGTCTACGGGTATAATTCTTTGAGAACCCTCCTTCACCAGCATTATGTGCACTTGGACTGTTGTTTATTCAAGTTTGATCTGCGATTAGAAATGCACGAAAAGTTCTGAGAATTTGGATTAAATTTTATAACACACTATAATGAAATCCGCTTTTACATGCATTTTTGGTTCACGATCAACCACTGCAACACTAATGGCGCGCACAGACCTTTCATGTACAACTGTTTGTGCAAGACATTGCGCATTTATTTAGCTTAAATGCTTGGGCACTTTCACTCAGTGGCTTTTGATTACGATACCATGAATTTTTTCAAGATATTCTACGTTATCTCTCAATTTTTCGTACGGAGCAAGCTTCCTCTTCGACATGTACGACTATGTTCAAACTAATTTATCAAGTTCTTCATTACATTTCCTATGAACTTTATTGAATTCTACTTTGATCTGCTGAATCCTTCAGTCTTCCAATCGACTTTAAAATGTAAATGCTTGAATACTGCATGGAAATCCCCCCCCCCCAACCATATTTCACAAATACTACAGGGTCAAACGTTAACTACGCGTCGCATAGGGCTGAAACTTCGTCAAAGATCATTTAGTTAATTAATATTGCAAATACGAGATGCCGCTCATGAATTTTTGTATTATTTTGTAGAAATTTCCCAACCTTTTCAAACGATTTTATTAATACTAAAACCTAATGGAATTAACAAAAGTTACTAAATTTATCCACCAAAATCTCCAAAATTTGTGCGATGTGTTCGAATCGTATTAAAAAATCATAGCTTTTAATACATTAGCCTGGAGTAACCAAAAAATCGGCGTAAAACAGAACATTAGACGAAAGGTGACCATACTGCTGCGAACATTAAATGATTAAAAGAATTTATTTCGCTAATTATATAATGCAATAGCACTGCAACAGAAGGTACGATTTAGCTCATTACAACAACGATATGATAGCGCTATGAAATTCTATTTTACAGATTTTGAAGAAACGTGTTAAATTAGATTCCACATATATTATTTGAATTCTTTATTTATTGCAATGAAAGCTTTAGTACATGTTATACTAACTAGCTCTTTCATCACATCGCTAATACAAATAATCAGCTAGCTGCTGAATTATGCTACAGTTGAAAGGATACACTTGTCCTGGTAAACTTCGATTGAACAGGAGTGTTTTGTTTGTTTCATTGTGTAGATGTTTTAGCTATTGTTTCTGAAACTGAAGGGAAATATTCCGAACGTGAAACTAATTTTAGATTTCAAGACATTCTCCCGACTCATTTTAATTGCTCTAAGTGCTGCTATAATTTACTTTAACATTATTACATATAAACCCATATTTATTCCACATTATACCGCCACGGGTGGCCAAGGTCGTTAAGGCACGGACTCGTGAGCGGGGGAGGTCTGGGTTCGAATACCGCCAGGACCGTCCTCCCTGACTGAGGTTTTTTCCAGATTTTCCTCAATCCTCATAAATGGCAAATGCCGGGGAGGTACCCTAAACTTAGGCCTGGAACGATTCCTTAAAAATACATCCTTTCCCAATATATCATTTCATCTCATTTATCATCAGTGTCCATCGCCTGTGGTGCCTCTGTAGCAAAAATGGGCACTAAACACTATTCATTCATTTTATTCCACATTACAGGGTATAGTTCTGGCTACGGAGTATCGGCAACCGTCGGGTTTGAAGTTGATCAACAAAGCACTTTCGCCGATCTTCAACAAACCCGAATCCATTTTCATCACTGCTACCGCAAAGGATCTCATCTGGGACGGAGTCGTCATTAATTGTTCATCCAAGGACTTTGCAGCCAAGGCCGTCTGCACTGAACTTCGTAAACAGGAGAAGTCGTTTAAGAAAGTTGACAATGACACCTTTAAATTTTCTTATTTGGGGATGGTAAGTTGTAAAATCATACCTGTCTTAAAAAACTATTTATGAGAAAGTCCTCTTACTTCATACAGGAATTATCAGGAAGGATTCTATTATATAAATGTAGTTCTATTATCCTTCATATGATCAAACCACTTTATCAGAATTTCTTAACGTTTTCTAATGGATAAACATTTACTTAATGTAAACAAAATACTGTAGTCTTTTAGGAAACTTCAGATTATTATACTTTTAGACGTATTAATTACTTAGCAATACAAGAGAATGTCACATTTAAATTAATACCAGAATGAAAGTCAATCCTTGAAAATGAGGACATCTCCTTTGAATATGTACGTGGGTTCCTTGTCTTTATTCCGTGTCAATTGATGCATCACTACAATCTTAAAGCTCATTATCGTCGGTCAGTATCAAGCATCGGGATTTCTAAGCACTACAATCAGAATGAGGCGGAATTAAGTTCTATTGTTACTGAACTATAGACAACAGGTGGGAGTGGTCACGAGCTACAAACCACCTTCTTCCTTTATGCCTGCCTTCTAGTTCTTTTTAACCCGCCGGTTTGTGTCTCATTGCTTATTCTATTTTGGTTTGAGTGTAGGAGGCTACCTTTTAAGTTATCACTAACGACCACTAAGTGGCACTATTGAGATATGTCACCACTATTTTCACAACAAATGACATTTGTTATTGTGAAAACAATTGAAGCTTAGAAATTAGCCGAATAGTTTATTTACAGTGATCATTTAAACAAAGTAATTTTGCGAAAAAAGGGAAATTTTAAGTGATGGTTTTCGTTAAATCATTTTTTACGATTTTATTAAAGGCTTAACTCAACAGAAATGCATAGAATCGCTTCGTTCAAATTTTGGTAATGAAGCACTATCAGAAAAGAATGTTTTCAATCGTTTGCAGAAATTTGTGGACCTCATGCGTCTGTCAGTGATGAATTTCATGAAGGTCGACCAAAATCGATTGTCTTCCCAAAAAAACATCGATACTGTACGCAATATGATTGAAGAGGGTCGAGACCTGACTTACAGTGAGATCCTTAAGCATATTGAAGACTGCAGTATATTCGATTATGTATGAACATTTAGCTGTGAAAAAGATTTTTTCCGATGGATTTTGCACAATTTGATGTGTTAATTGGTGAGTATTTTTAATAGTGTTTAACGCCTGTTTTTACTACTGAGACACCAAAGGAGAATTGGTGTAATGACATGCTTAAAATATTCCACCGAGGAACTGGAAAATCTGTATCATAACTTGCGATATATTCGCAAACTAAGCAACAATCCACTATTTGGGTGTATCGAATGCACAAACGTTGTTCGTTCAGATTTATTTCCAAGTAAATGAACGTTCGCTTCTTTGGTTGCACGCACATGTTGCAATAATTTCTTAAGAGTCGAAGAACAGCTCATGCTGAATGCTACATTACAATTTATTTTTGAGATTACTAACTTTAGAGTGGAAAAAGGTCTCGAGGATTGGTTTGAGCGCATGCAAAAGTTTATAAATCTTAAAGGTGAATATTTTGAAAATCAAGAAAACAGTTGGTTACAAAAATATTTTAATTCTTAGTTTTTGTAAAGACTTAAGTGCAAACACTCGCATCTTACTTGATGTTAAGTGCTTAAGAGTCTGGAAGACTAATTGTAACCATAAGATGAAATCGTGAATTACACATGGTAGAAAATCCTGTGCTGGTCCTTGGAAAATTATCACAACAAAATGCTTGATTTAATATTGCAACATTAACGAGTAACTTTCAGAGGTTTTATAGGGGAAACAGGTCTTTCATAAAATATATAGTGTTTAGAAAAATATTATTTATAAACAATATTTCTGCTACTGACTTAGAGATGAAAAACTTATCTGCATGGTAAATGTTGACCTTTACTAAAATGAAAAGACAAAAGTCAAATTTTGTAGACAACTTTTCAGGCACTTCGAGCAGAGAAACAGACATTTTGCAAATTTGTGACCGTGGACGAGGCGCTGTGATTATGAAACTAAAATGAAAAGTAAGGAATGAAAACTTAATGGTCTCAGAGAGGAACATTTTTTTTTAAAGGTTGCACAAGGTTGATTTTGGTTGGTTATTTGTAGAGAAGATATACAATAAGAGGCCATTATTAGCAAATTTGAATTTAAAATTTACCAGATACGAGCAAGAAAGTCAAAGCATTCTCTCTCTCTTCAGGATTTGTCTTCAAAGCTCAAATTAAGTATTGCAACGACTATACTTTCCAAAGTATGCTTGTAGCTAATAGAACACATTGCATGTAACCCCTAGCGACTTCAGCTGTTCTTATTACAGAAAGAACACATACGAGGGAGGACATTTTCATTGGGAATGAAACCATGAAGGATATACACCTGTCTTGCTGATCTTTCCAACTGAGCTACTGGTAAACAAACGAGCTGAATTTAATTTTACGTCAATACAATCGAATACATTTGCATTTGAAACTGGCTAAGTAGATAACTCCCAGGATTTGGCCTAGGAAAGAACTTTGATTTTTTTAACTTTTAAAATAATAAAATGAAAATATTCAAGAAAATCCTCTTTTTGGAAACAATATAAAGATATCATTACAAAGCTGCAAATATTCTATATCTTACAGATTTTAAACTAAGCACAGTGAAACGCCACAATTCAAATTTCCCCAATGTATTGTGAAAAAAAAAAAAAAAAAATACAAAAAAAAAAAAAAAGACAATGAATAAGTTTCAGGGATTTTTTATTTAAATATGATTACTATGAGAATTCCCCCTCAAGACAATATTTTCAAATGGTAGAAGGAATTAGTTGTCCCAATTTGGAGTAACCAATCATCGTATAAGATATCAGCCAAGATATGTGAATATAGGGGGAGAAGGTTTAATTCCAGTATTGCTCAGAATATGTTACAGCTACCATTTATATTCTTTAAACATTTATTGAATTTGTGAATGTCTATCTGGAGGCAAGGACATAATAAAATAACAACAAATTGAAATGTAACTTCTTCAACTAATATTTTATTAATTAAATTTTTGCAATATAAGTGTTATAAAACAACAATTTAAACTTTTACCCACCATTAAATTACATATAGAGTCAGTATTAAAACCGCAAAATAATTAGAAATGTAACAACAATAATTGAAACAAAGAACTAAAACCTGACCCACTCTCAGAAATCATCTGTTTTGCACTTGTCATTTCCGCTCTTTGTGACGTTTTTATTCGTAAAATGCTTTTAATTATTTGCTGGGGTTAACAGCAAAGGGATTGAATAAAATGCTCCAATTCTCACACAGCAAATTAGTTTCCATTTTAGCTGTAGCTTCCAGATTTCAAATAAACGAAATGTCGTTATAATTCTCACATATTTTAGGTAAAACAGTTTCTGTTAATAAATACGGCTAGTTTTTTTTTTTGAATGGTATTTAACCTGGTTTTAATACTGAGGCACCACAGGCGGTGGACACTGATGATGCTCGAGATAAAATGATAAACGGGAAAATGATTTTTTTTAAGGAAGGAAACATTCCAGGCCTAAGTTTAGGGTACCTCCCTAGCATTTGCCATTTATGAGGACTGAGGAAAACCTGGAAATTTTTCAGTCAGGGAGGACGTTCCTGGTGGGATTCCAACCCCAGACCTACCGCTCATGAGTCCGCGCCTTAACGACCTCGGCCACCCGTGGCGGTACGAAATATGGGGTGGTGTATTGCGTAGTCCTCACCAACTATTTTCTGCTGCTATAGTTGAAACACGTGGCGAACCGTCTCTTAAGTACTGCAGATATATTAACCTCAATATTGAATGAGATGAAGTGAATGAGCCTTATTGGCAGGTTATATTCAATTATATCTCCATTCCTCTGGTTCGTATTGTCAATCTTCTCCATATGTTCGATGTGGAGAAGTTTTCACCATAGACTCAAGACCAAGCGTAAAACGTGAGAAGAAGACTCGTATGTAGTCCTTCCAATCACATGAAAGCACCATTTTTAGGTTATAATAAAATAATTAGTTGCTAGAGTAGTTCAAGGGAAAAAATGCTTGAATTCGGATTGAATATTACCATCCTGACAGCGGCAAACCCTTTTTTTCCGTTTTGTTATATTAAAACGGACCATGTTCACTCAGCCTGGTACCTACAAAACGAAATCCTAGTGTGCGGAGTTAGCGGCGACTGGAGCGTACCTCCGGATTGCTCAAGTGTGCTATGTCTTACCGCCATTCTTCCTAATGTCCGTCAAGCCTATCCAAAACTAGTAAACGCTTTGGTAATGAAATGCACAGAGAGAGGAGAACGAAATGAAAAGTGCAGAGTTCACCTCAATTCTTGTCTCTGACACATAAGGGATAAAGTACCCTAAACTTGCAACGCTTACTTTCCAAAAATTCCTTTCTCAACATGTTTCATATCATATAGTATTATCAGTGTTCACTGTCCGTGATGTCACAAAACTAAAAGTTAGGTATTGTATCAATCTGTTTAAAAGAAATATATACTAAATAGTCTGCTCAAAACATGTCTGCAAACACTACACTCTTAAATTTACATATTTCCGGTAAATAATCTTAATATCTGTTTATTTCCTCTGCTGGTGATAGAACTGCTTATTTGTGTATAAATACTTTTATAATATTCATAGCTTCTGTTAAATCATGAACATATTCTATAATTCAACCTATATGTACATTAACAAGGTAAATTTTCAGCTATATGCTGCAATCACCATTTTTAGAACCCGACAGGTATGGATGTACTTAAAGTTCTTTGTCTTTGGATCAAATGATAGAAATATCAAATTCTAATAAATCTATTAAACTTATGCTTTACTCCTCTATCGAAGAAAAACGGAAGCCTCAGCGGGCAGTTTCGAGTGAAGCGTGGAATCCAGAACATCTCAGATCTAGGCAGGGTGATCGAATATGAAGGGAAGCCCAAACTGACAGTATGGGATGGAGATGAATGCAACAAGTATCAAGGTACCGACTCCACCATCTTCCCGCCCTTTCGAGAAATCACCGATATCATCGCCGTCTTCGTGCCGGACCTCTGCAGGTGAAGTATTCCAAGCTAGACTAGTTTCGCACTTATAAGGCATATCGTTTTATTTTCTGGACTATATATATTACATTCCTTATAGCAGCCAAACATAGCACGCTGCAAATCATTCGTATGCCATCCAATTGAGGTTTTAAGTATTAATGCAAGTAATGTATGCAAGATGAATCACTACCCCATTTTCACACATCTTGTGACAACTGACTTTTAATGGCAACAGGTTGGTCGAGGAGATTCAATAGACTGTTCTTTGTTACCATCTGATTATGTTTTAAATTTTTACATATGAAAGCTGCAGCGGTTTTAGGTAAGGAAAAGGCGATATGTTAATTAATATATACACAAAAATTGATGGAAGGATTTAGAAAGGGATTTGAATTGATTGTTTTGGATTCTCAGGGGTAATATTATTTTTTCCTCTCCGGTGATGACTGGTTTCCGCTGACTTATATTTCGCGATGGCTGTTGAGACTCTACTGCTGCATACTTTTATAGTCTTGTGACCATAAGGGAAGGAGTATATGGGGATTGATAAGGTTTCTCGTTATGGTAAGTGAAACACAATTTATTCTTCATAAACTATTCTACAAACAAAAACTGTACTGCCTTTTTTTCTGGAGAATGTGTGCCACTTTCGTACTAACTATGATAATCACTCTGACGTTTATTAATTTGATAAAGATTGATCTCGAAATCAACTAATCCTGAGACGCAATGAACTCGACTAATAAAACTCTTCCACTTAATACTCTCCCACTGAACGGAACTGTACTGAACTGACCTTGCCTATCTTCCACCTGATAATGCCCCACACTGAATACACTTCCAAAACTAATTACAGCTTTCCACTAAATGAACGGAACTGAGAAAGCCCTTGCACTGAAAATACCCTGCTGAATACTCTTGCAAAACTGACTGAGGGCCGCAAAATTACAAGACTAAATAAACGTGGTCAACATGACTTTTTACACGTAGATATCAATTGCAGCTGCTAGCTTCTTCCCCTGAGAAGGTTATCGGCCTGTCTTTTCATCCTTGTAGTTGCCATATATTTTAATATGCCTACCCTGCTTTACAGTTCTCTAACAGAATACAAATAAACACCTTACTCAAGGATTTTCCTTTAGAATTTTATCCAGAAAACATCGGTTTGTTTGGGTCATCTTTACAAATATTGTTACAATAAGCAACAGAAATTCCCAGGTCAGATTTTATGACTGGGGTAGCGTTCTGCACCATAACAAGAAAATAACATTTTTACACACAATAATTTAACTAATTACTTGCTATAATTACTCTAATTAAATTTGGGGGTGGCAGCTTATAAATACCGTCTCAAAGCATTCCTCTTAGTACATGTCACACCCATCGAAAACCTATATACATTGCAGGAACGTGTTTACACTCCAGGCCACAAATCCAAGAGTAACCAGGTTTGTTCTCACGAATAAGTGAGAGATGATAAATGTCGGACAATGCTTGTCTTGATACGGAATCTTTTATAGGGACTACTTACGAACAGTTGAGGATAATGAACCACAAGCAACATGGCCTATATTTCAATATGTAATATATTGTTAGTTTTCACCAACTCTATCTACTGTGAAAATATGACACTGTTCTAAAACCTCTGTGTGTACACAAACTGTAACTTCTTGCAGACTGTTCGGTTGAGAGCTAAGGGTAAAGAGAACTTTTTTCAAATGCTTTATAAAATTATAGCCGCACTGCAAACATTTGCTGTATGGACAAATTGAGAATATGAATTTTTGCATTGTTTATAAGCAAATGTAAACAGATTTTTTAAGGGACTACATCTCATTTTTCTACATAATGTTCTGATTTACAAATATTTTTTCCCGAAGGTTCTGAATCCCATTATCGAAGAAACAACGTGTTCTTTTCCAGCCAGTTGCGTAGTAATGCTTCTATATTTGCGTCGCTTGTGCCCACCTCCCAAAATGTTTTAAAGGTGCAACTTTAGTTGATCGAAAGGCAATACGTCTGAATTGTAGTGATGGTGTTATAAAGATACCCACTGGATGTTCCCGACTTTTCCCTTTATTAAAGAGCTGTAAGCGGAGTGGCATTGTCTTGGAGAGACAAAATGAAATAGAACAGCTTCTCGAATTGATTGCTGGCGTGCTTTTTATCAAATATGCACGGTTTACCTCAAAAAAGAAGTTGACAATAATTGAATATTCAATGCTCATGAATGAAAATTGATGATAAAATGCCTTGGGAGTTGCAGAAAACTTTCAAGAGAATGTTTCCAGCTGATAGGCGAGCTTTCGATTTGACAAGAACGGATTCCTTTCTTTTTCCCCATTGTAGGCCGCTTGCTTCAACTTACCAGTGCAGAGGTTTTATTGCAGATTACGATTCGTTACAAAAACATTTCTTTTTTATTCCGGTATTGAGGTCTCCGAAAGTTTATCACACATGCTGCTTTCTGATCCTCAGCGAGAATTCGATGGCTCCATTCTACCAGACCTTTCAATAATTCAAGTCGTCTGAAATGATACATTGAAAACTTCATAACGATTTAAAAAATCGTCATAATTTTCCCAAACGGCCATTTTTTTATTTTCTTTACGCTCGTCCGAAATCGACGTTGATGATATTTTCTACTGTTTCTCGTACTTCTATAAAGTTCATACGAGTGTGTCATAAGCAGCTTCTTATCCCTAAATAATAACTTAAAACGGAATTTCCTGGACAAGAACTTGCCTCCAAGATTTTCCTTAATCGCCAAAGTGCAATGTTAGTCAACTTTAGACACAAATTGATATCAAACTTATTTGTATCTTTGTCAGTTCGTTCTAGCTAAACAGGTATAGTCTCACAAATGACTGATTTAAAACGAATTTACTTACAGAATGTGTTACTCTTAACTTAAAATGTTGCTGGAGGTAGAATCAGTCATTAGTCCTGTAATTTTGTAGTCTAAGGTAATATCCTTAATATTGTACTTTTCAAGAATTGGAAAAAAGTAAAATGGTGATCAAAGTGGATGTATTGAGATGCATAAAGCAGATTACTACAAAATGAGTGATAGTGCCCTTGCAATTGTATCTTTTGAACAACTCCATAGATATCTAAAATTACTCGTATCCATAATTCTACAAAAACAGCCTAAATATACAATTTCTCAGAAAGAAATGATCATGAACGATCACCAAGAACACAGACAGTATACGACTCAAAAGAACAGCAATATGTACAATAATAATGAAAATTAAGAGCGTTTTTGAGAAAACGCTCGAATTATTAAACATATTCATATGTAGCGATTTAACATAGCACATGTACTATGGCAATAAATAAGTTTAATATGTCTTTATCATAAGAAGACCGACATAATGCTAAATTTTAAGATAAAACAAGATTATTGAGACACTTTATATTATAGAATATACCGTGCGACCAGTAATGTTTTCCTCTGGGGTGTTTTGTCTATGGGGTAACGCGCCGCTCTTTAGCCTGGTCTCAATGACTAGCGGGAGCGTAAAACAATAAAACAATCAACCATACAACAATGCACAAACCAATTTAGGAAGCTTATTACTTACCAAATTATCAAATGCTCGCCTTCATTCTACATTTGGGCATCTCTTAGGAAATTATTTATTGATCGTTGTAGTTCATTTTGAGAAATCGGACAATTTCCTGACGAATATTATCTTTGAGTTCTTGTATGGGATGCGGGTTTGTTTTAACACGACATTTTTTTATTTGCGCCAGAGTTAATAATGGCAGGCTGTTAAATCGGGGGACTGACGGAGCCACACAACCCTACTAATAACTCTGTCTTGTGGAAACACATTGTGAATTGCTCTCGTGGAATTATTCGCAGTGTGAGCAGTAGCGGAGTCTGTTGAAAAAATACATGATCACGCTCCCTGTTAGGTCAATTCTCTGAAAAAGGGATTAGTATGGTATAAGTAACACAATCAACTGTAGGCTAAAAAAAATTGGTCCTATGATTCTTATTCATACAGAAACGCTGTGCCGTTGTAAACACACGAAGCCTAACACACTTTATGTATACTGTCGAATTAACAAACAACAACACAATACACACCCGGGAACAGCTGCGCTAAGATTGTAACAATCAGCAAGGTCAACAAACTAGCAAGCAGGCTTGCTGCCCCCTCCAAGGCACGGAAGTGGCAGCTCGTTCATAGGAAAAACATCCGCTTCGCAGGGAAAGCATCACTGTAGAGGTTTTGCTGCAGTTTCTCCGTTTTTAGAAGAAAACTTTCCAAAAGTTATTTAAATATAATGTTTAATATTAAAAAATTAGTATAAACAAGTAATATTTCTTGTACCAGTGTAGAAATGAGATAAATATTTACTGATCTATAAAATGTCAACTATTGAAATAAAAACATTTTCTTTTTACATGTAGTTTAATGCGCAATGCAGAGAAATGCAAACTTTTGTTTATTTCAGAGAGATTCTCCATGAACATATACTTAAAACATTCTACTTTTGTTGGCAAAAAAAAATATATAATGATCACAAATACGTTATGTTGTAATTAATATATCCATACATAATTTTAGTCTAGCCTGCTAGGACATAGAGTGGGAGGATAAGTTACTTACACCACATGTATTAAATACGATAATCAAAACGTAAGACCTCAAAAAGAAGCCAAATACTTAGACATATACCTAGATAAAAAATTATACTATAGAAAACATACAGAGGTCTTCGGAATAAATCAGAAAAAATAATGAAATTGGCCGGATTATTTCAATTTAACTTTAAATTGCTTTAAAGGCCATTATAACCTATCATGATATTATTTTCGAATGAAACATAAAATATGAAGCAGGGGTCTGGTCAATGAATTTTTTTTGAATGATTTATTTATGGACGCTCTTTAACAGCTCAGGTCATCAGCGTCCCATTCAACTCAGGGCGTGAAACGGCCGACAAATTTTGCTCAGAGGCCTCTCATCTGATCAATGAGAATAAATAACGTCCAAATACGAAACCCTTTATGAACTTAACAGAGAAAAGTCTTGTTAAGATTCATATGAGCTGTAAATACCTCACCCACCATGATCCTGTTAGTCCCTACAGGAATATGTTCAATCGACCTATCAATTAAGCCAAGTGGTGCAGCTTTCTGACTCAAAAAATAGGAGAAAGTAAATAACATAATTGGCAGACAGTACAACAATTTACGCGACATTAAAGGTTGCTAGAAAACACAATGGCAGTATGAATGGGATAATATAAAAGCAAGTAGAAGAACTTGCAGATTTTTCGACAACATTTCCGAACCAACTAAAGGCACCATCTATTATCTTACAGGTCATGGACCTCATAAAACGTACTGTAAAAAATTAACGGAACGCAGGAGGATGTTTGTAAAGTTTTGAATACTCGGAATGATCCGGAGCAAGTGCTATTTGAATGCATTCATTAGTTAGCCCAAGTCAGAGAAGAAGGGCAGATTTTAAGCGTTCATTAACTGGTACACACATTGAGAAATAAAGAGTAATGTACGCATTTAGAACACTTAACCGTGAAGATAAGTAAACTTGAGATAAAGAAATTTCACAAGAAGTGGTAAGGAACAATAGGGAAATAATAGAAGTAAGAACATCAGAGCGAATACATGCATGATAACACATAACCCATAACACCACGCCTATAGAAGATACAAATAGACTAAAGATGGTACAGAAGAAAGAAGAGAAAGAGAAAGAGAAAGAAAAGGAGAAATGGTGATGAAGGAAGAAGATGCAAATAATATGAAGAGATGATATGGAAAGGAGGAAGAGAGAAGGAGATGTCGGACGGGAGGAGCTAAAGTGGAGCAATAGGGGACAAGGGGATCATCTGGAACGTTGGAGCTTGGGGAATGAGCGGCGGAAGGAGATGGATGATGAAGTGGTGTCGGGAGAGGTGGAGCAGAGCGCGAGAAATGGTGTAACCAGGAGTCCAGGAGAATTAAGAGAGATGGAGGAAGGGAGGTTGGAAGAAAGAAAAGGTGGAGAGTGAAATAGTGGAAGTGAGGTGATAGTGTTGGGATAAATAAATGAAATGAGTAAGAAAGATTGAGGAGAAAGAAAAGGTGAAAAATGAACTTAAAATGAAGTAATTTAAGTAGTTTATTAGAAGGCGATTAGTATGATGTGGTGGAAAGTATTAAAGAGATATGAAAGAGCAACTAGTTTAATGTTTAAATGATGAGTATAAACGTTAGAGAAATCACAGTAATAAAGTACTGATACCAGTATACACCTCTGGTAACCACTGATTAGTAACATAGTAATGAAATAAAATTAGAATAGAATAGCTGGCTACCAGCCAAGACTGTTACTGGCTCACAGTAATTTTGAAATTTTGTACATTTCGGTATATTAAATTAGGAAGCAGTTTTAGTACATTTATATTTTGGTTTGATTTAATTAATTTTTTATTTTTATTATCTTTTTACATTATTTTACTCTGGATATTATGAAAATCAGTAAAATAATGAAGTAAGAGATTATTATATAGTTTATAACAATAAATAGAAAATTTCACATACATGCCCTTTGGCGAATACAAATTTTATTTATTGTTTACTCCTCATAAAATACACTTGATAAACACATAAATTTGCGTTTAGATACTTATGCCACCGTAATGTAATTACTAAAGCTCAAACTCTCATAAAGTTTACATTTAATTAAATTTAAGTTTATTTTTAATTAAGAACTTAATTGAGTTTCGTTAATTTGTAATAGGAGGCGGTAATGAACAAGGCTTACCATTATTATTCGTATAATTTTGGACTTCTTGTTCACAGATCGTTTTCATTTCTACGTATTACTCGAGTCGAGTCAAGATATTATAATTACTGTCCATTTAGAGCTGATCACAAAATTCTCAGAGTAATGATAATTGACATTTGCTCTCCCCAGTCAGTTGGAAATACAGTTTGCTAAAATTTGCTAGGCTAAGCATAAAATGTTATAGCAAAAACCTTTTGTTTGCATTTTGGTGGCAAATAAAGTTAATTTATTCGAAAACTGTTAATTATGTAATGAGTTTGGTGAGATTATAAACGAAATGAAATGCATAAGCTCTATAGGGAATTAGAATAGCGTGCGTGCTTTCAAAACAGGCCATAAGGAAATAAAAGCTCTTTTCCTTGGAGAAATTAATTATATAATAAACATATTCAAAATATTTGCATCATTATGAATTATATATTCATCCCATTGATACATATATTGTCCCATAAATGTTTTAAACTGAACTTTTGCTTACATAATACGTTTAGGTTTACTATTGGAAGTACTAATTTACTATTGTTAGATTCTACAAGTACAGTCGTGAGTAAGGTTTTAACAAGTGGCATGGTTCCCTGACTACCATTCTTAAGTTTTAATGCAAAGAATTAGTGGACACCACTAATCAATCCCTGCCAAAGTTTGGAAGTTACTTCTCCGTAGAAAGTGAGCCATCGATCAGATGGTAATCAGAAGGCGCAAAAGCAGGGCTGTATGTACGCCGCTTGAGACAGAAGCTGGATGCTAGTTCCTGGATTCTTACCCTGTTGTCTGAGCAGTAATGTGCCTTGTAGCAGAATTCTCTTTCTGTTTTCCAAGTTCGATAAGTCAAAATATTATAAGAATAAGTTATTAAGATGAAGCATGTCTTGAAATATCAACTTTTTACTCAGCTGCTCCAACAAAGTGAATTACATTATTGTTTTTGTTCTTTTGTATTTAGAATTGACATCGAAGAGGATATAAAGTGTTTTCGTTGATTTCAAAACCTCCCTCTCTATTATTCAATTTAAAGTTAGTTTAGGTTAGAAAAAATGGTCAATTTATGTATTGAGGGGCAAATTTTAAATAAAATTAATTACATTTCAGATTTCACCACCTCAACTCCAGTCACTCTAACTTTAAATTTTCAATTGACAGCCATACTTTTGAAACTTTCATTTTATAAAAAAAGATATGGCTGTTATTAACTTTTTATCCTTACCTCATAACCTGCATTGTTGTTGTTGTTGATTTTTGGATAGAATAATACTATAACTACTGAACATTTAATGTAGTATTTGTGTTTTGGCAACAACTTGTTTCAAAAATATGGAAATTCTAAAACAAAAACAATATATGTAAATGAATTATTCAGGAATCTGAAATAGGCTATATTAGAATTTAATAATAATAATAATAATAATAATAATAATAATAATAATAATAATTGTATTTTTGCCAAAAATAAATTGTTTAGTCTTACTACTAACTGAATAATTCCATCAAAATTTAAACAACACTAACAACAGTTCAGTTTTAAGTTAATGATAATAAACAAAAGACGTGATAAAGTCTTTGCTTAGATGTTGCAAAGAGAAATCTGCTCTGTATTCTTGGTGACTGTTAGAGCGCCTTTTCTTCGCATATCTTGCAGGTGTCTGCTTACAGTTGTGAGAAGGAATGTGCAAGGGGGGGTAAGAAACCAATCCCACCAGACGTGGCTTATAAAATGCTTGCAAGACAAATGTTAGCGCCAAAACCACGGGTTCTGCTGATATAACCTATGCAAGTTTACACCTGTATTGAATTGTTTGGTGAATATCGTGATACAATGCGATGTGTCATAGTAGCTACTTCATCCGATCACACACGTTACTTCGTCATCAATGTTTGTGTCGTAACGGAAATGCATGGGTGTTACGAATGTTTCCGATGAATGATCAATATATCCAGTTTTGTAACATAAATACAACATTAAAGTTTGAAACTGGAAGACTAGAAGTGTGCAAACTGGTGAATTTTCATAAAGTTTTTCTCTGTACATATTTCGTACTGTAGGGCAATAACTACAGCGCCTATCGCCTCTACTCCTATTCCTCTTTGACTCATCCCTAATGTTCCTGCTATAGGTGTGCTTCTGTGGGATGCTTGTCTAGAGTTGTCATTTCTAGAACAGGAGAAAAAGAATTACCTTGACTGTCTTCCACGACAGCTTGGAATCTTTCGTCTGTCTTACAAGGCCAGGCTTAAGGGCATTTTCAAACTTTCTTCCCTTTCTTCATGGGAACACCGAGTCCAAAACTTTAGCACGTTTGACTTTCCCAGCATTAGCAATCTGAGTAGGCAGCTTCCCACATTCCTGGTCCTCTAGCAGGTAATTATTGATTTGTATTTGCGTTTCATGTATGCGCAAAAAAAAAATCACTTTGATAAAGCCTTGTAAATGTGCCATGTTTTTATCCTGAGAGTTTTCGTAATCAAAGGTTATGGAAAAGTAACAAATATACTTCGGTTTCCTTGAGATAACATAACCATTTCCTTTAATGAAAGAAAATTACGTAATACATATGGAAAATCTTGTTTAAATCACATGAAAATTAAAAAGCAAAGGCAGCAATATATAACAAAGGAATGCGTTAAATGAGTAAGGATAAACAGTTACTTTATCATATATTTGTGTAATGATAAAATGCTGTCGAATTCCACGAAAGTATTCTGAAGATTTTCTAAGGCAACAATGTAATAATTTATACAAAAACTAAAACGCTTTAATCCCTTCGTTAACGTGGATTTTAGTTCCCGTTAGCAAGTATCGTTTTACATGAGGGAAAAGTCACGCAGAATGTATTAATTCCTTTCTCTTGAGGGTTAAATTAAATCCTATTATTCCACATCATTTAACACAGAAATTGGAAAAAAAATTCATCTAGTTGAAATATTATTTCTAAAGTATTGCTCCACATCCCAAGCATGAAAAAAATGTTTTAAAATCACTCAACCAAGAAGATATTCCGTTTTAGAGTCTATAGTTTAAACATCCAACCTTCACGCTGATATTTCACCTTTACTGTTTCTGAATTATATGCCGTATGTAGTATTTATGATCGCCTCCTTGGATTAGTGGTTAATGTTGATTATTAGCCCATAGGTTCCGGGCTCCGGGCTCAATCCCTGGTACTTGCTTAGGAATCTGACTTATAGAAATGTGATGTTCTTTGATCTCGGAATTCTCAAGATCGGTTGGGTGCGGCATACTGCCCTCTATCAATGATGTCTTAAGACGGAGATAGAGTGTGCAGCGATCACTGCGTGAGGTCCAGGGCTGTCGCGCCGTAGAGGATAGGATTTGGTACATATAGGATTTAAACTCAGTATACTCTTGATGTACAAGAAATAAGAGGGAAACTATTCGGATTTTAAGAATTTTTAATTGTTCATCAGATTAAAAAAAACAATAAAACCTAAAAGAGCGAATATTTTTCTCTGAATGGATAACATTTTCTATTATTGCTCAGTCAATCTAATACTTTACATAGTTTCAAAATTAAAGTATTTATCATTAATTAATTTTAGCTAGTTGGTAATAAACATATTGTTTTATATAATTAAGATGTCACTCTCCCCCCCCCCAAATTGTAATGGATGCTTAGCTAAGTGCAAAGTGCGTTTAAATACATCTTGCGCGTAGAGAAACGTGCTCTGAGGGAGGAAGAAGCATTGCTGCTGCAGTGAATAGGACAAATATGGCGAGGAGAGAGGTTCGTGCAGAACAAATGTAATTGCTGCTTAAGTTGCGCATACCAAGAACACTAGTTTAGGTAATGCATTGTTAAACATTAATAGGAACACTTTTAACGATAATTATACAGCGAGTGCAAAACTGTTTATGCAGTTTGAAGTAAATGTTAAAAAAAAGTGAATTTATTATATTTAAATTAATTATTTACGTTGTGAGTATTTTACTTGTTTGCTTTTTGGCAATGTTAATCGCAATATATTAATAGTACATTCACCTTATCTCTGCCCACACTGTACTGGTAACATAGGAACATTTTTGCATTAAGTAAATTGCTTATAAAGCATGAGAGGACATACTTATAACACAGTAAATGTGGATATTTCTTGTTTACATTTACTTCACATTGTGCTGCCTAAACCCCCTCTGTATGTCAATTTGTGATCCCCTGTAGCAGCGATCTTCCACACATACCTACATAAAGGTAGGTACTATAAATTCTGACTTGATTAATAATTAAAGCGTTTGCCTGTTAATTGTAACTTCACTCTGTGACTTTACTATCCGCGTTTCTATGTCGGGCACTAATGTGATATCCCGTATCAGCAGGTTGCATAATGCGTATATAAATAATACAAAAAGATTTTCTTTTTTTGTTACCTTGTGACATTATTGTTGTAATGTAATAAGATGCAATAAGATGTAACAATGCTCTATTTTAGGAAAATTTATCCAAAATGAAGTTGTTTCTTGTTCTCATTACGTGTTATAAAATACAAAAGTAGAGACCCATTGAGCACTGAAGCGAAAGTTGTATGTAATATTAAAGCTATTTAATAAATTATCTAAGAAATGTGATTCCAAAACAAATGACACTACAAGTATGTAGAAGCCTACCAATGTCAAATTGTGGACATTATCCATGTAAGTACAATATTACTGACACTTTAAAGTAGTCCGTCCTGGTAGTGTAGTGGTTACTATACTTGCCCCCTATACCCAAGATCGCTGGTTTAAACTCGGCCAGGACCGATGGCTTTTTTCGAGCGTAAAATCCTAACCGGATTTCCAGCATACCGGCCAGGTATGCTGGAAAAGAACAACGCTATGATACCGCTAAGGCCGTTGATCTGTAACGTTCAGTAAAACTTGAAATCAGACGCTGGACGAATCACCGAGTGGTTAAACTCAAATAATCAAACGGGCCAATAATATGAGAGTGGCATGAAGTCATAGCTAACCTATGAGGATGTCTAAAGTCATAGTGGCGGGAAAAATAGAGCGTCCCTGCATCACGTGGTAAAGCGTGTTATATTGGGTATTAAGGACGTGAAATCGCCCGTGTCAAGGTCTTTTGCTCCTTTTGGTTCGTCTACTCCGTTACTCTGGGAACTCTGGTCTGTTCTCGACATTTTGGTTCTATAAGTATTCAGCGTTCAGATGTCATAGGAATGCCCATGTTCGAGCGTCACCTCAGCTCGACAAGTCTTCCGAGCGGTCAGCAGTCACATTGCTAGTCAAATATTACAGCTCCACGAGTCTGCCCGACGTCTCGTTACTGCGGTCCGAACAGAAACGCCATGGGATGCACTCTTTGTTAAATAAACGACGTCAACCTGCAGATAATGTTTCTCTGGTCGATATAATACTTTAATTCCCTTCACTCAACCCGGCACTACCACGTCCCGAAAACCAGCTACATCCCCGAGATCGACGTGAAGAGTTATTGAGTGGTGAGCTGGGTCATGAACAATCAAACTCCTATCACCATTCTTCCCCCCGCCTAGAACCCCTTCAAACCTTGACCCTCCAACGCGGGGCAGTTATCAAAATTACCCCCCACCCCGCATCTTCCCACCAATAACTACTTCATGTTAGGAGTTTTGCAGAAATCGTTGATCTAGAATCGCCCTGACCGACTCTTTGGTATGGCGGTTAACTCCTAATAAACCAACTTAATATTTTCAAACATATAAAAAATAATAATTCATTAATACATTTAGATAAATAAATACATTTAAACAAATAAGAAATGATTTCCAAATATATAGATAATTGTGTGGGACCGATTTGCAAATCCTTGTGCTACAAGAATGCATTTCATCTGTAAAATGTTTAGCAGTCTGTATTAGAGTTGTCAATAAGACTGTTAGAAATACATTTTACGGTAGTAAATTTACCTATTTGTTTAAAGTAATGGTTAGAGTACCCATTCATCAGTAGTAGGAAATATTCTTACTTTGCACTAGTTATGATGCATTTGATTCTATCCTACAGTGTTAAAAATTACATTATCTTCAGCCTGTTTCCGGAAATGGCTCTCTGCTGTACTGTATATGAGAATGAGTAAATATTTGTTGTGTGTTTAGGCAATTGTGCGTTTAAATACGCAACAAATATTTAACTATGGAAATGAAAATTAACTTGAAATACCACACCACTGATATTGGAGTGTGTTATACTGAGATTGTACATAAAGTCCGTAAATAAAACATAATTATGCCTTATATTCTAATTTTTTTAAATTAATCTAAATTTTGTACCGTAAATCTTTTCCTGTAAGTCGTTGTTTCTGACTAACATGCTTTAAATAAAAGTGCCCCCACCCCTAGTTATAATCATATCTCAAGTATTATGTGTTTTTACAAAACAGTTATGTAAATATATTGCTTTTCTAGGATTATTATAATTTTAGCTAATGGTGCATTATAGATAGTAATTTGCATTATGAATAAATAATTTATACTGTTTACTTGTAAATATATATCTTTTTCTTAGTATTTCGAATTTTAATAAAACAAGATCAGGGTTATAATATAATGACATTATCAAAAAGTTCAATCCCTATGTGAAGACAAAATACATGTTGATTTAAAAATTCTGATAATGTTTAAGTTATTTGTTATATCTTTCAGTACATCAGTAATGTTATTTGATCTCGAACTGATTTAATTGTGGCAGTACAAGTTTGGGGACTTAAAACATCATTATAAATAAACTGATTCTTTCGCGATTTTTCCGTGTTGTCCCCTTATAACTTTGTTATTTCTTTAGTTCCTGCTGCTTATCTCTGAATCTCGATCGATGGTGTATGTTTTATTCCACACTACCGTATATGACAGTATGTATACTTCATTGAACATTATAACCTTTTGTAGTTATGCTCCCAAATAACTACGACAATTTTACAGGTCCCTGCCAGCCGAGTATGATAAACCGTCTGAGTACAGGGGACTTCCTGTAGATCTATATTCTGCTGGATTCGGCGACATGTCCAATGACCCGCATCTCAAATGTTTCTGCACAACACCCACTACTTGCTTAAAGAGGGGTGTTCACGACCTAACAAGATGCACAGGTAAAGCCATCTCTGTATTTTAACATCAGTGAAAAGTAACATCATTACCCAGTAACAAAGTGTAATTTTCTGGATTCCCTTTATTAACCAGAATTAATTTCATTTCCTGTCCCGATAGTTACAATACAAAATCTCATTTTGCTTATTTAACTCCATTGTCGTAACAAAAATGCTTAATATTTACATTAATGGAATATGTAATAAATACTGACTGTATTTGATCCTGAAAATTGGAATAGAATAAACGTTGTCTACGGGAGTTTTATACAAATGATCACTAGGATTATATTATATAACATGATTTTTGTTCCTGGGTATTGAATATCATTTCCTAACTGCTTTTGTATAAATATTATGAATGATGTGCATTATTCCCATCAAACTTTGATTTTCTGATCAGTCAATAGGTTTATTAATTAAGAAAACAATTGGGTTGTTCCCCTTACCTTTAGAGATGACCCCATTGTCAAAGTCCCTGTTCAAATTCCTCTTTGCCAAAGTTCCTACGTGCGTGGGACACGAGTCGGCCTACCCGTCCCTATCTCTGCCTTTGATGTTCTGCCTCTTGCCTTTGATTTATCTGCTCTTGACTCTGATTGACTTGCTCTTGACTATGACTATCTATCTACCTTATTGATTGTGTTTAAACGAGTATTTTCTTCTGTAGAAAAATATTAAAGTTAGATATGTCTCTCTGTCGACAGTATTATATTTTTAAAGTGCTGCCGATTCATTACTCCACCTAGACTGGTTCTAGTTTCCAAATATGTGTTTTAGGTGTATTATATATTGCGCTTCTATTTCGTAAGAGAACTAATTATGTAAACGCTTGGTCCCACGCTGCATTCTTTGTGTGTGTCGGCCAGGAAATAACAGCTGGCTTTAACGTCAGCTAAGCCTTTCTCTCTCATATTGAAGTTGCTAGACCTATTTGAACAATTTTAGAGCTATCGTGAAATCATGCCCAGATAAAAGAAATGTTTTGATCAGCTAGAAATTTCCGATTTTGCCATCCTTGTCTCTGGCCTGTGAAAATATGTGTAATATTATTTATGGCATAATTATGTATTACAGGGAAGAGATAGTTCATTTTATTCAGTCTGCACTGCTCCCTTTACCAACTGGATTATCTCTGATTTTTACGAATAATATTAGGGGGCTGATAAATATTTGAGATGACACACTCATACTTTTGACTTCTTTAAACCAACCAAGAAAGATTTTGATGGTGCTGAAAGCAAGTAGTTATATTCTCAGTACTTGAAGTTTCTGTTCCTTTTGGGTGGTTCTTAACATTAGCAGAGATGTGACATTTTAAAGAGAAGTATCAAAGTAACGATTTGCTATCAAAGTAACAACTGCATAAGTACCACCACTTGTGAATAGGAGTTTAGAAATAAAATTGTTTTTTAAATTGAGAATCAAGCCAACAAGAAAATGGTAACTGTTATATATAGCATGTCATTGTGCTGCAGTAGAGACCAAATCGAAGATATTTCTAAAATATTTATTTCTACCATTTAATGACCGGTCCATTATATTTCATGTATATTTATTGAAATGCTTTACATAGTATCTTTTGAAATCGAAATTATTACTATAAGCTAATCTTCAACAAACTGCTTTCCTTCAGAGGGAACACTACCCCATCTATAATAAATACTTGGTTGTGAGACCTGATATTTTCACCGCCACAGGTGGCCGAGGTCGTTAAGGGGCGGACTCGTGAGCGGGAGGTCTGGGGTTCGAATGACCTTCCTCCCTGACTGTGATTTTTCTCAGTCCTCATAAATGGCAAATGCCGGGGAAGTACCCTAAACGTAGGCCCGGAACGTTTCCTTCCTTAAAAATATCCTTTCCCAGTATATTATTTCATCGCATGTATTATCAGTGTCCTTCGCCCGTGGTATCTCTGTAGAAAACATGGGCGTTAAACACCATCTATTCAGTTGATATTTTCATTTAGCTGCAACAGTTCTTGGGATGACGGAGCATACACTCTTTCAATTGTTTGCAGTAGTATAAACTTTTCTCATTAGAGAGTCCTGGCACACGTTTATACGAGGTGGTATTCAGAATATTCGGGACTGGTGCTACCATCTGGTCAAAAACTTACTTTGAGACTAATGAATGGCGTCACCCTCGAAGTAGTTCCGTTCCACACGTATACACCGGTCTCAGCGATTCTGTCTTTTCCCAAGTGCATCTTCGGAATCATGTTCTTTGAGGGTGTTAAGCACAGACATAGTTTCTTCTTGAAACCTTACAACTGTGTTGAACCGACGACTTGATTTTCAGTTTGGGGAATAAAACGAAGTCGCAGGGTGCCAAATTAGGCGAGTACGGCGGGTGGGGATAACCGGCATGTTGTTTATCGTCAAAAAGCTCCTGGTGAACAAGGAATTATGACAGGGCGCATTATCGTGAAGCAACACCCAGTTCTTTTGTCCCAAAGTTCGGCCCATCGTCTCCGCACATTTTCACGGAGTCATCGCAAAACGTCACAGTAGTGCGTGGAATTCAGTGTTTGATTTGGTGTACAATCTCCTTGGTATCAAAGAAAGCGAGTAGCATACTCTTGACTTTGCTCTTCTTATATCTCGCTTTTTTTTGGTGTTGGTGAGTTTGGCTCTTCCACTGGGAGGATTGTAATTTTGTCTCAGGGTCATTAGCGTACATCCAGCTCTCGTCGCCGGTGATGACCCTGGACAAGAAGGTTGGGTCATCGGATACGGCCTGACGAAGCTCCGTACAAACTTCAACATGCTGCGCCTTCTAATCAGCAGTCAGGATCCTTGGCAAAATTTTTGTGGCGACACGATGCATGCCCAATTCATCAGTTAAAATTCGTTGGCATGTTCCACAACCAATTCCCTCTTCATGAGCAAGGTCTTCAATGATTCGACGTCGATCCTCATGAACGAGGTGTTGAACTTTGGCAACAATGTCAGAGGTTGTGCAGCTGATGGGCCTACCCGTGTGAGTATCGTCTTCAATAGCTGTGCGGCCGGCTCTGAAGCGAGCATGCCACTCAAACAACGTGTACGGATCATGCTTTGTCCCCCAAATACTTGTTAAATCATTGCGAGGGTCTCAGTAGCATTTTCCCTCAGATTTGCACAGAATTTGACGCACATTCTCTGTTCTAATCTTGGATCCATCGTAAAATCGCCACACACTACATACAGAGTATCATGAAAGTACTATAGTATCTCAACACACCTTCCCAGCTGCATGAAACTTTGCACACTCACTCATCAGATGTGCTAGTGTTACCACCTAGCGATACAAAACTCTAATGCAATTACTGTCGAGGTGGCAGCACCAGTCCCGAATATTGTGGATACCATCTCGTATATCATTCATATCATAGTATGTAGTAATTTTATTAATATAATGCTAATTTCCTTCTAATTTTGGATTCAAATTTGCAAAATAATTAGTCTATGAAAATCACAGATTAAAAACCAGAGTTAATTGCATTTGAAAATAATAAAAATGAGTTTATCTGAAATTTAATATATGCGCCAGCTATTTAAACGAAGTAATGTGTTAAGATATCCATTTGAACTGCTGCAGGGGTGCCAATCATAACATCGTTACCGCATTTCTACGATGGCCACGAGGACTACCAACAGGGTGTCGTTGGACTCCGCCCCAACAGAGATGACCATGGTTCATACTTTAAATTTCAAAGAGTAAGTACTTTGATATGTCTACAGGGTTAAGTGATATTCCTTTTTGGGAAAAATAATGTTCATTGTACTTTAAGACTTCGTAAACCCTTCTGACTGTGCCACTAAACAAGAAATATATAAAATAAATTATATTAAATATGTTTATTGTATATTTATGAAGTTAAGGTCTATATCAATATGCGATATAACCAAAGGTTTCAGACCGTAAAGTACGAATTTAAATGACTCAAAGGTTCAATAATATACAAAAATATACACAAATAATTGTAAATTTCGATTGCTTTAATGTAATACTATTTCAGGAAATTCCGTTTTGGAGCATTAAAATAATAATAGGAATGAAAAATATACGAACTTGCGTTTCTGGCATCTTCTTATTAAATAATTATCGCACTCTTCTTAATTCTCTTTAAAATGTAATTTAATAGCTAATTCTAATTGCATTACGTATTAGAACTTGGTTATTTTATTAATAACTCTTCAAATAATCTCCTAACAGCACAAACAGATCTATACGGACATACGAATCAAAAACACTCGTTGTAGAAGAGAATAAGTAACCTTTAGGCTTAATGTTTACATTTTAGTTTTATTAATAACGTTTGCTCTAGGATTAAAAATTACTGTTTCTTTCACTGTTCAAACCGCACTGACTGAGTGCTGTAAATCTTAAGGTTCGACCGCCCATCTGACCCGACACTCATAACCCTCCTGGCATTGATCAACGTGTTATTGGCCAATGCAATCTCATCGCTTTCGGTCGCCAGACCGTTGGACGATGCAATATGCACAGGGTGTTAAAACTAGAGCGAAATAGTTTCAGAGAGTGTAGGGGTGTTTTAGACAAAGAATTTGAGCTAGAGAATATATGTTCTGTCTGTCCAAATTTCGAACCTATATTTCTAACAATTGGATCTTGAATGCCATTGAGAATGACATTTCAAGGATGAGTTAAGGTCGTCAATTTATGCCCCCCCCCCCCCAACAGCATTGAAGCATTTTTTGATTTTCCCCTTCGTTTCGGAGGAAAATGGCCGCGACACGATAAATGTGCATATAAATGATTGCTCGTACATAAACCTTCAGACTTTGAACTTCCTCTGTTGTAAACTCCGTTCATCTTCATGTTAGCAGTGCAACATTTACAGTATGTGTCTGTAAGGAAGTTCAATAAAATGCAGATGCAGTCATAACCCTTAAATAATGGAAACTTAACCACAGCTTACCTTCGCCAATCCGATTTTTTTCTTTCCATTTTTACTCAAATATTCTTGCAGACAGCTTCCATTGGTATTTTGCTTTTCAACATATAACTTTAATGAAGTTATTTTAGTATGACGTCTATAGATGCACCAAGATGAATGCCTGGGAAACTTAGACCCCTGATCTCATTTGGTCAAATTATCATCCCTCATCTAGTATAGTAGATATTCAGTTAGCAGTACTATGATTATTAAATATATATTTTTATATTTTCAATGGGATTCTGTATTGTGCATGAGAGATATCACTCAAGCATTTGGAGATGAGTCTCAAAGGAGGCGATTAGATGGAATAACCACATTCGTAAATTTGTTTTGGTTTAAATTAAGCTTTAACCTCGCCCAGAAGCTTTATATATTGTCCTGTTGCTGCATAGAAGGTATGCAGGACATCTCCAATGTCATTTGGGATCCATAAATAAAGATGTGAGGTTAAAGTTCCTAATAGTATGTTATATTTATAAGATGTATCGAGCTTTCCAGAATTTCACAATTTTCTTTCCCAAATTTACATAACTTTCGATTCGTCCTAATTTCACTGATTTTAGTAAAGTGCCCGAGTTTTGCTTTCATTGCTACATTTTAATTCCAGAGCTAATGTATTTCGCAACAATCCTTTAAAATTTCCTAGTTATATGCTAGTAGTTATGCAGAACTGATTTTCAGGAAGTGCAGAAAATGTTTATTAATAGTATAGTCTTTCCTTCAATTATGGTTTGAACTGTTTATCTGTAGCGGCCAATAGGAGGTGCAGTATAATAAAAATGTTAAATTATTATAATAACACTAACACTGCGATTTATTAATTTAAGAAACTTGGAGCAAAATACTTGATATAGTATACATGTTAAATTATTCCCTAGACGTATTACAAATTTAGAACCAAAATATCGATAAAACTAATAGGAATAATGCAAAAAAAAACTTTGAAAAAATAAATTTAAAAATGTCCAAACTCTTGTTAGGTTAGGTTTATTCTCATCCGTTACAACCAAAGTTAAAAATAACTTTTAACTGACTATTATGTTATAAACTTATGTGACAGTTCAAGTAAAAAATGATAAATGCAATGATTTCTTTGTTTGTTTAAATTGCAAAGGAGAGATTGTCTATTGTTTCGCATAAGATAACCGAAGAAGTGAAATAAAAAGCGCGAGGTGGTCATATATACCTACTTTGAGATTGATTTGTCTCCTGCAGGACAACACGAGCTGTATGTGCTGTAGCGCACTCTTGAGGTAAGTAACCGTATACAATTATATTTTATAATAAAAATATACAGGGCACATTAGAGTAACGTTCCACATTTATGGCGACATCGAAAAACGTGAAGGCAATTGACCATGTGAAATGTTGACAACACATCGGCGAACAAATTTTGACTGTTCAGGAATCAAACAAATGTGACCAGGTATCAATAGAAAGAATGAGAAATTATGATCTTCTCTTCCTTGACAGTAATAAAGTCCACTCATCACGCCTGGCATAATTCCCTTCTAGCAGATGGCGCATTGCTGTTATTTTGTAGAAGTTTAAATGAAAGTATTTCTGAGCAAGACAACTTCTTAGTGTGGCATTTCTGTCGCATATCACATTACGAAGGGGTTTCTTATTAATGCAATGAAATATATTCAGTAAGTTCCCCTCTGTTAGCGTTCATAACCTGACAGACTTCATCGAGTTCTGCAAAATTTATCGAATAATCGTATATTTACCTGCATTACGAAACACCTGTTGCATCGAGAACACAGAAGTATCGATGGTAATGCAGTAACACATTCGACTGCCGGTGACGGTCTCTAAACAATATCGTGAGGAAGGGAGTCTTACAGCTATGTAAACCATTGTTGCATAATATTGCTATTATGTAGTAGTTTTAAGACTGAAAAATACTTGAATTTTACCCCACAATATGCCATAGTATCAAATATTCAGTTACAATTTAGACTCACTCATGTGAATGAAATCATAACTATAAACATAAAACTATTGCGAATCATAAAGCAGTTATTAATATGTTTGTATGTTTACTTTGCTTATAGAGACAAGGATATTTAAATTTATAAATGCGGGATCGAAAAAGGCTGCAGCAATTAAATTAAAAAAATGCTGTCCTTTTGCTAAGTATTTCAAAAAGAGAATACGAAACAGTGGAAGGTTTTTTAATACAGGAAATGTGTGCTGCAATAACAAATGTGAGCTTGATGACTATGTAAAAAAAGATGGTGTAAAATAAAATACATTGTGGGCAACCGACCATTAAAAACATTGGAAAAAGTGCTTAAACAATGATATATTTTACCATATTCATATATTTGTTGAAGCAGTTATGATATCACTCTATGCCTAGGTGTGCCATAAGTTATTATAAATGTTTAAGGAGGACTATGCTATGAAATAAAATTTCTCAAAATTTCATTTTATTCATTAGCTAACAGAAATTCATCACCATCATTATTACCAATGGTCTTTAAATATCATCTTAGTTTGTTAGAACAATCTGTTAACTTTATCCATCACTGCCGCCACATGTTCTCGCTTCTTGAGATCGTCCAAATTGGAGTGAGACATAAGCCTTGCTCTCCAAGATATAGCACAGTCTGTTGTCCTGGGGGTTCAGATTCCCGTTATCACTGGGCTAGTCTTCCACAGAAAGTAATGAACTCCGTAACTATTATTCCTGAACCATGCTTGGCTTGTGCGTGCCTTATAAATCAGAGCTGAATCTTGAAAGATCTTTCATCGAAGAGTCATGTTCAAGGATCTAAAAAATTTCCAAGATGTGCTCTTGACTTTCCCTGGCTGTGATTATTACTCCTTGTTGTCAGAAACGGAGGGGGTCGCCCAACTGGTGTGACTCTCCATACCTAAACCACATTTTGCCTAATATTGGATATATAGATTTTGTATAACATTAATTCAATTCTTTATGGAATGCCACGAGTACAACCATTAATTTTATGAAATTCTCATACTGTCACCATCACATACTTTCCTTGCTATTGCTCAAAATCATAAATATCCGTACTTAATATCACTCTAAAATACAGTGTAACTATTTTAATGGATTTATTTAAACATTGGCTTTTCCATGTGCAGTAGGCGAAGTGGTTGCATTTATAAGCATAAAGTTCATTAGCTACTTCTCATAATTATTATACTTTCTTCTTCTAGCCTTTTTACAGCCCCATGTGGGCCTTCGGCTTACCGCGAACTCCTCTAACTCCATCACATGATATCATTGGTAGAGTGCAGAATTGCAGGGTGCATATGATCAGCACACGGCATCCTGCCGGTCGCTTTATCGCAGTTTATTAGATCGAAGATCGCCACCTCTCTATCAGGCAGCTTCCCAATTGTCCTCACGAGGCTGGGTGGACCCCGTTCTAGACCTCTCTTACTTAGAAGGGACTGCTGACCTCCCGCAGTCAGCAACGCTAACCACTAGACCAAGGAGGTGGACAATTATTGTACTACGCAACAATATTATTACGAACATTTCGTGTTAAAATAAGAAACACGTATTATGAGTTATCAAACAACGACATTGATGTAGCTTTTAAAATCTGTGAATTTTAGGTTTAAGAAACATAAAGCAGGAATAATCTGAACATATATGATCAGAATCAAGCATAGTGTCCTTTGAAATTGACCATGGAAAGAAATATGTCAAAGAAGTTCAAGCATTAATAGAAAAAATGATTGAAGAAGCAAGTTAAAAATAATAAAAAATTAGACCCAAGTACATCAGGCCTTGTAGAATGGAAAATAGATGCATCGCATGTTTTCATGGTACTCTGGAAAACAAAGACATCTTTGACTGTAAATCTACAGACCTAGTCTGAATAAAGATATAACATAGTGTTGTACTAATATATGTACGGGGCATTAGAACATGTGGCTGCCGCATTTACGGCATTCTCGTTCTGGAGGAAGGCATTGCACTGACCGGTACTCACCTTGCGAGTTCTTCTCTACTACCATTGACATTGGTCAGCCATAATCTGAATATTGCCCAGGAACTCGTGCTTCATGCCGCATGAGACGGGCTTGCATACACGCTCCATACTAATCATAATAGAGTTGTTCAGGTTGAGAGTAGTGTTTAAAATGATGAGCATTTTACCGTGAAGGAACTTTTTTTTTTGTAAAAGTTACTTTAAAACACAGTTCTGCTCTTGTACTCGAAACTTTTTCCAATGCAATTCCTCCTTCAAGGAGAGCTATACAAACACTAATGAAAAAATTGGATCTACAGGTTTTAGTTAGACAAAACATGTTTCCGAAAACAAATAGTATGGAGGAAAAATTGTATGAATTGGAATCTAGACTAGAGCGTACGTCACAAAAATCAGTAGCTAAATTTACTCATAAGACAAAAGTTTCTCCATCTTCTGCAAGAAATGCAACAAAGTTACTAAAGTTAAAACCATACGTTACACTTCATGTTTTGCGAGGTAGTCGGTTCAGGGTGAACTATTGCAGTTGTTTTTTGAATGAACTTGAAATAAGCAAAATGTAATTTGATGAGATTAGGCGAGTGAGAGACAAGATATTCTGAGGACATGGAGCTTGTATACAAGCGGAAGCAGGACACTCCCAACATCTATTTCCTTCTTCTTCTTCTTCTTCTTCTTCTTCTTCTTCTTCTTCATCTTCTTCTATGGCGCTACAACCCGAGATGAGCAATACTGGATCTCTGCTTTCTCTATCTCCGTCTTACGACTTCATTGATAGAGGAAAGTACTGCAGGGGAGTATTGATTAGCATGCCTCACCCCGCAGGCCGCCTATTACGTTGCTCTCTAGAACGCCACCTCTGCATCAGACAAGCTCCCCAATTATCCTCATGGATCGCATTCCAGATCTCCCCAAACTTAGAAAAGTCCCTAAGCAGGTACCAGGAATCGAATCCGATCCAGCAGTTAGCAATGCTAACCATTAGGCCAAGTAGACAGTCCTTTCAACATCTAATCCAAGGTAAGGTTCATAATCCATTTGTGCTTCGATGTTGTAGGGAGTAGTTTACCGGTGAATGATTGATCTGTCACCCAGGAACCAGATCCCGCGCTGCGGTCTCCATATATATTAAAGACACTGTATATACTTATTTTAGCAAAGGCTTTTGGAATACCAAAAGTAATTTAACTTAAATAGAACGAAGCTAAGAGAGTTTATAACGCTGCATTTTTCTCATCTTACCATCTGATAAACTTAATATGCTTTCAATCTTCATGTTCTAAAATATTGAGTTTCTTCTATAAGTACTCTTTTTCTGTTACAGTTTGCAGGAGTGCCAGTAAGCGGCTACAAAAGACTACAGTTCGCATTGCCTCTTCATCCGATAGAGAAGGTGAATCTAATGAAGGAAATCCCAGATGTTTTGCTTCCTGTATTCTGGGTAGAAGAGGTAAGACCTATAATACCCATATGAGCCTGTAGTTATGAGGAAAGTTAAAGCATTTCAGAAATGTGTGCACAGTAAACATTCACATTAAATACACGTAAGTATCTTGTAGCATAGAGAGTGTTTGAAGGTATGGCATGATGCAGTTCTTATCTTGCAATGCTATTGGAAAATTATATCATGCTTTACTTTCTTAGCATTTTAAGTTATACATGTAAATATTAATCTAGTGTAATTAGCTGCAGGGAATAACTTTTGAATCTTCTATTTCTTGGGTCCAGGTAAATTACCTCTTCTGCTCATAATATTTTCCTGAAAGTTTCTCCATAATAATTATATACTACTTGTATCTTCAACAATCTTTAAGTCGGTCCTAGTGGTGTAGTGGTTACCATACTTGCCTCATAAATCCAAGATGTAGAGTTCGAATCCGGCCAGGACCGATGGATTTTTTGGACGTAAAAATACTAAGTATGGCTTCCTTCGGAAGGGAAGTAAAGCCGTGGGTCCCGTGTCGTACATTTACGTCACGAAAAAGAACCTCAAGCCTGAAAGAGAGGCCTCTGAGCAAAATTAGTCGGCCTTTTCACGCCCTGAGTTGAATGGGACGCTGATGACCTGAGATGTTAAAGAGCGTCTATAAATAAATCAATCTTCAACGTTTCATTATTTATACTTATTAGCACCATTAAATTCGACTTTATTTAATTTTATCACAGTTGAGCATTCGTTTCTTTCTTATTTATATTTTTTCATGTCTGATCTTCTTGAACAATTTCATTTCCATCATTTTATTATATTTTATTCACAATTACCCAGATTTTGTTTCCGTAATATTTTAGAAACCGTTATAATTGTATAAAATATTAGTACCATTTTTCTATTGTTTTATTTTTACCATTTTTGTTTATATCTCCCCTAATGCAACATTTTCACACTTTAGAGATTGTTCATATACTTATTATTTTTTTCGTTCATTTTACGGATATTAAAACACATTCTAAATAATTTAACATTTTGTTTTTCCTTTAAAAAGTTTCCACGTTGATTATTTACGCGTACAATGTATAAATAACAAGGCATTGACTGACGATAAACTAATTTAAAATTTTGTTAAACTTGCCCACACCAGACTCGGGCATTAAGGGGTGTAACTGAAAATAATAAAATATAATAAATAGAGTTACATATTTTAATATTTCTAATTGCTTGCATTTCCTTTGCTGCCTTTCCCTCTTTTCGGTTATAAATTCTTTATAATATTTAATTCGACTCCTCCTGCTGGTTCTTGAATAAGAGCTAACATAGGGAGTATGGTTGAGAATGCCCCCAGATTATGGCTGGAGAAACGTACCTATCAAATACAGAAGAAGACAATTACCAGTTTATTGCGATTTATTCCATCAATGAACAAAATTTAGTTAGCATGCAAATAGCTCACAATTATGAACTCAACAGCGTAACTTTCAACTCAGTTCCATACATTGAAATGACTTTTAAATTTTTAAAACAGTAATTTATTATCTAGCTAATGCTTTGCAAAGTCTTCATTAAAACATTTTAAAAAGAGCATTAGTGTTAGCTTTGACAACAATTAAAAAATACACAAGTTTCTACTATCGTGAGACCAACCAGGAACTTAAAATAGCCTTAAAAGTTTACAGTACCATAAACAGATTCATACTACCATGGCCACTGGGACGTGCTGATGGAGAAAGCTGCGGTACTACAAATGTAGAATAATGAACCCGGAGCCCTCTCTGACAGCAGAGAACAGCAGGAGAAAGGCACACGTTAGAAACAATTGGGTCACGCTAGTTCTGGAAGATGCCCAACCAATAGAAAGTCGAGACAGTTACGAAAGCTTTCCTGCATGGACAAGAGAATGAGGATGGGAGAGGAAAAGGGGCATTTGGTAAAAGGTAAACAGGAGTACGTGCAAGAACGGTTAAAAATTATTATTTGAAATATTGTTCATTCTGGAGCCAAGGTATTGTCTACTTTTGTTTCAGCTAAAGCATCTGCTTTAGGCTGTCCGAGACTATGCATAACTTTCTTATGTGCTTAAAATAAAACGCTTTTGCATAGTTTTATTTTACCTAATTTCTGTCCTGCAAGAGTAATCGCCATTGAAGTTGTTTCGATTCATAATCTCCAATTATGACATAAATCTTTTAAATTAACATACATGCCAAAAAAGGGCACCCAAAGAACTATTTATTATTAATTTATTTACGGACGCTCTTTAACAGCTCAGGTCATCAGCGTCCCATTCAACTCAGGGCGTGAAACGGCCGACAAATTTTGCTCAGAGGCCTCTCTTTCAGGCTTGAGGTTCTTTTTCGTGCCGTAAATGTACGACACGGGACCCACGGCTTTACTTCCCTTCCGAAGGAAGCCATACTTAGGATTTTTACGCCCCGAAAAAATCCATCGATCCTGGCCGGGTTCGAACCCGCGTTTTGGGAGTAGGAGGCAAGTATGGTAACCACTACACCACCAGGACCGACCCCAAAGAACTAAAAGGTTATATACGTTATGTAGGATTTGAGATGGAACTTCGGGCACCGAACGTGTAAAGTTAACTACTTCGCGTGTTATGCACGTCCTGTTGTATCTCAAGTCAGAGCTCCCTTCACGTGACATCTTTCGAACCTGCAGGTACACCATAAGGTAAACAATTAACCGCATCCTACAGCCAGCGTTCATTTAATCTGTAGCCGAGTTTAGGCAAAGATTTCGTTCCATAATATTATATAGGTAGCATAATAATCAATGTTCTAGAAAGTAGTAATTCTCATTTCTATAGTAAGTGTAACATGCAGAAAGAGTCAACATGACTGTTACATTCGCGTATTCTGTGCAGGAGAACGCTGAAACGGTTTCAGTGGTCTCGATCTGTGGTACTAAGTCAAGTTTATTTCTTATTCTAATGGAAGTATGAATTTTTCTTCAACAAGTATACAAAAAATATTTTGACATACTTTCAATTGTAAAATTAATTTAATGTTAATATTTAATATTAATATGCCTGCAGTATATCATACTGGTTACAAAGAATCCCTTATTAAAGATCAAACTGGTTTTATGTAGAGTTATATTGAATTAATTATTGTTTTAGCATGTTTCAGCAGGATGATTGTTTGGTTAATACCAAATAAGCAAGCATAAGTTTTTAGACGTATGCATTAGCGTAAATTTTCAGGGTGGCAGAGAACTGTCCAATGTGTCGCTTCCTCTTGTGGTATATACAGAGAAAAACTACCAGATAGTGTCATTTACGAGTATCCCATTGCTGAGATAAGTTTTGTTTCTTTGTCTTAAAGATAGTCTTAATATACTACTCTCTTAGGAAGCAACATTGAACTATTAATCTATAATGATATTAGAAACTATCCATAAAGTGTAGATAATTTATGTCGGACTCTATAGCAAACATTATATGAATATATAATATTCATTTAGCAATAAACACACACAAAATTATTATCAAAATCCCTCAATAGTACGTGAAAATGATTCATAAGCCATAAGTTATGAACTAATTGGTGTAAAAATACAATTTCTATGCGTAAAAAAGTTGCACTTTATTCTAATTGATTGGAAAGTAATGTCCTTAAATATTTGCCCGAGAGAGGTGTTTGATTTTAGTTTCCCAAGAAATTCGGTTCGCAGTGCTGGTGGTAAACGCCAGCATTTATCTCATGCATCAAGAGGCTTGAATAACACATTTTTTATTTCGTTTATTTACGGACGTTTTTAACATCTCAGGTCATCAGCGTCCCATTCAATTCAGGGCTTGGAACGACCGATAAATTTTGCTTAGAGGCCTCTCCTTTCAGGCTTAAGGTCTTTTTCTTGCCATAAATGTACGACACGGGACCCAACGCTTTACTTCCCCTTCCTAAGGAAGCCATACTTAGGATTTTTACGCCCAAAATCCATCGATCCTGGGCGGGTCGAACCCGAGATCTTGGGTCTGCGAGGTAAGTATGGTTACCACTAGACCATGAAGATCGATTAATCGCACAGTGATTATAACAGAAACAATTTGAATTTGAGGGCAATGTAAACTTGTATAAGCACATTGTTTACATCCCACCTACAGCCAGGTTGAGTGTATCACGTATATTCAACTATTATCTATTCATGTAAACTGATTCGACAAGTCTCATGTTAATAGGGCTCCAGCACGATAAAATTGCACTTGAAGTCAATTATTGTGAAAGTTAGAAAGCTGGTCAGTGAGAAAGATAGAACATTCTGCTCCTGCAGCAGGCATCATTTATAAGAAAACATCATTTCTTTGTTTGAGTAAGGAAAACATGCGTATGACAAGTAAAAGTGAAGGTGACTGCGTGCTATCTTTAATTTATGTTAATTAGCTATCCAAGTAGTTCATTAGAATGCTATGTGCAATTTAGTTTGCACTAGGTTCAGCCAGTGGTCCGAGAGGTTCATTTTATCAATGGCATACTCATTGAATACCCAGCCGGTACCCAAAGAGGCAGCAAATTTGTTATATATGACCGTTACTAGATATCCTAACAATAACACGGATAACCTCTCCCACACTCTGCTGTTAATCCTAAACTGCTAATGGCTGAAGTTCATTGTGCGGTAAAACAATCTCTATTCCTAAACAATTGATCACAAAGACTGAAGAAAAGGTGATTGGCGGAGGCTACAATAATATTGGTGCGTCAGACAGAGAATTTCTATCATTATAATATGAAAGGCTCTGAGAAAGTTTGGCAGCTAATTACAAGACTTTGTTACCTAATTAAAGTAAACCGATTCGATGAACGCGGCGATTTATTGAAGAGAAGCCGCCCATAGCTGTATGCCGTAGGCTGAATGCAAAGATATCGTGCGTTAGCTCTGCAACTAAACTCGCTCCACTGCGCGTTCGTTCAAGGACAGTGGTACTAAATTGGTGTCTACTGTTTTCAATATAAACATATGACGTTATGTTAATGCAGTGATTCACATACTTTTTAGGCCATGGAGCACTTTTCAGTGAAACACGCTATTTGAGGGTAAACATTCAGAATTTAGAGCTTTAGACATGTGAAACATGCTTTATTAGTTCATTTAATTTCAAAAACATTTCATCTCTAAGTCACTATACAAAATAAACAACACATTTTAAAACGAACTAAAAGAAAATATTGCAAATACATAATATACCCTCATAGATCGGGTGCATAAAACCATTTTTAAAGTTGCAAAACCAAAAATGCTATAGAACAATAAGACCGAGTTGATTTACATAACTTCGCTATAACTGGTCGATTTTAGGACAGTTAGAGGCGAATATCTGGCTCTGCATCAAGACACGGTGTGCGTTTTCTTTAAGTACCTGCATAAGCAGATAATCTTCATTGACACATAAGTGGTTGCAAAAGGGTAGTTTTATCTATATCAGACAACTTTTTAAATTCGTTTTTAACTTACACCAAAAATCAGATGGCTTTTATTTGAAAAATTATCTTTCATCACAGAATGTGATATCAGAACAATCAAGAGTTCATATTGCTGCGTTGTCAGAGAGGCTGACTTCTCTGACACAGCAGAGAGTGAGGTTACAACCTAAAAGTTTTCTTTCCTTTTTTCTCCCATGGAGCTCCTCGAAAATAACGTTGAAACTATCAAGCAAACTTGGTAGATGAACTTAAAAATCAGTTGAGATTTCCCCAGGTATGTTCTGAATCTAGTTTTTTATAAATTCTTTTACCATTGGAAAATTGTCAAGATTACCATTATTCTCTCGTTCTGCTCAAAACTTCATTTTCGTTCTGTACGCTTACATTGCTGGCTTTTCCTTGAAGTGAGAGGATTAAAGTATTAGATTAGTTTGATGAAAAGGTCACCTGACTACGCCAATTTTATTAACGTTCGTCACATAACCTTTCTCCCAAAACGAAGTCAGTCAAGTAAATCCTGACTTCAGCCCTTATTTTAAAGAGCCGAGTCAAAACTTTATCCTCGAGAGACACCATATTACTGTATGAAAAACAAAAGATGAATGTAAACTCCCCAAGTCATTACACAACACTTTGAATACCTTGTGTTTTTAAGCTGTGAATTAATAAAATTAAATAATTTCATACTTTCGTCCAGCACTCCATTTAGGGAAGGTGACATCTTCTTCACAGCAAGGGCTTGGCGGAGGAGGACGCGGAGGCTACTGTTGCCCTCCTTAGCATTTTGTTTAATTTTAAGATAATACTAGACGTGTTTCAGTCATGGCCTTCGCGCCTTCTGTGCACGCATCGATTCACTGAGAAAAACCAATCTATTAATTTGAAAATTTCAGCACCAATTGTAGTAGTCGATTTGCAGAGAGGTACATCATCTTGAGAAGACTCTAAGTACTGGTAGAGCTAAAGAATAATAAAATTATCAACCCACCCACACCTGTTGATTCATCCATTTGAGGAGAAAATTTATTGAATTTCAAGGAGCACTAGGAGATGTTTTGTGGAGACACAATTTGGGTACCCGTATTGTATCGCCAATATAAACACAGAAAATATTTATGTTAAGAGAAACAATAATATTTTTGTTGTCTTAGTACAAACGCGGAATAAAGTTACATTTGAAATATCTCAGAGGAAACTTTATTTATTAGAAAGCGGTGATCAACAAGAAATAGCACTGTGACACACTAAAACGTCGGTGATAGCTAAAACATGTCAGAAGTATCGCTATGCTCATAGATCTTGTGATAAAACGTTTTGTTTAAGACCTTAAAATAAATTTCACTTAGGAGTGATCAGTGCAGAGTTGTCATTTTAATTATTCTTACTAATTTAGTAGGACCGCATAGATAGGTTACAAACAGCATTGTTTATCTATATCTCCTTTACAGGGCGTGGATCTTGATGGAGAATTGTTGGATCAACTGAAGCTCGTATTTACTGTGCTAGATGTCCTCGCTGGTATTAAGTGGTTCATGATCACGACTGGCGGACTAGTTGGAACAGGAGGAGCCATTCTACACTTTAAGAAGAGATCCGGATCAGCTTCGCTCAATAAGCACCCAGCTTTCCACCGCAAGATCACCAATGGAATAGCTCCTCTGGAACCCAAATCTCCTGAGCGATTCTAACATTAGTCTATACCTTCATTTCTACTATTATTTTAGTAATTTCCTCTCTTACACCTTAATACGGAACTGCTAAACGAAACATATAAATTTATAAATGTTAGTTGAAATAAATACGCTGTAACTATACAATAGTGTCATTTACTTTTCATCTCTCTGATCCACGTTTCATATGCAACCATCCTACATTTAACGAGAGCGGTCTGCAAACCTTTCTATCTAACAATGAAGGAACGAGTTTTTAACTTGAATATTATTTTTAATTTTCAACATTTTCTCCCTTAAGGTCTATACATTTATTTCAGTGTTCTCCCTGTCTATGAAGTAGTTTTCCGGAAGGTGTGCAAAATACTATATACAACTGTAATCGCCTCTTGATTTAAATAGGGAAGTGTTTGGGCTTTGGGAATGGATGTAAGTCAAGGGGAGTGGAGTGAATGCTACAACAATTCATACTTTAAATCTTTTTGAATCACTGTAACCCTTTTGAGCAGATGCATCATTTTCATAAAAAAACATTTTTTTTTTATCTGCGGACCCGGTCTTTTCTTAAAGATTTTTCATTTTGGTTTTAAAAGATTGTAATAGTACTCTTGGTTTTTACCCCTCTTAAGACAATAAGTAAAACCTTTTCTGCACATGGAATCAAATTTGTCTTTTTGGCGCTGAACAACGGACTTCTGTTTTGATTTTAGTGTATGATGTTTGATCCACGTTTCATCTACAGTCATAAGCTCACACACATAATCAGCGCTCCAAATGCTGTTGAGATATGTGTGCTGTCAGCAAGTGCAGCACCGATCTTGCATAAGAGTTTTTTTTTTTTTTTTTTTTTTTTTTTTAATCCCCAAATGAAATCCTTCATATAAAATATACCTTACGTTTTCCTTTGTAATACCTACAGCCTCAACAACTTCAGGCATTTTAATTCCGATCATTCAAAACCATACATATATTTGTTGCCTCTCTGTACAAGTGCAACTGTTATTGTGCATATTCCATCCTTAGCCCACAGTTTCTCAGATGAACAGGCAACATATTTTCTTAACTTGTTTGACGATATCTGCTGCATTTCGTGCCATTAATGACCTCCCAGAACTTGACTGACTACTGCCAAAGCACTTTCATTTTTTATAATTTAAACTGTTCTTCAATAACTTCCGTTGCGTCATCCTCGAATATGTGCTGAATCTTCCAAATTGTTTTAGTTTAAGAATCTTGAAGCTTCTAAGGAAGTTGTAACTCTGCTTTATCCTTAGTGATGACGACACCTGACATTTCGGCACTCTGGAAGCGAATGATGCACCTGCAAGCGTATAAAGTCCCTTTACAGCGCCTGGTTCAGTTTTATCGGGTTGATCGAAACAAATGTAGTATAGTTTTTGAACATGGTTTGTGTATACTAAATACTCCTTCAGGTTGTATTTACAACACATATATTAGGCAATATAATAGATGCTAATTTTCACTACTGTTTCAAGAAATGTGTTATAATATAAGCTCTTCATCAGCTTTACCAGTACCTTCTGTCTCATTCATTCTATAAAGACCTGTGTGGGAACATCAATAGCAGACGAATAAGTACTAGAGAATGATCTGGATTATAGATATAATTGGTTGAACTTCAAAATCCCCATGGATGACTTGTATATTCACATGAAATTTAAGCTGTAATTTGCAACATTCTGAATGGATAAATAAGAATTTAACATTTCAACATTTATCTGTATCAAGAACACCAATAATATTAAAACTAACACAGTTTGTATTAAAATTATTTTAGCGCTTATCAATTGTCAATAAAAAACTGGAAGCGTTATTATTAGGGTGTCGTGGGCGTTTCAATGTGTTTGATGAATTAATGAAGTTAACTGTTTTGATGACCCACTTTGGGAAGCCAATTTGCATCGGTTATATTGAGGGGGATCTAATATCGACCGTGATTAATTTTATTTATTTAATTATTGCCTCGGCTCTTGAAGTCAGGAATTCGATGTTTCCTATTTCTCTGGTTCCAATGCAAAGGATAGGAATCTAGGGAGGTTAAGGACTGTTTTAATGACGTAATGTCATTCGGGAAGGAAGACTATTTTTCACTGTATAATATAAAATTGAACTCTTAATTTATTCGAAAATTGAATGATTTAGGAGCATGCTGTGCGTCTGTTATGTGGTTATTGTTCTGGTTCTATTCTTAGTTTATAATTTACCCTGGGGTTAAACTTCACTGACTTCACTCGTATATCTATGGACACAATTTACTCTCTTTAACTTTTATCCTTCAGTTATGCCGCCATGGGTGGCCGAGGTCGTTAAGGCACGCACTCGTGAGCGGGAGGTCTGCGGTTCGAATCCCACCAGGACCATTCTCCCTGATTTTTTTTTTTTTCCAGGTTTTCCTCAGTCTTCATAACTGGCAAATGCAGGGAAGGTACCTAAACTTAGGCCTAGAACGCTTCCTTCCTTAAAAAAAATCCTTTCCCAATTTATCATTTCATCTCGTGTATCATCAGTGTCCACCGCCTGTGGTGCCTCAGTAGTAAAAACGGGCGTTAAACACTACTCCTTCAGTTATAACATCACACAATTTTGAAATCCGACATTCACCTATAATTTCTGAATAAAACTTTATAATCACACTACTCACTTTTCCATACTGTTACAGGGACGACTCGGTGTGAGTATTCTTACTATTACTCTCGCACTACAGCCACGGGTGGCCGAGATCGTTAAGGCGCGGACTAGTGAGCGGGTGGTCTGGGGTTCGAATCCCGCCAGAACCGTCCTCCCTGACTGAGGTTTTTTTTCCAGATTTTGCTTAATGCTCAAAAATGGCAAATGCAAGACATGTACCCTAAACTTAGGCCTGGAACGTTTTCTTCCTTAAAAACAAATAATTTCCGAAAATACCATTTCATCTCATGTATCATCAGTGTCACCGCCTGTGGTGCCTCTGTAGCAAAAATAGGGCGTTAAACACCATTCATTCATTTACTCTCGCAATGACTGACTGACTGACTCTCACTGACCGACAGATTTACTTTGATTCTCCGCGACAGCTTAACTGGTCTACTATGACACTGAATAACTAATGACTAGTGCTGAAGCTGAATAACTGGTACTAACCCTCGAATGCTTAAAACTTACTTCTTATATTAAATGTTAAATCTTATGTGAATTCGCTCCGCCCAGTGCGAAAATTTATTCCCTTTAAATATTATTGCACTTGGTTCCTTCTAGAATGTTATTGAATCATTCTAGTTATGATTTATTACATGCTCCCTTCTATTCGTTAGGATTTTTATTATGTTCATTAATTGAAGTTTTTCTCTACCGTGTTAGGATTTTACCAGGAAGCGTACATCTGCTATTCCCACGCTACGAAAAAGGAGACATCTGCCCTTTTTTATATTTTTATATTAAAAGTCGGCGATAAAGCACGGTTCGATGCATCCCTTTGAAATATCTGAAAGAGCTAAATTTTTGGCTCCTTGACACCTGTTTTTGCATGTGGGATTTCTTTTGATTATAAATTACAGTTACCGTCTGAAATCACAATTCTTGCCGTGCCCAGGTTTATAGTGTAATAAAACACTTGGCGCCTCGAGTCGGCGGATCTGCTTGGGAGGATTTGAAAAGGTAAAATGTTAATAATGGCTACCCTATTTCCAGGCAAGGCATTTGTTCTCTTCCTAACTTTTCCGACAAAATTACAGCACGTCTAATCCTTTTACAGAAATAGTATTGTAGTCAATCTATGGTATTACAGAGAGATAACTTGACATTACTAATTAGTGAAAACATATCTATATGCATACACTAACGGTTGTAATATTGCAGTTGTGATTCTAATAATATTAACACCCTTGATTTTGTTATTCTTGACATTAAACAATACCTGAAGTAAGATGCAATTATAATTGCCACCAGAAGCAATTTTTTAGACAATAATTCCGGCTTCAAAACATTAAACACATTTTCCTTTCTAAAGGCGGGTTTACAATTCAGTAAATTTAAGAATTTTAAACATTTAATGGTGGTAAGACTAATTATTTTGTATTTCATTCCAGGTATTCATTAATTTCTAACATTATAATCGACAGAACTTTTTAGGAGATTTTTTACCCAGCCAACGTGTACAAATATGTAGTGTATATTTAAAGTAATAAATTTAACGACGATGACAAAGTAAAATATAACGTAAGTTATTTTATGGACATGAAAATGGTGTAATGAGGATTATGTTGGAAACATTATGTGAATGAGTTTTTTTTCTATCTCTTGAAGTATCATATTAGCACGCTGCAAACCTTAGAACATTGTCTTGTAATGTGTGAGCAGATTATGAGTTTAACGCGCGTGGTGGGGGGGGGGGGGGCATTGAGCCGGTCAGTCTAGCTGCGATATCCCCAAGAATTGCGAGCCTCGTAGAAACGCGTCATCAGTCTGAGCCAAACGGCTGTTGAAATCTCGCATTTACAATAGTGCTAAGAAAACAATGGCTAATAGTTCTATGTCACAACGGGTGTTTATTTACGATTCCTATGTGCGTACAATGAATGAATGATATTTAATGCCCATTTTTGCAACAGAGGCACCACAGGCGATGAACACTGGTGATACATGAGATGAAATAATATAATGGGAAAGGATTTATTTTTAAGGAAGGAATCTTTCCAGGTCTAAGTTTAGGGTACCTTCTCGGCATTTGTCATCTATGAAGACTGAGAAAACCAGGAAAAAACCTCAATCAGGGAGGACGGTCCTGGCGAGATTGGAACCCCAGACCTCCCGCTCACGAATCCGCACCTTAACGATCTCGGCCACCAGTGGCGATATATGTGCGTACAGAATCCACTTAAATTTTCACGACATTATTAAAAACAAATCTGATAATCGAATTCCTGTTCGGGATACGATTTATAAATTGGGTAACAATTTTAGGGAAACGGGGAGTATTTGGGATAAGAAGCGGCGATACAAGATAAAGAGATAAAAGTGTACAGGATAAATCCACACACTTAGAGGAACTAAAGACGAGCGAAAGAAAAATTCAGTTTCCACAAGGGAATTAAGGAAAGTGATAAAACAATTCAAACACCTTCTTGGGCGATGCGGGTGAATACCTGCTTTAAGTGCTTTTTTGTAATATTACCGTTGTAGTTGGGCAAAGCGGGAACTCTTGTCTCCGTATGCGCAACCCATATAGCCCCGACGCCGGGCAAGCGAAACGCTGTATTTTTCCGTTCATTCAGATCCATAATACATTTTGATGTAGCAAAGCAAAAACAGACCGCAAATTGTCTCAGGAAGTAACTAAGGTTCCAGGTTCATATTCTGTGGCTGACTAACCTGACAGCTTTCCGCTGGTTTTCTCCACTCTATTTTCGACAAGCGTAAATGTCGGCTTAATATTTATTCAACTGTTACGGATTCGTCTTTCATTTCATCTTCTTTCAATCCCTCGTTTCTGTCTTTCTGTGTTCGTAATGTCCTTGAAGCGGTCCTGACATTAGACTGACCCCATTCCCACCACTCAGGGAGTCCTTCAGTGTCTATGTGTATTCTGTGTGCTTCCAAAGATATTTATCTTCCGGACCCTCGGATTGAATTGTAAGCCCCAGGGTTTATAAGTCCCAAAACCTGAGTAGGGTGAACAGTTAAGAAGAAGAAAGAAAATCACATCTAACGAGAAACAGAGGAAGTTGCAATTTTCAGTGTAATCCTAACGTTCAACAAATATAATGAAAAAATTAAAAATTAGTGTTAGAAATTAATATTTTCATTGATTTCAATAATATTATAGAATAAATTAATAATATATAATTTAGAATTTAATAATATTTTTCTAAATTTGTCTTTGACTGCAGCCGATTACTTTATTAGACTCTGACGAAAAAAATATCAACATAATAACAGTCTGAGATAAGGCCCATCTTAATGCCTTTCTTTGAGATATTCTTTGGACACTGTATTTGAATATACTGTTCTTACCTTTACCGTTCTCTTCTTGAATTTTCTGTGCTGTAAAAATCAGTTAAGGACAGCTACTTATCTCTAAATTCAAAGTAATATTCGTTGTTCCCCAGTTGCTAACTAGAGGACAAGGTTAGTTATTCTTCGCTCGTCTTTACGCCCTTTAAATTGTGCAGATATTTGTTTCGCATGCTTATTTTCATTAAACAGTGCGGAGTTTTAGAGAAAATCGAATATGGCAATTAAATTTAGAGGCGAGTAAACTAATTTTGGTGCGGCTTTGTTTGTTCAACCCTGAACGAAGGGTAACCAAACAGTGCTCTATAGTGGGCAACTTACAAAAACTAATATCAATGAATTATTCAGAAGTACACTACATGGCTTATAATCGAATTTTGGTGCGGTTTGTATTTGTTAGAATTGAAGGGTTTTCCTTGTAAGTGGGAGAACTTCAAATGTTTACTTTTACATGGTTCTGGTATTCCAATATATCTCCAAGAACGAAAGACGCTGAGTTTGCACGATACATCTCTCTAATCCGGTTTCTTCCATCAGATTTACTGCCCACAGCAGAACGATTGGCCTGAATAGCTAAAAGGAACTAAATCTCATTTTTCTCACTATATAGACACAATGGCAAAAGAAACGAGGTGTATCTCACGTCTAAATTCCCTTGCTTATACAAGTGAATGCAATGTTATAAAATGCACCAAAAGACTAATACTCTTTGAAATGAATGAGCAAAAATTGAAGTACAAACTTCATAATACCTAAACGAAGTGCAGAAACACGTGAATCTATCTTAAATTCCTTAATGTTGGAGCAAACGGAAGTAAAATAAAATTATTATATAAAACACATTAGTTCAATGTCATAATTTATCAACATTTGTAACATTATTGAGTAGGTCCTGGTGGTGTAGTTGTTACCATACTTGCCTCCTGAACCCAAGATCGCGGGTTCGAACCCAGCCAGGAAGGATGGATTTTTTTCGGGTGTAAAAATCCTAAGTATGGCTTCCTTCGGAAGGGAAGTAAAGCCGTGGATCCCGTGTCGTACATTTACGGCACGAAAAAGAACCTCAAGCCTGAAAGAGAGGCCTCTGAGCAAAATTTGTCGGCCGTTTCACGCCCTGAGTTGAATGGGACGCTGATGACCTGAGCTGTTAAAGAGCGTCCATAAATAAATCAATCAAAAAAAAAAAAACCATTATTGAAATACAGCTGTAAAAGCAAAGAAATGTAAAAGCAAAAATACGAATGGGGTAAAACAATGTGCAGAAAACTGTAGGTTAGAAAGGCAACACCAAACTAAACATTTTGAGGATAGCAACAAGCGGTCGCAGAAACTGTTTCATTGCGCTACATTAAAGCCATTGTGTTAAGAGTCTCCGCTTGTGGCGTGTCAGATGTAAACAAAACACATTCTTGCACAGTACTTGTCACTGTCGGTAGGTGTGTCTGATGTTCAATGCAGCATTTGTATTTTGCAGCCTACTGGATGGCACGGCAATACGACTCTCATCTTGTTCAGCACAAAGATATTTGGACTGAAGTAGGTTGTGCATATGATGTAAAGCAGCAAAGTGGCATATGGTTTCACATGGGACATTCACTTGGTTTACGGCGCTGCTACTGCTGCAGAGGAGGCTCGTAGGATTTACGAGGACCGATATCCACATCGAAGGTTGCCTAGTTAAAGGACCTTTTGTGTCAATTGACAGCGTGTGAGAGAAACAAGAGGTCTAATAAGCACGATACAGGCAGGAGACGGTCAGTTCGCACAGATGAATTGTTACACCGGTTCGAACAAGATCCAGGACAAGTAGTAGACGAGTCATCGCTCATGAACTTGGCGGACCGGCATCACATGTGGAATGTCGTTCACAAGAACGGTCTACATCCTTTCCAGCGTCAGAACGTACAGCCTTTAGGCCCGGACAATTTCCCTATGCTCTGGAATTTGTTTACCAGTTTCTACAAGAATAGCACACCAACCGCAATTCCCTCACATGTGTTGTTTACTGATGAGGTTTATTTTACATGTGAATGTATTTTCAATTCACACAACAGCCCCGTCTGGGCACTACACAAATCACATGCAATGTCAGGGGTAATCAACAGCAAGCGGGAAATGTGAAGATGTGGTCGTTTACTCCACATTGTACTTCCAAGATTGAATGCTCACAGCTTCCTTGTGTTTCTGCAAGAAGCATTGCCTGAACTCCTGGAGAATGTACTGCTTGAAATTGAGCAAAACCTACGGTTCTTTTTACTTGCAGCTCGAAATCACCTAAACAGAACATTTGGCAACCGATTGGAAGGGCATGACGGATCAAAACGATGACCGCCACGGAACTTGACACCGCTGGATTTTTTCCTCTGGGGTACCATGAAAGTACAATTTATGAAACACCGAATGAGGATCCTCAAGATTTGGTAGGTCGTATTTCGGAGAAGTGCTTCAGACTTACTACTGGTGTATTTCAGAGAACACACCGATCCTTGTTACACCGCTATGTTGTTTGCTAGCATGAAAATGGTGATCATATTGGACATTTGTTACGGGGTGTTGACATTAATTAAGCACTAACAATTGTAAGATTTTTTTTTATATTTTTAAAATTTCTCTGTAATTGTACATTAAGAAGCAAAAGCATGTAATATATCAGTCGGGACTTTTCAGGACATATTGTAATATGAATTACAGTATCCACACCTTTTTTTTCTCCTCCATTCAGCATTTTTAAGATGTATTGTACAGGACTTCAATTAAATACCCGCATGTAATGTTTAGTTTATTATTGCGTACTGTTATTCAATAGTTAAGATAGACGTACGTGAGATGTATTTAATTTTGATTGACGAATGAAAATGTTTCATAAAGTTAGATCACAGTTTGTTCTTGGACAGCTACTGTTATTATACATCTGCGACCACATGTTTCTAACCTCAAAATGCTAGTTTGGTACTCTACAATTTTCTGCTTATCATTTTTATGCACCCTGTATATTTAGATAGGAAGCCACATAATCGGTCAATTATTTCTACAAATTTTACTCAGATCAGAGCTTTATGGTTCTGAAACATGAATGGCATAAAATAATCTTAGTATGAAATCCAGATTATATTTTACATTTCTAGAATATATAAGACCATTTCACTCATGTAACGTCATCTTAAAATTGACCAATGAAACGAAATAAATTTTTGCATTTTGACCAATCACAGTCATATTACGGAGTGAAATTATCGAAAAAAATATAAAATCCGCTTTATCACTCGACGTGCATTTGTCTTATGGTCAGTGTGGCCAACTCTTTACTTCCACTATATAACTGCTCAACACGCACCACTGTCCAATTTTGCTAGAGGCGGTGGAGAACTATTGATAGTAACAAGAGTATTTATAATCGACAATCATAACGCAAAATAGAGGGTTCTTTAAAGTGTTTTGGTTATGTGACAAATGTGTGCAAATTGATATTATCATTAGGAATTCCAAACTACATAATACAAAGAAAAATAGATACGTTATGTTATTTCACCTCTCATTTGGTATTAGAAAATCGAACGGTAGCGATTATAATAGTCCACTTTGTTCCATTTCAGTCTCTCGGTTTCTGAATAGAATAGATATTCATAAGTATAACAAGTGTTAATATTCTGTGCGCGAATTTCAAATATATATCACCTTTATTCTTATTGTATTCATGAAACAGTTCTAAACCAGTATTTGCTCCTGTCTATTGGTATTACTGACAATCGTCATTCCTCTGTCGCAAGATTGCTTGGAAAGATTAAGTACAAATATACAATTATTACACTATTGTAAGCCAAGTTTACGGGAATTATATTTATATTCTTAAATTATTCGTGAAAGAGTCCTAATAAATATCATTCGAGGGTCTGAGCTTTCCGCAAAAATTCACGAATGCAGACCCTCGCGCGATATTAATTGTGATAATTATTTTAATGCAATGTCATATGACCGAATTTATATTTTAGTAACACAATTGTAATTAAAGATCGTGCTTTTAATCACTCCAGTAGGGATGAGGAGCATGACAAACTGCATTAATCAATTGAATACATGTGACCTTTAGTATTACATACAGCGGGAAAACCATCATAACTATATTTAATTAAACTGATCTATTTAGTGAAACAACTTAATTAAGGCGGTATTAATAATAAGTTTATCATAAAATACAACACCAATAATGTAGTAGTGCATTATATTAGATGTGTTAATGAAAACGCTGTGTAAAATAGTAACATTGTAGAAAATATTCTAAAAATAGAAGGATTATTACATATTTTATATGAACATACACTTAATTTGAACTAGGGAATGTTAGGTTAATGCCATTCTTTCTTTGCTTTTGTGGCCCTACGCTATACTTTTAATTATACTTAATTAAAATGAGCCTCATTGTGCATTTTTGCAAATTAAATTAATAAGGCCACTGCTCTTCCTCCGATGCTTCCAGGAACGATTCCAATATTTTATTTTTACATTAGTAGGGTACTTCCAGAAAAACTTAATGTAGTGCTTAATATAGCGAATTATTTTTCTACTATAACCATTATCAGCATCAGCACTACAACACACTGTCATGAGGTTTACAGTTGTTCCAATCTTTACAATATCTCTTCTACCTTTAGAGTTATGTGATATTTGTTTCAGAAATAGATCCACATTCATTTTATCTATATGTTGTCTCCCTTTTTGACGGTAGATTTAACTTTTCCTCAGTCTAACATATTAATTAGCAAATTTATCTTGTAATGTGCAACCTTTTATTGTATGCAAGAACATCTCAACTGCTCTGAATTTAAATTCACAAAATTTTCATTATATATTTCTCTGAAAGTTAGCTGCTTTATTGTGTATGTAATTATCATAGTTAAGAGAGATAACAAGGCCCAGATAATTAAAGTGATGTATTTGCTCCATGTAGTAATTCAAACTATCGGGTCATCCATCTATTTGATGACGGGGTAGGGACTGCATAGGGCGATAGATCAGTGCCTCAAGTGAAGCGGACGGACTTGCCGAACTGCTTCGTGTGCCTGACTTGAGTCTCTCACCACTCAATCAGTGTCCTTTAAATGGTGAAAGAAAACCTGTTTGTAATCCTGGAATAAAGTTTGCTAAAATAATAAATCACAACTATTATACCTACTATTTCATTCTATTTCACGAGTGTTTATGATTCGCATATCCATACGAGTTCATCCGCTTTGTAAAGAGATTATTTGAAAAGAAATTCTCAAAGATGGAGTTCCAGGTCGTAGTGCAATTCATAAATAATAACCACAAAATTTATACTAACTTAAGGATAATATCGTTAAGAGAGATCTAATTTCTTAAAGAATTAAAAAGGGCAATTTCTTAAAAAGATGCCAGAAATGTATGGAAATGATGGAAAGCAGTTTCACCATTTCCTTACAAAGGATGGATGAGTAAGTGCAGTTTTAAGTGCACTAGAATTTATTAGATTGTCACTCTTGGGTTTCTAACATCCTCTTAGCCCGACTCTAAGTGTGGCCTGGTTGTCTTATGAGGGATGGAGTGCCCGTCGCCGCGTTGGTCCTTGAACAAATGGATGTCTCGATATTTTACCATTTACCTAATACGTTCCCTAGAATGACATTGTCTTGCTTTATTGATGGATATTTCAAAATTATATTTTGGCAAATTGTAGTATTTTTATAGTGCATATTCTGCATATAGTGTATAAACTGGTTGTTTTCACACAATGCATTTTAAATAAAAATGGTATTACCAGTAATATCCCTATGTTAGTTTCAGATCTCCATTCTAAAATAATTTCATTTAAGGTAAAAACAAGATAGGTGAAATTAGGCTTTGTTTAACTTTCAATTCCATTAAAATGTGTTTATTTGTTTTATTAATAGTCATATAATTAACTTGTACGCTTTTAATTGTCTTTACTAATTTTTTTTGAACTATTGATGTCTTTTAACTTTTATTAAAAGTTTTAAGCATTAATAAAGGCTACCTGCGTGCCGATAGTTCTGCTTGTGAATATTTTTAATGTGTACATCTTCAGTAAAAACGACATGCTCTAAATCCCTTTGTTCTTGAGCCAGTCTGGAGCGGCTTTACGTGAACCAGCTGGACAAACGTGCCTGATGTTATTTTTCGTCTAAAGCACAATACACTTTATACATACATGCATTCGATTTCCATTTTTCAAAATTGGAATTATTTTTATTAGGAATACTCGTCATTAATACATTCATCATATCAATGTAGTATTTATTTAGGAACAAAGATGATTAATTTAATTTTTGTGTTTGAACACAATTGCCTTACAAGTATAATATAAGTTGTCCAATAAAACATATATCATTACATATATTTGACATTAATTTTATATGCAAAATCTAAAAAATAAAAAAATTCAAGCTCATTAAATTCACACTTATCTAGGTCTTATTGCACTTTTGCTCGCTGAGTAATCAGAGCACACACTCCGAACAACGAATTTCCTGTTTAAGACATAACTTGAACATGAACTGAAGGTGAAATTGAGAACGAATACATTGTCAGAGAATACTTCTGATGTTTTCCGAACTGGACATTGTTCCTGCCTGTTGTTCAATTGTTTTTCTCTTAGGATGTACTGTTACATAAGATGTTTTCAGATTTTTATTTTTGAAAAGTTTCAACCACTTGTTGTAGACATACTAAATTTTTAAAATGCAATAATATAAAATTTACTGACCGTCAGTTAAAAACTTTGTTTGTTACAGAACTAAGATAGCTACAGTCGTGATAAAAGTGTTATTTTCAACTTTATGAATAGTCTTTCGTTATATATGCAACACAATATCACTGTAGACCATTCAAAATTCACTGTTTCTAATTTTTTTAAGTTATGAGTTATAGAGAAACCGAATTTTTAAATTTTCTAAAAAAATTACACATAAAGATGCATGTCATTTAGCCTAAATTTCAATTTGGTGACTATATTGGCGAGACCAAATCATCGGGACAAAGTTCAGGAGGTAATTTCTGGTTGGGAAATGGACAAAAATGCCCACATCAATATATGTCCCGAAATTTACAGAAACATTGATATTAGAGTAACGATATAGTGCGGAACTAAGTGAAAATATCAGTGTTATAAGACAACAAAATACATGCCTATGGTATGGCAATTATTTTGACAACCTCACAGGGTTCAAAGTGCCCACCAAGTACCTGAATGTACCCCCCGTCGATTCATGGATTGCTAATGCGTTCCCTCTTGCATGCGAAGACATCATTGATGCGTTGTTAGGTGTCTGCAGATGAGGCACCGAGTCAACACGCAGTTGCCCCTATTGAAACATATGCAGTTGCGCTAATTACATTCTGTGCATTTCATATATATGTTGATATGGGTGGTTTTGATGTTCCCTTGTCAGGACCACTTACATTTTCTTGTTGGTAATACCAGAGAAATGGATCTTATGAAGTAGAACGTTAAGATTAATTGGTCTGGGCTATAGGGAACCGAATAATCGTCGACCTTTCAGTTGTATCGGTCAACAAATCGGATATATACAAGTGCAGGATGCTTCTGAAGCAGCGAAATCTGATTTAGAAACCTACTGGAAGAAAGTACATAAATTGTGTGGTGATATTAAGTAATGCTGCAAAAGATTTCAATTTAAAATTTAAATAAAACATAATATGTTCATGATTTATGTGGCTTATGTTGTGTTTTATGAACGCAAACGTTACAGTTTACGACAATACACTCCTTGAATGTAGTAAAGGTAAATAACATTCGATTGGCACGTAGATTTTTATACCGTCGTTCTACTTCACACGATATAGTGACTGTAAATAAAAGCTCAGCGTTATTTGTCTTCTTGAGGGAACAATGCATTTCTCCGTATCCACTAGAACACTTTTCATGTTATTTATGACTCTTTTTGTAACTGGACTCTCTTTTGCTTGGCTCAATAATAGTGGTTGAACAGCGTCTGATTATTCTAGCTTGGATAACTGTATATTATACAACTAAACTTTCTCTGGATATATGACATATATTTTATTTGTCCATGCAGAGAAACTGCGCTCCTACTCAAATGCGTCGATTACTTCAGCAACGTCCCAAGTTACAGTTGGATGCGAAGTGAAAGAATGTCAAGTGTCATTTCTTCAAGTCTCTTGATTTTGGAAGGTGCTTTTAGAAATATCTTGTTTGTATTTACAATAAAATTGTCATCATTAAAGCGGGCTCTAATTTCTTCTTCTAGGGAGGCCGTGCACTAGGCAGGTTAATGTATGATCTTATTATAAGATCTTTGTATTTCTTCGGCAGATTTCTTCATATTAAATACCTATGTAACTAACCAGTAACAAATTATTTTTTCTTTACACCTTCAGGCCACAATATAGACAATAAATGATCAAATAACACCTTAATTATAGAATAATTAACTCCCTTTCGTTCTAGGTTTATTCTAATACTCAGCGAACCGTTTGCAAGAGTTTGTTGTGGAGGGGCTTGACCGCTCAGAAGCTCACATGTGTCAACTATACTCTCTACTTCAACATGATAGTTTTCGTTTTGCACATAACAATTAACTTTCCTGATAATAACAATTAGCTTTATGGACCTAAATCCTAAAAATAGAAGTGTTTCTATAATCTAATGCTAAAGTATGTACTTTACTTAACTGGAATACTGGATGCTATTGTCATCTCTTGTGGGAATATCTAAACATGCTCTCTCTTTAGCTGTAGTTGCATCATTTTGAAGAATGAAGTTTCCTGGGCGGCGAGAACATCATGTTTTGTAGTATAGGAGAAAAATATAACTGATCCATCTGGATACGAATGAATGATAACTTTAACTTTAAATACAGCAGCATCCATCGAAAGAATAAATCACATCCAGCAAGAATTGTCGTTATCTTTTTCCCTTCTTGATCGTATTTTTCCTGATACATCAAGTACTCTCAAGTCTTTGTTCATAAGCATTTAATTTATCAGTGAAACTCCCCTTCATTCGTGACTTTGCAAGGTCTTCAGTGTCCTATATTTTGTTTTGAAAAGTAAAAGATAATTAGATAGCCTGCATAAACTTTAGAATAGAATATGAAATATCTCATTTCACAACAGTTGTAAATTTCTGCACAACATCCATACTTGTCATATGTTGAAACTTGCTTCGCATTTGAATTTTTATCCTGCAATACATACCAATTTTATTTACCCCCTCTCTGACGCATTTCTCGACAGCTGATGCCATATTTCTTTTTGCTATCTGTGCTTCAAGGCAAGCACAATTTATGACTTGTTGAAACAACTTTTTATCACTATATAAGGTTCAGTTGTATATAACTCTCTCTCTCAATGCATACATTTTTCGTTTTTAACAGTCCGGGTATGTGCTACAAATGGTTTGATGAATATCGACGTTCTTTACATACAGTAAAGCAGCCTAGAAACTTTGTTCGGAAAGCACATTAGACCCTAAATAATGCAGGAAGATGAATGACAAAAAAACACTTGTACAGAACTGTAATGACCACCTCATTTACTATGTCTACCAGAAATGATGTGCGCTAACGATTTTTGAGCATAACGAATACAGACGCAAAGACTTGGTTGTGATGCTTAATGGAAGAAATGAAAAGTTTTACACATGAAAGATGCAGTAAAAAATAACTACTCAAATTTCTTCATACAAAAAAATAAAATTATTTTTATTTATACATTTGTGGTGTCTGTTAATCATTCTTAAATTATTTGGATGCATAATATGCAATGGAAATAAGAAGAATAATTAAGTAAAAATTACTTATTCAAATACGTTTTTGGTTCACCCATCGAGCGAAAAATTTATGCATACCCAAAACTTCACATACAATGTAGTGGACATGTCTATCGACGTCTTGTAATGTCAACCAACTTGCATATCTTCAATAAGCGATCATTAATTACGGTAATTTGATTTTTGTTCATAATTTCTTCGGTCATAGCAGTTTTGGAACGCTCTGAGTGCTCATCATCTTGAAAGAAGTACGACCATGCTTAAATTCAGCTGCCCACTTTTTAACCGTCGAAAAGTTATGGGGAACAATGTTTCAATGCGCAATCTAACTCCTTTTCTTTTTCTATTGGGGTTCAATCATTCAAAGCGAGGTATTTCATCGCAGCTCGTATTTCAGTTTTACCCATTTTGTGGAAAATGTTAACACTAGTTTGTTTACACGATCGTCACAAACAAGTGACTACAGTTATACGTCTAGTGCCATCTAAAGAATGATACTTAACAACTATCATAGTAATTTGGCCATCTTCACGACATCTCTGAGCCAGGCCGAGAACTTTTATAACACCTCTAATATGCTATAGACAGAACAGGATATCAGTTCAAGTAAAATTACACGAGTTAGGATGCGTTGCGTCAGAGGGAAATGTTATGTCAGAGTTTCACATACACTACTAAAAATAAGATTCGTTTACGTTATCACTGCAATGTGCAAGGTTTTTCTTTCACCGCGAAATGTGCTGGAGAAAAACTCCGAAGATGTTTCTTTGGTAAGGTACTCAATTATACGGGAGAAGAGCTCACAAAATTTATTAATAATTATTTAAATCTAACTATAAATGAAATACAATTAAATTATATACAGCATATGAAAAATAATTGAATTTAGACATAATAAAATGTAAAACAAAACAAAAGCAGCAATTAATTATTAGTATTTTCAGCAAATAAAAGTTTAAAATATAGGCTTACATAACAGACCGTAAAACAGTTGGCCTATTTAACTAGCAAGTTATATCAATTCTTGGGTAAATGAATGTCCCGCAAAACTGATAAAGCCTTAAATATTAAAATATATAAGATTTTAAATATTTACTGGGAATAACAGCACATTTCAATTTCCCTAAACTAATAATTTAAAAGAAACCCCTTACAATTAAAATATTCTTTGGCCATTAAAATATTTGGGTCACTGGGTACACACAGTGAAGAAGCCCAATAAAAATGTTTAAATAAAAGAGCCCAAAGATTCCCAACCCACTGGAGTTTCTGGGCTGCGTCTAAAACCAAGAGGAGAAAGTCCAAGGAACTAATTCCATGCATAGCCAAACTTAATTCTGTCCTAAGCAAGGCGCTTCAGCCAATAGGCGAACTCTCCACAAAATTAAGCTATGACAACATAATAGCTGAGGAAGAAAAAATAGGAAGGTGTAAAGGAAAGAAACATAACTTGAAATATTGATCGTAGACTATGGATCTGTGCAAAAACGGCACACCTATCTTGTTTACATCATAACGCATTGGCACTACGTTAATGCGCAGACAGCTTGGCGTCGTTCTAGGCAGGCCTATTAATACCACATTTAGTGTTTTACGAAACTACCTTATGCAGTTTCGTGTCTTTGTACTTTTACATACATAACTTGTGCATTTTTTCTTGCAAATGTACCAATCGATATTGTAAACCGGGTTATCTTATTTTATTATCGTGACATTTGTTAGTTTCTGATGATGTGAAACAAGAATTACTATTGACTTCACTTTCTCTCGAACAGATGATCCTAGCTACTTTCTGCATCAACTTTTTCCAAACAAAGTAATATAAGCTTCCTTGCAAGACTTACTACTTGATTATAAGCAACAGAAATAGACATGCTCATGATGAGAATAATGCTCAAAGAATTTCTAAGACATAATTGCTCTCAGTAGGTTCACAATTCCAAGATTGCCTAGGTAGCATCTTGTAGTGCCTGTGTTAATACAAAAGACATTTAATCTTTTGAGAATTTCCTTTGTTATGTTTCAGTTTCATAAACGTGTCCCGAGGTCGAAAGAAAACCGAGATGTGGTGACCATGTGACATATGACTATTAGAGATATCTTCCTTTGTCTACAGATACTTTTTAGTAGTTCCAGGTGTTTCAAAAGGCCATTCGCAATATTTGAAGAATAATAGAGGAGGCAAGAGGAAATTCTGTTTATCTGCCAAAAATCTTTTAGTTGCATCATTTTCTGGAAAGGAAAGTTAATTAGATGAATCATTTAGAAGTGTGGGGCTCGTATTTTCTATGACAATTTTCATGTATGTTTATATTGCACTGTGATCAGCGTCCTGTGTTTAATTAAACAGTACGCGACACTACTGCAAACAAAGATAAGCTTACATGTTCTTCTGTTTATGTAAAGCCATGCCTTTTTGATTGTATAATTCCAGTATCTCTGTAGGTTCAATTGATGTTTACTATTCATTATGTACAATGCGATTTGTATTTCTAGTAGCTTCTACTGGTAGCTTTGATCAATAAGTCATTATGATCAGGTTAAGAAGTCAAGGACATTAGAACTAACATAGGTTTTCCTGTTGCAATAGTTCCTTCCGCTAAAATTTATATGGTGGATATATGCAATATTATATTTCGCTATTAAATGCACTATATATGAATATGTGCCCGTGATGCTTCCTTGTTGATGAGTAGAGCTCGATTCCCGAGTACAATTCTCTAGCAGGAAAACAGTAAAACTACAAGGTTTTTCGCTGAAAATTTTTTCTGTTGACCTTTCTTCATCACCCCTCGAGCATTGTGAACGACTTTTTCAAATATTCTGTTCATGAAATTTGCACGGGTTTTTGTTTGTTTATTTATTGCTAGATTTTTTCATATAGAAGGACTGCACAACCGGTGGAAAATGTGTCTTTCCCAACTTCACGCAAGTAACAGTTTAACTTACTATTACATTTTGGCAGCATTTTCTTTAGAGTACAAGACCAGACTAAAACTAAAACGGTTCTTAAGGTAAACTCATTCTTATGGCTTATTTTATAATCAGATAGCATTAAGCCTATCCCGCATATTTGAAAAAGCATAATGAAATTATACTTTATATATCAATTATTTTAAAAATATACTATTTCTTTAAAGTACCAAATAGAAACGTTAAAACTTAGGATAAGACATTGGAGTTAAAATACGCAAAATAGAAAGACTTAAAATATTCGGTACATAAAGCGACATAAAGCAAGGAGATTCCGGGTTCGATTTCTAGCCTCGTGAGGATAATTGGGGAGCTACCTGATAGAGAGTTGGGGGTCTTTTGATCATAATAGCCGCTTGATAGTACCGATCACATACTGCACTCCAATATTGCCCTCTGCCGACGATTATACAAGACAGAGGTGGAGGAGGTAGGCTAAAGCCTGTGAGAGCTCAGAAAGCATCATGTACGCAATAGCAATTTCGGAAATGAATATGAATATAGAGACATTTACTGTTTGAATGGAAAGAATATTCAAAGAAGGGACAGTAGTAAATGACCCAAGAAAATTTTAAACACGTCCAGTTGCTGGAATTAGATACTCCTCAAGAAAATATAAACCAGGATCTTCAAGGAAAAGAATGAAGGACCAATAATTAAACTTTTAAAGGCTAAAGACGAAATATGAGTTCAACGTTGAAAATGTTGGTGGTGTCGGTACATTAAAGTAACTTTCCGTCGAAAGTGAAAATGTTGGGCAGTAATGGACATTAAATAAGAGTTGCTTACCCTTTGTCTTCAAACACGCGAATGTTTCTTTAAATGCAATTATTTTAAAACTGATAGAAATGTGGACATGAGAATTGTATTTAAAAAATTCTGCCCTTTTTAATGTTGGCAATATGGCTAATGAATCTCATTGGACTACTTCAGTCCCTATTTCTTTCTTTATTGTAGATTTCCTGGATTATGCCTATAATAGAAGCATTCTTTAGTGTTAAGAGATGGCTAAAATGCTTTAAATTTTAAATAATATATTTTAAAGTAGAGAAGCGTGTATGTAGTTTTCTGTGGTTAATCTTCTCTTGAGAGTTAGGTAAGTGATAGGGGGATATCCATTGCATTCTGCATCATAAATCCTTCCACCTGGCTAATGTGAAGTGGAAAACCACTTTGCAGTCTCATGGTAACAGTGGACATCAAGAAAAAGCTAATAATGCTTGGAAAAAAAAAACAACATTATAATTGCAAGAGGACATTGCTAAGTAGAAACCACGAAAAACAAAGAAGTCAAACAAGACACTGTGCACTAAGATCTCGAAAAGAGTGGGTTTACAGGCTTTTTAATGATATCGAGGAAACTGCAGCCCTCTACTTAGCACAAAATGAGTAAAAATGAATAATTTATATAGTTCAACGTTTTATATTATGAAAATTGCTTGTCCAGGCCAAATAAGATTTTTAAAGTATTTCATTCCTGGCATACATTTTCATAATTAAGGAGTTTGATATAAAAGTGACTCATTGGGAAGAATGAGTTTGTGATGGACTTATTTGCACTGAAATTATTAAAATATAATATTTGTCATTATTAAGTTAATTAATCATCCAAAATGCAAAATTGCAAAAATCTTTTTCTATAAAATACTTGTTATTATAAAATAAGCTTTTTGAACCAAAAAGAAACTAAATTTACCCACTAAGTTTAACGATAGTGTTAAAATACTGATAACGTTACCGTCCTGTGCGTTTGTAGTCAAGTCAGTTCATTAATTATAAAATTTCATCGTTCATAAATACTTCGGATTTTCTGGATAATAAATGAATCTGCACAAGCATATGTGGAAGGAGAATGATTTTGACGGCTATAAAGAAAACAATATAAAAATCACATTAGAAGCTCATGTGATGCTTACTGCATTCTACAATTTTGTTTTGTTTTATTTATTTACAGACGCTCTTTAACATCGCAGGTCATCAACGTCCCATTCAATTCAGAGCATGAAACGGTGGATAAATTTTGCTCAGAGGCCTCTTTATTCAGACGTACCGTAAATGTACATGGGACCCACGGCTTTACTTCCCTTCCGAAGGAAGAAATACTTAGAAATTTTACGCCCGAAAAAAATCCATCGGTCCTGTCCGGGATCGAACCCGCGATCTTGGGTTTAGAAGACAAGTATGGTGCCCCTTAGACCACCAGGACCGACTCTGCATTCTACAATATACAACTTGAGAAAATGGTCAATTTTGAGATATTTTACAAAACAAGGGCCAACTTTCTGAGGTAATTTTTTCGCCAAAAATAAGGATACGACTAGAATGAACAAAGTTGGGAGCAACACTGGAAATACATCAGCTAGCATGCATATGAGTCTCATGGTACTGCAGTCATCCATAGACACAACTCTGTGGAAAATCAGATAGGAAAGGAACTATCAGTGAAGGAAACCCTTCTTGACCAGATATCAAAGACTCACACACCGGTGTCCTAAAGTACATAAGTGAAAGTCAGTATAGACATGGGTGTGGAGCATCAGCTGACAGTTGGTACAGAATTCCCGATTTATTAGAAAAATGAACAAAAGTAAAGGTGAAAGTGGAATATTGGTGAGATAAAATTCCTGAAAACCCAAAGTAAAATAAAATAATTGCAAAATTTTAAGTGCCACTCTGCTGCCGTCAGCTATAACAACACAGTGATGACAATTATTTTCAAGTCTTTTATCGGGCTGCGTAAATAAAACTTTTGTTTTTTCAATAAAGATGTATTTAATTCTGCTTAGAAATGGAACAGCCTTTGTCATCACTCTATGTGATTTCCATTCACACATAAACACTCTTATATGTTTATATTTCCCAGCCTATGTCTTGCTCCTATGAACACACTTGGCTGTTCTCTAATTTTGGAAGCTCGAGTCGTAAGACATGGTGACTGATAAAAGATACACTGTTGGGAAATATGTGCATTTTTGAAAAAAAAATCCAATTGATAGTCATAACAGATGCCGTTGACATAAAGCAATAATACGGGGGTTGTTCAATAAAGAAAAATCCTACTTTTTTGACATACATTTACTAATCCTCATAATTTTGATGATTTTTCTCAAAGCAATCCCTGTTGGATGCAATGTACCTGTTTTAGAATTTCTATCAGTCTTCAAATACATGCTGGAAACCAGTTTTGACAGGTCCTTCAGAACCGCTTACGGAACATTCATCTGCTTCTGGTGTTGGAAAATGACTCGCACGAAGATGCTTATTCAATTTGGTGAAAAGGAAAGTCACATACAGCAAAATCTACAGGAAGGGCAAGGGACATACTATATAGGTTTTAAAGATATTCACCAACATTTGCGATGTACAGCTGTATATTATCGTGGTCTTGTTGCACGGAAACGTGACATTTGGAGTGCAATATGACGTTGCAAAGATTTCAGAACATCTCTGCAGTATTTCTCAGCTGCAGGTGTGCGTGCAGATACGACATGCTGGTATTTGAATATAAAAAATAAAATGACCATAACTTTCCCAGTAAAAGTAGCTACTTTGTTATGTTGGTAATGATAGAGATTTCTAAGTATAGATTTTCTGAATACTCTCAAGATCGAAATGATGTAGCCAAGTTTCGTCAGCAATTATATGTGAGAAAGAAAGAAAGAAAAAAAAAAACTTTACATTTCCCTGTTACATCATCTTCAACCATATGCATGTCTTTTAGTTCGGGAACCAGCAGTTTTGGAACACACACACACACACACACACACACATACGAACACACCAGGCACGAATACGTGTTCTGTCTAATTTTCAGCTACCATCACACAGTAAAAGTTTCTGAATTTCTGAAAGTGTTTTGAATCTTATGGATGATCCTGTCTCAAATCCTGCAGTGATATTGCAGCACAAACTGGAGCTCTGAATCCAACATCCTTTGAAAATTATTGTTTCCCCCCTCTTAAGTCATCTTCAAGCTGTATTATAGGGGGGGGGGACTTTTCATTCGCCTTATTGCATTGGCATCAAAGCTGGATTGGTTAAGATTAAAGCAGGGTTTCAGAGAAGCACATTATTCGTAGGGTGTCACCTTCATTTTACTGTAGGCGGAACTGACCATATCTCAACTTCCACACCTCTCACAAGAAGGAACAGAAAGTGACATCAAAGTTAAGTTTTAGCGCGAGAAATTGTCTGTAAAACAATTATGATATTTGTTATTGTACAGTCCTTGTACTATTTCATAGACGTCTATTAATGTATTGCGTTGATGTATTCACTCGAAATATTTTTCCTGATAGTGTATAGTAAGATATCACGCTGCAATTACCAAACAACCATAAAAAACTTTTCAGTAGATTTATTGTTAGTAAATTAATATAAGTGAAAATAAAACTTTATTTATTGATATATAATTACAAAAACGATACACTGCAAAAGTAGATTATGATTGTTAAGAATTTACTTTTAGAGGCTTGGCTATGTTTTGGAATTGTTTTTATTTTCTCTAATTGCATTAAGTTCTTACTTCAATTCTTTGTAGTACCTGGGTGCACTTCTGGAATCTCAGCTAATAGACTAAGCCCATCCTGAAGTATTTTTTTACTGGTCATGAACTGAGAATTTTAATATATTTTAAATTATATTTATTAGTTCAGATAACGCCACCTGCTTGAGCGAGTAACGTGGTAACTTCAGCAAACATCTTAGAGCTTTCTAAAAGAGGAAACATTTTTTCTCTTTCTTCTTCTTCTTTTATTTGCAAATTTCTAAGTGACGATCAACATTTAATGACTGTAAATTATAGCCTGAACGATAGTCTTCATTATTTATATATTTACATTCTTCAAACATGTCCAAAACAGTCCAATCTGTTGTATTTGTGAATAGCCTTAAGCAGAAACCTAGCTCTACACGAAAACAAAGAACAATAGCGAACAATTTTCTATTTTAAAATAGCTAAATTGTCATTTACCATATTTTACGACCGAGCGTATCATTTGTTGAATACACGCTTCTGCAAAGTTTACAAAAGCATAGGTGTATGCAGAATGCAAATTCTTTAAATAGTTATGTAACCAAAAATGTAAGTAATTCGGATCAAGGTTTAGGGAGGATGAATACTAGTAGAACACAAGGCTTTACAAGTATATCCCTTACAGTTTCTGCCCACACACATATTGGTAGAAAACCATGACAATACCTTCATTCTACGATAGCGCGAAGATTAGCGGCTTTACACACGCACATGTTTTAGAATTCAATATTTTTCCTCGTTTGAGCGGTACTGTGGATTATGAAACTCTCACGCCTTGTACAGAAAGCTATAAGTCTAACTTATTAAGAAAAATCTAAACCATTAATAATTAACAAACGTATTTTATTTATACTCTGTGACTGTTAATGACTTCTGAAGTTAGAAAGGAGGTTCCCAAACATTTTTCACTTTCAACCCCGTTTTCTACAATGACGACCTCTCTATAATCACTTCCCTGCTAAATAATTATTATTCTGAAAGTATGCGCGCAATTATCTACAATGTCGCATATTTGCGTTACTGTATAACTGGCCAATGCAACAGAGTATGGCAGTCGACAGTTGGCTTGCACTTCTGCAAAGGGTACAGAATAGAGGACTCAGGACCATCTCTTCTGTATATCGCTGCTTTCCAGTTAGGCTACTAAATGAGACCTCCTCCCTCCCATATATTGAGGAGGAAATTAGACGCCGGGTCAGAAAATTCTACGCCCTTTTACCATATCATGAGAGCGCTCTTGTTCGAACACACGGCAGCTATTCCTGTCGCAATAGGTCTAAGCCAAAATTCAAGGTACCACACCTAGCGTGTGGTCACCCTGGATAACAAAAGGCAAAACCTAGCAACAGGAAAAACATTCCAACTATCCAACAAAACTAAAAATCATAAATCTAAAAATCAAATAGCGGTATGTCCATGCTGTTTGCAAATTAATTAAGCAGCATGCACATATGAAGCAACATTCAAGGATGTCAAATCCGCCCGTTACATCAAGGATAAATTTTATAAGCACAATCCCCCCCCCACACCCAAAACAATAAAACCAACCTAAATCCCCTGTTCCTTCTTTGCGGTTAAACCCAAACACAGGGTAGGTATGCAGTAACCCCACACAGGCTGATCACTGACCTCAGCCTGCCAACTAGCTTCGGCTTCGGCAATTATACCTTCTTAATAATACTGGAGGTGCTATTGGATTTTTTCTACAATATATGTACAGTTGCAAAGAGAGAGTATGAAATCTTCCAAGCTCATCAGGTAAATTATTGTGAATCTCTGAAGAATAAAGATGTGGACTTCCTTCGAAGGAAGCGTGACATTCTCTACAGTCAAAAGACGAATATTACAGGCAAGTAATGATAACCAGAAATTCCTCTACCTCTATTATCACGTTTCATTAAGAGTAAACTTCACTTAAACCACACATTATTGCTGAAACATTACTAATTTCATCAGCAATTGATATGCCAAAAATATAAATGGCAAATAAATTAAAATGACATAATAATGTGTTTAACTAGCATACGATTAGCTGTTTAACGATCAATTAACAGCAAACAGGGTCATATTTCTAACTGCTCATTTTGGTGTGGATATATTTTGCACATTTCTATTAAATATTTGTATTTATGATTCTGAAAAATAAAACATACAATTGTTTAAATATAAACTGAACTCATCATACTCCATTTTTAATAATGTATTAATACTTTGAAGCGGTTTGGTATGGCAGCCACGTTGGACACCAAGTTTTGAATCAGGTTGGTGGTGGTTATTATTGGCATCACGTTGGTCAGCGAAGTTATGAGATAGTTTGGTATGGGTCCAGTATGTGCCTCAGATTAGGCACCAATCTTGATACGATTTGTTGTTGACGTTGAATAGTTTCACGTTATGATGCCAAGTGATTTAGTGGATTGATTACTGGTTGCTTCGGTGTTGTTGCCTACGCTTCAATGGCAACAATATCTTAGGGCAATTCCGCAATTTTGTTGATTGGAACTCAACAGGACCGGGAGAGGAATTCAATGGTGTAAATGAGTATGCAATGCTACATAATATATTACTGTGTAGTTTATGTCCAATTTCTTTTGCGTCCTTTAGTGTTTTGCGTAAGATAGACTTAGCTACGTTGAATATAAATTTAGTTACCGCGTGCAAAACTTGCAGACGAGTGCCGAGGCGCGTGAAACTGAAAGTCGAACTTATAATGAGTACTTCGAACTGTTTCTGCATCGAACTGAATATCTTATAGCCGGGTATAAAACTTAAACTGCCTGCCTCAGCAACTATCTCATGAGTAAATGAGTTGTCTCACTGCGTGTAAAAGTTCAAAATGTGCTTTTGAGAACGGTTTCTCACCACTCGTAGATCTTATAACTGCGTTACTCAGTCGAACTGAAAGTTGAATACCCCAGGAGGGCAACCGCCTCCTTTACACATTAAATTCAAATCAAAATCGTTGACTAGGAGACGCCAAAAGATACCCGCAAGTTTCGCGCCTTTCTTTAAAATTTCAAACAACATATTCCATTGGCTGGTTCAATTTCATCTGCTGTGTGTACCATTCTAAATAAAACATTTGAACATAACTCAATTATTAATTAATTTAAAATAAATGGTCAAAATAAGTAAAAATTCGGAAGATCCCCAAGAGAATTTTCCCAAATCGTCAATTCTAAAGAAACAAAATAACTAATCAATTTTTTTTTTAAGTTTAAGGCCTACGTCAGTATTGGATGGTTTAAAGAGTTAACAGTATTACAGCCAGTAGGGATAAAAGTCCCCTCCCCAAACGGTTGAAAAAGGTTTTTGCGTTTGTTCATCCTGCAGTACTGTTCGTATAACAAGAAGAAAGACTCTGCACGAGATCCTCTCCCATTGTATGGTTTTTATTACTCTGTTGACTTTTCAAACTACTGTAACGGAAACACCAAAGGTTTTCTCTATCTAGAGTTGCAGCTTAGATTATGACAAACATATATAATATTTATATTACTAATTACAATGTCAAGATATGATGGGGCTCGCCTAAATATACATGCTAATTATATTCTAGTGAGGGTAGGCCATAAGGACTATTTCACTTCCGCCGCGATTTCCAAGACAGAATTCCGCCACCCATATTTTGGGAAGTGCCTTTAAACGAAATGTGTCTTTTATTTTTGTACTATACAAAGTATGGGCTAATTTTTTCTCTAACTTGTGCTAATACTGCTATTAGTATTATTTCCAATACTGTAACGGAGAAATAAAGGACGAAGAGGAAAAAAAATGAGAGGTATAAAATAAAAAGGCGCATGTACTATCAAATGCAGTACGGTGGAAGAAAAAGACATTAAACTAATTTCATGCAAAGGATCAAACAGCATAATAGAGTACTACTTGGATAGCGCACGTATAGCTTACGAATTATTTAAGCTATAAAAAACAAAGAATTGAGTTATAAACCCGGAGAGAAAGGAAACAGCAAGGGGGGGGAGGGGGGAACTTCACGGATCAATAAAGAATTGGATACTGCTGCAAGAGTTAAAAAGGATTAAAGAATGAAGATTAAGAAAAAAGAAGTAGAACAACGCTATTGGAAATAAAGAGGAGAATGTCTTTTGTTCTTTTTCTCTCTAATCTGTACCAGATCCAATCTGATCTATCAGACTTTCCTAGCTGTGTTTACGTTGCACGGTTTCAAGGCGATTTAAATGTGTTACAATTACTGCATATATTATCCAGCTATTCCATCTGCTTTTGAAGGCAGAAATTGTAAATGTAATGCTTTGTATATTGGAACACAGTACTAAGAGGGCCTACAAGGAATTGGGGGAGCCGAAGTCTAACTACCTTTAATCTGTTACTGAGATATTTATTTAGTAGCATAAGTAGGCGCCTCAGTTTAATTATTATTTATCTGTCCGTGTGTCTATCATTAATACATTTTGGTCTGCTTTATGTTTGTTCTCTTCTTACTTTGTATGCATAAGAATATTTTTACATAACATTAATAGTTGTTTCTCTTTATTTATATTTACTATTATCCAATACTACTTATGTACTGTGTTTATTAGCTATTATTGGTTTGATTTCTCTCTTTTACCAATGTTTGTGTTCATTCATTTACTTTATGATGCATGATTTATTTTAATATGATTGTGTAAGAGAAGGCCTTATGACCTCAACTCTGTCGGGCAAAATAAATTATTATTATTATTATTATTATTATTATTATCATTATTATTATTATTATCATCAAAGGAGTTTCAAGCTCAAGCTTTTTTCATCCTTGTCTTCTGTGAACTTCTCTATTTGTAGCTCTGACTTCCGCCCACTTCTTTGGGGTTTCTGTTTATGAACCCTCATACAGCAACTTTGGCACTTCTACAACAAAATACTGAACTGGGTGAGAACAATTTGCTCCCATAGGACTGGATTCCTCCGAAGGATCATGTTCTACCGCAGATTCCTAGCAAGTAGTTTACGGAGAGCTGACAGATGGAGCTTGTGGTGCCGCAGGATTCATTCATACCACAAGGCAATAATTCTCTCTATAGGACGACGTGTATTAGGAGTCTCTTCCAATTTCAATTGTTACCCTCTTACGTTTCATATCCTTAGCAATAGAGGTCATTGGCATGTTATTTTAGAAATTTTCTAATTTTAATTATAGTGCTAGTTGTATGTATATTTAATTAGTTTAACATATATGTAAGTTTAAAAAAAAAACGTATAAATGAAATATGATAAAACTGAGTGTAAGAAAATTGTCATTCCTTTTTTTTATATTTTTACTCCTAAAACATTTCCTAAGCAATTCGTAAAAATATTTTACTAATACAAGAAAATAGGACTTTTTTATTATAATGTTAAAGCGACATACAAAATTAATGCAAATCTTTTCATTTTGTTTGGAACTCATATGAATATTATTAGGTAAATGTGGCTGTTCGTAGTGCAAGTGCGTAGTATGCATGAATATTGCTGCTGCAGTGACTGACAGTGTGGGGCGAGGGGAGTGAGTCGGGCAATGTGTGTGAATAACACGCTAATAGTAGTTTAAAGAATAACTCGTGCATAACAAAAAGCTGAGTCAAGGCTATGTCAGTCGCCTATCATAAAAGACAGTTCTCATACTGATGGGCACATGTGGACGATCAGTCGCAGTCTATCGTTGCGAGAGAAAGTATTATTTATGCCTTTATGTTATTATTGTTCAGTAGATCAATACATCAGAAGCCTTTTGTGTTATTACAGGCCAGCATAATTTCAGTGTGAAACAAATTTTACTCTAGTGTATGGGATTGAAAAGCTACTACTAAAGCAGGAAAATGAAAGTATACAGGAACTATTCCACTATTAGGGCAGAATTTGGAAGATTTACGGAAGCAGGACTTTGAAAACAGAATGCACATTTATAAAAAATTGTCAGATATGTGTTTTTGCAGGACTGCGTTTAGTACCTCTACTATACCACAGTCAATATTCACTGTGAAATAAAACTAACTTTGAATGAGCAGGCTACGAGCGCAACATTGGCTGCGCGTAGCTTGCCATCAGCTGCGGACGCAGGCCAGAAATAACTATCTGTACTTAGGGTTATTGTAAAATATTACTATATATTATTTAAAATACTGATACCATCATTGTTTTACTTTAACAATACAGTAACAGCATTGTTTTTAAGTGAAATTTACACAACAAATCTGAAATACAGTACGATGTTATTTTAACGTAATATATTCTTAATGTTGTTTTGAAGATATGTTAATAGTTACTTTGCTTGATCCAACCTTTCTTTCACTTCTACGATTCAGTGCAGCAGAAACACCCAATTTAGCCGCTAGAGAATCCATGGTTGTGTAGTTTGTAGCTCTCCAGACTAAAATAAAAATGAAATTAAAATCATACTTCTTACTTCCTCAAAATAAACTTCGGTCTCTTTACAGTGAGACACATTTGAAACTGTCTATCCATAAGTCGGCTCCCCGCGACCACTCCTGTCATCGCCGACAGCTGAATCAGCAAATTCACGGCGCCATATCATTTCAAAACGTATTAAATTAATTCTGTATTCACCTTTCGTACATAAGATGCTGAAAGAATAGATATAAATATGTTTATTAGTGAAGAAGAACTGACAAATATAAACGGTAGCATCTTAGAGTGTGTATTTTACAGAATATTCAACACTATTCTTTCTACGAAGTATGATACAAAATTCGTTTATTTTATTTTAGTACTCAAGTTTAAAACGGCAAAGTGCTGTAGTGCCGAGAGTTCGCGGTGCCAGATGCTGGCGATGATGGCGAGAGTCGATTGAAGATTTTAAATGTGCACTTTCCAGAAAACGTATGCACTTGCTTTGAAGACATCAGCTTAGCCCCAAAGCCTCAAGCCTGCAGAGCAATAGAATGGAAAAAAGCTAACTGCTGAAGAACTTACAAGTCCAAAGCAGAAACTGATGAGGTAAGCTTGAGAAAAGAAAATAGTTGTACAGAAAAACAAGATAGGCCTTCTTCTTGCGATGAGATATTGAAAGCTATCAGGTGCAGCGATGCAGATGATGCGATGGTCGTTTCTGAGGCAGGAAGAGGTTCTAAATATGCGACTCCCGCGTTTGTTATTTTATTACTTCAACGCTTATAGGTACACCTCCTTCATGCATAATATGCAATATAAAAGCATAGATTTGCGATCTGGATTCCAAGTAGTTCATTGTCAATTTAAATGAGTCAAACTCATGCAAGTTTTAATTTATATAATTTTATAAACATGCTAAATGTTCATTTTTGCCAACTTTCTGCATATCCCAGTACCAATGTTTTACTTGCCACTAATGTTATTTTGAAGCTTGTGGAATATTTTATATTTAAAGTTAGAATTGAAGCTTTTACAGTTGATTTCTATCGGTAAAACATTAAAAGCATAATGAAAATTTCGTGAATATTATTCTGGTCCATTACAGATCTTTTGTAAACAATATTTTGTTAATATAATAATGCATTATTTCTAAAAATAAAGCTTGATACAAAACTATAAGCACAATAAAACATTTTTTGAAACTTTTTATGATTAATATTTCATTTTTCAAAGAAAAAAGTTTTTAAATTTTATACATGGTAGTAGACAAGATGCAATTAAGACCAATATGCAGCTGTGTTAATTTTTACAAGAAACTGAAAGGTCTAAAATCAAATTACATAAAAACTTGGTATGTTTTCAAATAAAAAAGGTGGGGTTTAAAAGTTTCCAAAGTTCCTCACAGAGAACTATGTGAATTAAAATAATATTTTTACGTTTTATGTGTTCAAACTGTGCTAATTACGATAAAAATATCCATTGTGCAAAGTATGAGAAAAGTATTAAATATAGCAAATGTAAATATTAGTTTCAGAGAATGATGAACCAAGTTTAATTTCAGGTTCCGCAAAATTACCCAGTACTATATGTCTAATATGGTAGATTTCAAAGAAAATATTAAACAAATGGTAACAATATTTTTTTCTGATACTATTCCATGCTAAATTATTTTATAAATTGGTAATTATCGGCGAACAACAGAACATGTGTGACGCTGCTTCAAAGAAGACCCCTTTTTTATATTGAAGGATTTCGTTTTCCATTTATTTTTGGAAAACAATACTATATATTTAAATTTATAATATTTTAATATACCGGTGCCCTATTATTTACCTTTATTACAACTGCTTAAAAACAAAACATAAGAAATAAAGCAAACTACAAAAACAAAAAGTAATATTGCGACTATTATAAAAATGGTACTAATAAAGGTATTATAGAGTCGTTGTCAGCAACAGTTTGTGGGACAGTTCGTTTTAAAAGTCTAACCAAGTCCGTTAAAATAAGAGTGGAAGGGGCAGTTGAAGGAGTCTACGCAGTATGCGTGGCTAATGGTTGCCTTGGTTTTGCAACGACAGTCGAGAGAGGACAGTCGGTGAAGCCACACGTAGGATCCGCCACCGAGATGCCTAGGAACTACGACGTAGATTTGAAGCTATATGAAATACTTTCCCAATTTAATAAAAATGTAAATCAGTTATTTGCAACACCAATAATATTATTTGTGAAAAGATCTCTGAACATTTCTTCCTCAATTTTACATGTTTAGAATTGAATTTTACTCATAGGAAGAGTGTTTGTTGCAGAATGCGCCCCCTCCCCTCCCAGGCCAGTATAAGTTTTGATTAGGTTTTTACCGTTTAGGAGGCTTGGGCTGCGACAATAAGTGGCTTTATTGTCAGAGAACTTAAATCCAGAACTAAGCACAAATGAATAGTCCTAGCTTGTGTAGTGAAAACTATAAATAAGTAAATAGATTAGTTCCATAACATTCATTTGCTAGAAAAACATTATAGGAAAATTGTCAATCTATGTTTAAAATCTTAATTTAAAATGACCACTCTCTGATTTGCTGTCATACTACGCTCTTGCAGATTCTGAATGTCATCAGGGAGATTTTACATCCATTTAGATGCATTATTGATGCGTACAAAATGCGGTGCTGCACCATCGTGCATGAGCCACATTCATTGCACTTCTTCCTCTACGGTTTTTAATTTGTTTGATGTTTACTAACAGCACCTGTTGGGCTGTTCGGTGGAATTCAAAGCCTTGCAAGTCTGTCACCTACAAATCCTGTCCACATATTGAAGAAAGTCTACGCCAATGCTCAATAATTCTATCGGTCATGGATTTACATCTTCTCACAAGGTGTGACAATGAATAGGAAGGACATAGGCCACCTCTCATATCACGTTGAAGATTGATCCATTTCTAAGCAGGTATTTTGTTTTAGGACCTACATTCACGAGAACTAATTGATACTGAACGACTGCGAAATCTTTCTGTCCCCAGTATCTATACGTTTCTAGGATATTGTTCACATTCTGTGTTAATTCCTTTTCTCCAACAGACAGTTCCTAATCTTCTTTTCCTCATTTAGTTCCTCTTACCTCTCTATTCGTTGCAAATGTCCACCCCAAATTTCTGCCTTTAATAACACCATCTAAATTTTCAATTACAATTTATTTATTATTTATTATTCCTATACTGTATTACTACCTCGTAATTCCAATCCCATTTATTCTATTGTTATCCCCAATGTATTTCATAATATGAACTTCATTATTCTTCCTCCTTCTAAAATGGTTTTTATTCTTCTTCTTCATTAATCGATATTTGCTTTCTTTGTGCAAAATTTGTATGTTATTCTATCACTTTTCTAGCTATTTATTTCAAATATAGTTCTGAACTGTTATTAGTTGATTTGCAAAGTGAAAACAAATATGAATTTGCTATCAAACTTAAGCTGCAACATACATTAAATATGAAAAACGATATTTCATTTTATATTGTTTGGTGGAGTGTTAAGTGACGTTTAATATAAATCAATATTTTTCCATACAGCTCTATTGGTTTTTCATTAATGGAGAAAGCAAATAAATTATCTCTAAGTTATTTATTATGAATAATTTCCGCTTGCGCGGCGTTTAACGTCTTGGCTACGGGCATGTTGCAGCTGGCGGCGATTGCATCCCACTCCGGTTCCTCTTCCTGTCTTTGAACGGCATTTTCTGAATGTCTTGCCGGTTTCACAGTAGTATACATTCATTCTCGGAGATGTTTAGACAATTGACCCTTAAGACTACATTATTTTTCTGTGTCAACGTTACTTTAAATATGAATTGGTTCGTCTTGTGCGTGTAGCATTTATTCAGAACTCACCAATTACCTATTTACAGAACTGAATTAATCATAATTTATACATTTTGAATTTAAGGGTTCAATGCAAAACTAAAGGTTAAAACGCATAGTTTTATGAGATGAAAATTAGAAGAAATTGGCCCAAACCTTATGAAACAAATTCATGTCAATCAGCAAGGTTATTTTTCGCTTGTACAAGTTTCGTTTAGCAAAGAAAGGATGAAAATTTCAGCATCTTCCATAAGACAAAGTTGTATGCACATTTAATGAAGTTGAGTTCAAGTGAGCAGATAATATTTATAAGTACCTTTCTATGACAACAATACTTTTATTATTTAAGTAAACAAAATATGTCGCAGTTCAACATTATGATTACAAGGTTAGATATTCGGCGATATTATGCAAACTTTTTAAATTATTCCTGTATACTTACTATTTAACATATATACAATTATTTATCATATGCCCCTAAAGTTTCGTATGAACTGTTAAAAACTAACTATGCTCGAATTGTAGTTAATATGTGTGTGTAAATATTCTGCAAAACTAAGTAATTGATTGTTAGACGAAAGTACAATATGTGACAAGGTATGTTTCTATTTCTAAATTAATCTAAATTTACAAAATTTATTGTATTTTTCTCTACGTCATTCATAGTGACACAAATGAAAAATGTTAATGCACATACCTTTTATCATCACAAAAAGTAGAGTCACCTAATGCGTATGTCTTACCTGAAACAATTTAAAACATATTTTAAATATAATGGTTCTCATGTCTTGTTTGAATCTGTTACTATGCATTGTATTTACATTTTATAAAATATCCTCCAATTACCTTTAATAATGTACACGAAATAAAAGTTATCATCTAAAATCGATTTAAATTTAATATAGTTTGCATTTTTCAATTGGATAACATATGTGCGTGTTCAGAATCCTTTTTAGCTCTGGTTAGCTTTGATTTTCACCTGCCTATAGAGAGGTTATCTACCTCTGAGAAAGGTGGGGCCAGCAGTCACACTAATGTACTGCTTTTTAACTTAAGATGCCACAAATTTTGCTCAACTGATAAACCATTCTCTGCAGCTGTTTTCATAAAAACTACTCAACTGGAGAGAATTCGAGTTACAAATGTAGGAATATGAAACTGCACAAGTATTTTATCTCCCAAAGGATTAAAGTGAACTACTGTGGAGTCTGTAGCCTATTACTGACATGTGTCAATTAAAACAGAAAGCGGCATCCCTTGACGATTTGGATTTAATACATTTAAATCATGGTCTTCAGTTCATTCACAAAGCAATACACTAGAATGTGTCTCATGGGAACTACTTATTTTGCAGTTATTTTAAACTGTTCCAGTCCGTGTTTGATATTTCCTTTCTTACCCTGCATAGGAGAGGAAGAACATGGACGTTCTGTTGAGGAGAGATATATTTTAAAATATGAATTAATAATTAATCACAACATACTTTCTATCTTGCTTTATCCGTGAATTGTTTCATTTATACCTTTAAGAATGAAAACATGTGTACTAAACAAATTTCCTTTATCTGTGGTATCTAAACGTTTCCAATTTAAAGTAATTACAACAAGAAGTATAGGTTGTTGTTAAATTGAAAGCTATATTGTATGTCTCTACATTGCCACCATATTTACTTATACTGATCTTCATTTGTTTGTTCCTTGGAAGCCAGGAGACGTTACTCAGCGTGGCTTAAATATAAACAATATATTAAGTCATACACTTCCGTCAATGTTTCAGATACAAATGTCATACGTGGTTTACTTTTCTTCGGGTGTTACAAATAATACAATATTTTTTGTTGCGTTGTAGTCATGTACAGTTCCTTTCATTTTCTTGGCAACACTCCTGGAAACAGAATGAAAGCTGTGTTACACAGCGCAACAGTCCGTCCGCTGTGCGATCGGAAAACTTCAGAAAGTACTGAAAAATATTTTCTGTTTGCTGCAAAGGAGTTGTTGTAACCTAACCTTTTTTTTATGTTCAGTAACTCTGTTGCTATTTCCGTGTTATTTCGAGTTCGTCTCTCGTTCGGGATTTGATTTATAGACACTGTTTCCCATAAATAAAATCGCAGAACTTTAACTACACTAAACACTTCCACGCAATCGCACGCAACAAAGTCCGAGCTGATTGGGTTTAAGCCCTATCTTGCTGGAACACAGCATACATTCGTTCAGTTAATTTACTAAAATTTTTGCTCAAAAATTAAGACTGTATCAGCATTGTTAGTTATTTCATGATAAAAATTGCCGTCATTCTTCTTGCATACATGGCCGGTTTATCTCATCTTACAACGGCTCTTATTTCCTCCTATCTTTAAACAATATTGCACATATAAATGCGAATTAATTTCGATATATTAATATTACATTACGAAATCCAGAAATGCAACATGTTTGCCGTTAAGAACAGGACAATAAATAAAACGGTTGATCAATTTTAATATTAAAACTGGAAGAGAGGTTGGGCCTTACAGCCCTGGACTAAAACGACCCTTGTTACCGCTGGTCAAAAATGTATTTTCATATGACATGTGCTGGCTGGTTGTTTCGTGAACAATAGAAAAAGATTTCCCTCTAGCCCGGTGCAGCGCGCTCGTGTACTTGACATCCATCCAATTTAAGTGTCTTGAAGATATCCTAACGACATTCCCATACTGTCAGCTCTTTCTTCTGTTTGGACTTTTTTCTAGTAAGTGCTTGGGTGAAGGAAGTATCGATTCCCAAACTGGAACACTGCAGATTTCTCTAATGGAAGTAGGAAGGAGGTATAAACTAATGGGCTCAAGGCATTCACTGTACTTGCAACAAGGATATGAACAGAGTTAGTAGCGAAATATCCTTTTGGCTTAGTTCAGATAATTCACTAAACTTGAAGAAGTATTCCTAACGACAGAGTAGAATCTCGTTCAAGGATCGGTTCAGTTTAATTCTTACGAAATAGGCTCGTAGAGCGCTCTTTGTATCTGTTGGTTTGCCAACAGTGGACTAAAACCTCTCTACTCAATTACTACTAGGATACTAGAATACTAATAAGAACAAAAACTGTCATAAAAGAAAAGAAGAATCTCTCAAAGATTGCATGAAAGAAGATCATATAAGAAAAAAATTAGTTCAACCAATATTAGCGAATTGTAGAAAAAAATGTGTAAAACACTTAAAAAGAATGACAGAAGATAGAATACCAAAAATATGTTGACATTGTATAACCCGAAAGGAAGAAGACTAAAGAAAAGACGAATAGAAATACATCTTTGAAATGGAAACAAGCGGGACCTATCTGTCATGGAAGAAGAAGTAAAGATTTTATAACCCCTTTCACCTTATTTCTTTCCTAAATCTCTTAATTCATTCAAAAGGACAGCTCTCTTAGATTCTGCTCGGTATAAACATGCACTTTTGGTACCTTTCTCTACATCTGTAGTTGAGATATGTGAAAATGTATTTAGAGCATGAAAACAAACCAAGATATACTTCAATTTGTTATGAAAAATAAAGATGGATTTAAAATATGATCACGTACTAATTAATCTTTATCACCTGCTAATGAATGTTTAAGCTTATGGCAGATGGGTGCAGAAGATAAAACAATTTTATTTTTCTGACATTCATATTTATGTAATAGATGTTATGAAAGTATTGAAAAGAAACTAAAGAATTCATAAAATTGATCCAGAGGAGTGAATTTGAAAGAGCTGGAGTAGTTAAGAGTATTTGGTAAGGATTGAGAAGATGTTTAATTGGAAGAAGCCAAGAGTTGTTTCATCTGATGCAAAGAAGGAAGAGAGATCATACGACTAAATAAAAATGGGTAAGTGTTTGGTGCAAAAGTAACCCTGAAGACAATGATGGGCACCTACAGAGGAACTAATGCCCGAGACAGTTTCATAGAAGACAGTAAATTCATTTTAATTTATAAGGAAAAAGATAAATTCCAACCAAGTAATGTTCTTTTGTTCCATGCATGATCATTTTTCCCACGAACTTATGGCACTCCCCCTGGCATGACGGCATATAGCAGACTTCTGAGGTTGAGACGTCCATAGGTCGCCGCTACATTGTCCTACTGGATATGACGTAAAGATGAAGTGGTTATTGTGCACCAGAAGGGTCTTTAAACTTATGAGTACCTAAGCAAAGTGTGTAGGGAAGAATGAACTTAATTAATAAAGGCGCAGAAGAGATCGGAATCATTGGAGCCTTAAAGTTCAGGGCACGGAAAAACTTGGGGGAAAAAACCTTACCCACACAGTTTGACCTGATCCGAGTATCGAATCCAGTACATCCAGCGTCACAGAGCTATCACTAAACCACGAATGTTTATACTGAAATAGCTAATTTGCTGGTTCACTTTTATAATTTTTTTCGTATTCAATTTAACATCTTGTTTTTCTACAAGTAGATATATTACTAATTTGTTCATGTGGAATGATTGAAATAATATATACCTCTGTCTTTCTTGGGATTTGTCCTTTTAGATAACTTTCAAGTATGGTCAAGTTTTACATCCATATATCCATACATTAACTCTATTTACATTGAACATTTTTACCAGATTAATGTGTTCTAATATAAACCGCATATAATGAATTACAAATTCATGAGAATAACATTAAAGAAAGTATGGCTGATTATAATAATTGCAAAACGTTCGCTCATGAATCAATTTTTTTACATATAATGTGCATTCTTAAAGTATTAGTAATAACTGAAATATTTGCTTACAAATTCGACCAACTTTACGCCAGCTACCTACTGTTAACCCTGAAGTTGGGTCCTGGTGGTGTAGTGGTTACCATACTTGCCTCCTAAACCTAAGATCGCGGGTTCAAACCTGGCCAGGATCGATGAATTTTTTTAGGCGTAAAATTCCTAAGTATGGCTTCCTTCGGAAGGGAAGTAAAACCGTGGGTCCCGTGTCGTACATTTACGGCACGAAAAAGAACCTCAAGCCTGAAAGCAGAGGCCTCTGAGCAAAATTTGTCGGCCGTTTCACACCCGCAAATGAATGGGACGCTGATGACCTGAGATGTTAAAGAGCGTCCATAAATAAACCAATGAAAAAAAAAAAAAATTAACCCTGCGGTGACAATAGCCAACCACTGGTATATTTTTACTTGCAACATTTTCATTGTTGTAAATAATTCTTAAATTCTCAGTAGTTTAGTTTTATACTTAAACTGTACCAAGACCAACCAACTCCACTACCGATACCTCAATGCAGGGGAAAAATGGAAGCTGTCTCTCTACTAATGTCAATAGAAAATCGAAACTTTTACGCAGTACTATATTTCCAAAATAATTTTTTTTATAATTAGAAAATATTTGGACTACTTTTAAGAAGCTGAAATTGTTTAAAACATATTTCTCATATTTAAATCTAATACAAAACAATATAAATTCGACTTACATAAAATCATCTATGTATAAAAATAGTAAATCAACTACTACGCATTAGGTTTACTGCAGTACAATAAGCAATGACATAATAAGAACAACAATAATTATAATTTCAACGACATGTATAAATAAAAATAACTTAAATATTTTTCATTAGTGTAAGAAGAATAAAAATTATTTAAGCCAATTTACTGTAGTGCAATTAACGGACCATTTAAACAGACATCATCTATATACTGATTTGATTTTTATAAAGTCATATAATATTAAATTGTTAGTTATTTATATATAATTTCAATGCTCTCTACAGATGGAACAAAAAATTTTAACCAAACTACTGGAAAAGAAAAGTAATACAAAATACAAATTGCCTTTTGTATGCCTGTGTGTATGTGCGTAAGAAAAGGCTACAGACCATAGCAAGAGCTCTGCTGAATAGTAATTTGATTTGCATTAATCTTTTCAATTATTCTAATGCAAACTATATTTTAACAGCTTTCTCATTATCTAAATCATTATTTACTGGTAAACTTTCCATTATTTATTAATGAATTCACTGTTTCAATGAGCGTGGTGGTGGTGGTGGTGGTGGTGGTGGTGGTGGTGGTGGTGGTGGTGGTGGTGGTGGTGGTGGTGGTGGTGGTGGTGGTGGTGGTGGTGGTGGTGGTGGTGGTGGTGGTGGTGGTGGTGGTGGTGGTGGTGGTGGTGGTGGTGGTGGTGGTGGTGGTGGTGGTGGTGGTGGTGGTGGTGGTGGTGGTGGTGGTGGTGGTGGTGGTGGTGGTGGTGGTGGTGGTGGTGGTGGTGGTGGTGGTGGTGGTGGTGGTGGTGGTGGTGGTGGTGGTGGTGGTGGTGGTGGTGGTGGTGGTGGTGGTGGTGGTGGTGGTGGTGGTGGTGGTGGTGGTGGTGGTGGTGGTGGTGGTGGTGGTGGTGGTGGTGGTGGTGGTGGTGGTGGTGGTGGTGGTGGTGGTGGTGGTGGTGGTGGTGGTGGTGGTGGTGGTGGTGGTGGTGGTGGTGGTGGTGGTGGTGGTGGTGGTGGTGGTGGTGGTGGTGGTGGTGGTGGTGGTGGTGGTGGTGGTGGTGGTGGTGGTGGTGGTGGTGGTGGTGGTGGTGGTGGTGGTGGTGGTGGTGGTGGTGGTGGTGGTGGTGGTGGTGGTGGTGGTGGTGGTGGTGGTGGTGGTGGTGGTGGTGGTGGTGGTGGTGGTGGTGGTGGTGGTGGTGGTGGTGGTGGTGGTGGTGGTGGTGGTGGTGGTGGTGGTGGTGGTGGTGGTGGTGGTGGTGGTGGTGGTGGTGGTGGTGGTGGTGGTGGTGGTGGTGGTGGTGGTGGTGGTGGTGGTGGTGGTGGTGGTGGTGGTGGTGGTGGTGGTGGTGGTGGTGGTGGTGGTGGTGGTGGTGGTGGTGGTGGTGGTGGTGGTGGTGGTGGTGGTGGTGGTGGTGGTGGTGGTGGTGGTGGTGGTGGTGGTGGTGGTGGTGGTGGTGGTGGTGGTGGTGGTGGTGGTGGTGGTGGTGGTGGTGGTGGTGGTGGTGGTGGTGGTGGTGGTGGTGGTGGTGGTGGTGGTGGTGGTGGTGGTGGTGGTGGTGGTGGTGGTGGTGGTGGTGGTGGTGGTGGTGGTGGTGGTGGTGGTGGTGGTGGTGGTGGTGGTGGTGGTGGTGGTGGTGGTGGTGGTGGTGGTGGTGGTGGTGGTGGTGGTGGTGGTGGTGGTGGTGGTGGTGGTGGTGGTGGTGGTGGTGGTGGTGGTGGTGGTGGTGGTGGTGGTGGTGGTGGTGGTGGTGGTGGTGGTGGTGGTGGTGGTGGTGGTGGTGGTGGTGGTGGTGGTGGTGGTGGTGGTGGTGGTGGTGGTGGTGGTGGTGGTGGTGGTGGTGGTGGTGGTGGTGGTGGTGGTGGTGGTGGTGGTGGTGGTGGTGGTGGTGGTGGTGGTGGTGGTGGTGGTGGTGGTGGTGGTGGTGGTGGTGGTGGTGGTGGTGGTGGTGGTGGTGGTGGTGGTGGTGGTGGTGGTGGTGGTGGTGGTGGTGGTGGTGGTGGTGGTGGTGGTGGTGGTGGTGGTGGTGGTGGTGGTGGTGGTGGTGGTGGTGGTGGTGGTGGTGGTGGTGGTGGTGGTGGTGGTGGTGGTGGTGGTGGTGGTGGTGGTGGTGGTGGTGGTGGTGGTGGTGGTGGTGGTGGTGGTGGTGGTGGTGGTGGTGGTGGTGGTGGTGGTGGTGGTGGTGGTGGTGGTGGTGGTGGTGGTGGTGGTGGTGGTGGTGGTGGTGGTGGTGGTGGTGGTGGTGGTGGTGGTGGTGGTGGTGGTGGTGGTGGTGGTGGTGGTGGTGGTGGTGGTGGTGGTGGTGGTGGTGGTGGTGGTGGTGGTGGTGGTGGTGGTGGTGGTGGTGGTGGTGGTGGTGGTGGTGGTGGTGGTGGTGGTGGTGGTGGTGGTGGTGGTGGTGGTGGTGGTGGTGGTGGTGGTGGTGGTGGTGGTGGTGGTGGTGGTGGTGGTGGTGGTGGTGGTGGTGGTGGTGGTGGTGGTGGTGGTGGTGGTGGTGGTGGTGGTGGTGGTGGTGGTGGTGGTGGTGGTGGTGGTGGTGGTGGTGGTGGTGGTGGTGGTGGTGGTGGTGGTGGTGGTGGTGGTGGTGGTGGTGGTGGTGGTGGTGGTGGTGGTGGTGGTGGTGGTGGTGGTGGTGGTGGTGGTGGTGGTGGTGGTGGTGGTGGTGGTGGTGGTGGTGGTGGTGGTGGTGGTGGTGGTGGTGGTGGTGGTGGTGGTGGTGGTGGTGGTGGTGGTGGTGGTGGTGGTGGTGGTGGTGGTGGTGGTGGTGGTGGTGGTGGTGGTGGTGGTGGTGGTGGTGGTGGTGGTGGTGGTGGTGGTGGTGGTGGTGGTGGTGGTGGTGGTGGTGGTGGTGGTGGTGGTGGTGGTGGTGGTGGTGGTGGTGGTGGTGGTGGTGGTGGTGGTGGTGGTGGTGGTGGTGGTGGTGGTGGTGGTGGTGGTGGTGGTGGTGGTGGTGGTGGTGGTGGTGGTGGTGGTGGTGGTGGTGGTGGTGGTGGTGGTGGTGGTGGTGGTGGTAGTAGTAGTAGTAGTAGTAGTAGTAGTAGTAGTAGTAGTAGTAGTAGTAAGGCAACTCGCTAATTGATCAAAATTGTTCCATCTGTTACATTTTAACTCCTCACTTCGACTGCACTACAAGATCGAATTGAACTTCTCCACAGACATCTTTAAAAAATATACTAACTTCCAAATTACTGAACATCTTAAATCTAATCAAAATAGGTGGGACAGCTTCGTATTTATCATTTATTTTAATGAAAAGAACATAAATATTTCTTGGCAATAGTTATGAACGGATTTACCCGTCTTTTCGCAAAGGAATCTAGACATGTTATAACATATTGCTTCCGTATCTTTCCTCATTGCTAAGCCTCACTGTCACACATGATGATAGATTAGGGAAAATTGTGGGATAAATATCATTAGTTAAAGTTGTAATTTGGTTCACCCTTTTGCACAGGAAAATGTCCTACCTAACCACACATTTTGGTTCTATAAAAGTTTAATACACACTACAGCTTATCATTAACTTCATAATTTGCACTTTATCCACTTCTACTTTAATCAGCTAAATTATAAATATGGTAGTTTACGGTGCATTGCCATAATTAGAAGTGTAACCAGGCACACAAGAAGGAATTCATGTTGTACTAAACACTTTCTATTACACAAATTCTTGGTGTAATTTCACTAAATCAATGCAAACTTAATAAAAACAAAAGTACAAACAAGCTATTGTTGATTTACTTCCAAATGTAAACCACGCAATAAAGAACCAAACAAGTTCATAAGCTTAATAGCAGGAACGTGCTTGAACTTCGATCGCCGCCATTTTGTGTACTATCGATACTGGCATTATTGTGTAAGGATTGGAATTTGTCTTGGCTGTAGCTCGTCTTTAGCTTATGCATTGTTAGCTTGAAATATGATATTTAATGGATTATTGCTATCCTCGAGGCTACTCCAGTCATTGTTTTGAAAGCCAGCTAGTGTGAGGCAATGTTGCATCTGGTGTAAGGTAGTTTGTTACCATTTCTTTAGTGATACGTCTAGAGCATTTAATAATCCAAACCAGTGACTGTAATGGTTGAAAAAAATAGAAAGACAACGAGAGAGTAGAAAAGAAAAAATGTTTTAATAACAAGGACAATGAAGATGCTACGCAAAGGATTCTGTCTCTGTGATATAAGCAGAAACAAGATGAGCAGATATTATAAGTGATTTTCACCTGAACATGCAAGAGATGTATGCCTACAGTATTTGTCTGTCAAACTGTGATTATGTATAAGCACCAAGTTCCTTTTGTAACTAATTTAGATTCTCTCTGCCACCACAGATATTTTTGTTTCACATGTATGCACCTAATTAAGTTTACTTGCTTTTACATGCACTAACATGGATATAAAATCTTGAATATAGGATTTACGGTTCTTTGTATCAATTATAATAATTGGAAAATTATGATTTCAGTAGTATAACAAGTCATTAAATAAATTATGCATAGGCTTATTTTTATTAATTCTACAAATAGTTATATTCACTTTCTTTTATAGTATGTTGTGGCATATGCGTTGTTTAGACTGTTCTCTCATCCATGGAGAACGCTATGAAACAGTTGGTTGGGAATAGACCACCATACTGCTGATAGAGCTGCTTAAATGCATACAAAGCAAGTTTGTTTTTGAGGGTGAATAGAAAAATGTAGCGATCTTTACAAAAACTGGTAGGGCGTGTATTCCCTACAGCTTGAAAGCATGCATAGCTGAACTCAATATTGTAAAATCAGATATGTGATTCCATATGTCGCTCCAGTGTAATCCGACTGACCATGAGCGAAAGCTTATTGGCCAATGCAGTTCCCACCACCGGTGCAAGTTAACTGGAAATCCACCCAGTTGTCTCTATTCTATTTATTTTTATTTGGTAGCGATGAATATGAAAACAAATCAGACAAGAAAGGTTAAATCTTACAGTCAGTAGTTCAGAATGATTCCAGAAAGTCGCTAATGTTGGCATGATTCAAGGTCATTACGTAAGACCAGAATACAAAATTTCTTCCTGTTTTATTAATAAAGTGAAACCTATGAAAAAGACGTAAATGAAATTAATGGAGACAAGTGAATTACACATAGCCTTGTTAAACAATGCACGTGGCTCACTTCTGTCTCCGACTCCTGATGATGTTGCTTCATACATTGAGTAAACTTGTTTTCACAAATTTATTTTTTGTTTTTAATTTACTTTTATGTTGCCCGTAGTGGGTGAGGGTCAGACCCGATTTTGATGAAAAATTATCCCGTTCTATTTGCTTTTAAATATTTCTTACCACAGTAATACTTTTAGTCAAACTGCTTATATCTTCTGTTTATCTAGGATATATTTATTTAATACGAGTTAAATTTTCTTTCAATCAGTGTAGTTTTCAAATTTTAACAAAACTCGGCCTGAAATTTATGATCGGTATCTAAATTCAGTTATGCGTTGACACCAGTTTTAGATACCTATGACGATCATTGATTGCCATTCTGATTGGTTGGACGTGACCTCCCAAATACTAATTCACTATTTCATTGATTGGAATCTAATGCAAATGATGTTAACAATTGGAACAATTCTTTAGCAGTTTTCTAATTTTTTATCTCACTACCGAAACACATGTTAAGCTATTTCCCAATTATGGGTTCCGGAGTTTGTTTGTGTCACTGAAATATTAAATATTTCAGTATGTTATTTCAAACACAATGGCTAGTTCTGAGCTATGTGTTCCAACATTCAACTACCAATTTTTCTTTCTTCCTTCCTTTCTCTTTTGTTAAAAATATATTCAAACCTTTTAACAGTTATTTATATCAAACATAAAATGAAACCTTCCCTTTGAAAAAAATGCTGACTTAGCCACTGATATTCCACTCTAAAATGTCCTTTTAACAGTTTAAAATGCATGCTTTTTATAGTCTATAAGTTAGTCTATCTCGCAACGCGTACAAACCTCTTGTAATGGGTAGATCACTCGTGATTAAAGCTTTTAATGGTCAATTATATGCATTAGAGACAAACATTTTGCGTTTTGTTACCCTAGAAACTGCATCTGGTGCTCTTCAGACGACAATAGAAACAATATACTCTCAGAATCCAAGATAGCAGGTCAGCTTTCAAGGGTTGAGTAATATTCTACAATTTTAAACAATACGCAACAGGAGGACAAAAGGGTTACATATCCCGGTATTCTCTGCAGGAACAACACTCTTCGAGTGTTTATTTTATAAGTGCCGTGTTCTTTTTCATTGTGAATTAGCTGTTAGGGAATTATAAAAAATAAATCAAGTAAAGAATTATATGAGGAAGGCAATAAATGATACATTCCGCCTTGGATACAAAACTGCACACACAGCATACACGAATCATGGACAAAATGACATCATAGGGTTGGTCTAGGCGTCAAAAATGTTGCTCTGTAACACATGTCAGTGATTCTCGCACCACTATAACATACTGCGAAACATGTACGAGCGTATGCTGAAAATTGATACATCCCAATATTATTTGACATTCCGTCTTTTCTGTTGTAGGTTTCAAAGTTTTATCGTCAGAGGGTTTCGAACTATAGCGGCCCGTAATAATAATATGTCGGTGCGCCTAAATCAGCGTGCGATAGTCAAGTTCTTATCGTAGAAAATATGTCCCCTATTGACATTCATCGGTTGAATGAATGATAGACGTCAGTAATGTTCGACGTTGGGCTTCTTGTGCTCAGTGGAGCAACTCTGAACTTGTGAGACAAAGAAGAGAATGCAAGGCCGCGTACTGCAACAATCATTATAATTAGACCGCACAAGTCAGCGTCAAGTCAGATAAATTTGTTAGTGATTCAATACCTGCGGTCGCACACCGGAGCAGTACGTGTCTGCGTCAATCTTCTAATTCAGTGGAAGACATGGTCTCGCATGGTGCCTAAGTTTTAGCGCGTGATTTATTAAAAGATCCTGCAAAGTTCCTGCCCTACTGTCGGATATACTCAGAAGCGTAAAATGAAATTCTGCAAAGGGTGTCTTCAATATTACATGGGGAATAACCGAAGTGAATAACTGCAGCTAATCAGCAAGTTCATGTTACATGACAGAATCCAAATTTGTAACTGTCTTGCAATACAACTATTTAAATATTAAACACAAAAATAATGTTACTTCTTATTGATTCAACCATCCGGAGTTTTTCACCGAATGTTTTATTCCAATTAAAAGTAAAAGATTTTTTTTAAAACGATCGGAACACAAATTCTTATAATTAAAAAAGTATGAGAGTGGTGTTTCTCTCTCTCCCTCTTTCTAGTTTGTATACATAGGATAAAAAGGATATATATATATATATATATATATATATATATACTGCTGACCATTAAAATAGAAGTCCGTTCAGAAGGAACGAGTATGATTCGTCAAAAATACGAAAGCAATACCGGCAGGTATGCACAATAAGAGTGCAGGATATCATTCAAAGAAATTGGTGCTCGTGTTAGACGAAATGCATTCACAGCGAAACTAATATGAAATCAGTGGAGTGAAATAGGACGAGCACACAGACGCGAAGGATCCCAACGGCCTCGTCAAACAATCGAATGAGAAGACATACACAATTTCCGCATGGCCATCACGAGCACACACAATTGCAGTTTTAATGACCAGCAATATGTATATATGTATATATACACATAATACAGAATATTTATTTCTGTATCGCTATAAATCTTAATTTACATTATTGAGTATATTTTCAGGAAAACATATTTAACTATTGATAAATTTGATTCATCTTTCTTATATTGATGCTTTTGAGAGACACTAGGCATTGCATAAGAGTTTAAAATATTATATATATGTATATAAAAGAAATTTGTGCCAGACAAATAAATCAGCATTCAACTAAATGTTTTTATATTTTGGCATAATTTGGTAAATACTGTTATTATCGATTCTAAGACGTCAAATGCAGAAATACCCGAGTTCTAATGACATTATCTCCTCTGAAATCCTATTCTATAAATGTAGATTTATTTAAACATTTTAAGTCTTATTTACACCTAAAGAATGTGTCTTATTCAGAAGTTAAAATAAATGTCAAATTAGTTTAATGTTTGTCTGAGTTTAGTGTTTTCTTTTTTAATTTTAATTGAAAATATTAGTTACATTTGTAAAATTCTATATATGTTGACTCGGGTAGTTTGTAAGTAATTTAAACAAATAATTAACTCTTCGATGTTGAGCGAGAGTGGTAGAACATCGTGCTGGACAGAGGATATTGTGATGTTCGCAGAGAATAAATTTGGTCTGCGACGAGATCTTTAGGCTGTATTTTTTACTATTCGAGGTCGCATTGTTAGTGTATTGTTAGCAGTTTAGGATAACATTGACTTAGCTTATTTATAAAGAATTTCAGCGCATTATTAAGCATTCATTTTATGTGCTTTAATGGATTGGAATGATCACTTGTGTATGATTGCGATTTTGATTTTCAAATCTCTGGCTGATGTTAATTATGACAAACGTTTTATTTGTATGAAGGTTTCTACTGGAAAAAATCTATAATTTTTCCTCCGATATTACAAATTACAATTTATGTAAAGAAAAACATATTTAAAGTATTTATTAAATTTCTACAAGTACTGAGGTTCTTTTTATAAAAGTGGATATCTTGTAGTCGGCAATGATCAAGAATATTTATTCATTAAGATAAAACATTTGTATTATTGGAACTCTTCTCATACTCCCACATTAATGGGAAAACAAGGAAAAGAAAAACAGAAAAATTGTACTGAGATTAAACAGAAGCAATCACACGAAAGTTTAACATATGCTTTTAGGGTATCTCTTCTTCACATGTCACAATCTGGAATAGGTGGTGTGAATTTAAAAAAGTGGATCGGAGATGGAGTGGACTCTAAGTATAGAGACAAAGGGTAGCATCAGCCTGCAGTAGGAAAATTGTGCATTATACGTTAATGATGCCACTTTCGGCAGGAGTAGTAGGTTAGGATAAGAATAAGCTAACTCCAGTCTGTCGCTGTAATCTCCTCCTTTCGTTAAGTGTAGCGGGTTGTGTTTTGTATAACGTCATTTTAGGCCACTTTCTGTCAACCGCTGGTATAAACGGTCATGTATCAATATTTGCAAATTTTTTTCCCGGTTACAATATTCCATTTCTTGACATCAACTCATGGTGCAAAAATTCAATAAGGTGATATTTTGAGCGTCTGTGACTTCATGGCTTTGATTCAACAGCAATTTTAAAGACAATAGTAATGTTTTACAAACTATTATATGTAAATTGTAATAACTTATTTAGATGCAGTACAACCTCAATTTTGTGTCAAATTTAACCCAGATTTTTGAGCACTGATCGTTTATAATAAAAGAGTTCAAACTAAATGTTATGTTCTCTTAATCTTGCTAAAGCCCTTATCTCCTTTAAACAAATTACAATATTTGCACGGGTTCTCTAGGCCAAGCCACATCTTTCATCATCCTGTTTTTCTTCAGATGCAATGTACCCCATAAAGCACCCAGATCGAAGTTGAGAAGTATTATCTTTCTGCAAGATGAAGATTTTTCTCTCCTGGATGAAGCCTGTACTATAGTGTAAATTTTTATTATATATTTTTTTCCATCTTACCTTTAATTTTCACAAGACTCCTAATTTTATTCCCATAAAACAGTCTCAAAAACCAATAGAACCACAAAACGTTTATTTTGGGTCACTTTCTGTCAACCGCTGGTATAAACGGCCATGCATCAATATTTGCAATTTTTCTTTGTACGCTAAAGAGAAGCAATTAGCAGCACAGGCAGGACGAATATTGCAAAGTGGCAAGTGTCACAAATGGTAACTTCATCATAGTTGTTAAATATGAAAGTTATCGCAAACGCTACAAGAGTGATACAAAGAAAATAATGCTACAGGCGGCGTGGTTAAGAAAAAGGCGTTGCTGCACAGAAGATATTATTATTATTATTATTATTATTATTATTATTATTATTATTATTATTATTTTAGTCACAAATTAGTATTAATGAAGTGGCAACTACTGTATGAGTGTGTGTAAAGTGAACTGCAAGGATAATGAGTTATTTTATAAGAAGATATCTAAAACATGTGCAAAATGAAGGTAAGCATTCAAGCTCCTCCTTGCATGATGAGCACATGGCTTTTTAATTGTAAAGACTGTCACTTAGTTTTAATACCAGAGACTCTTGTACTGCCCTATCCGTTCGATAGTCCCGACTCTAGTGTAGCTGACTGGAATGGTAGACATTGTTCCTGTTGCCGCGTCGGTCATCAGGTAATTGGACCGAATATTATGCGTGTATGAGCTATAAAAAATAAAAAAATAAAAAAAAAACAAAGAAATAATGTAATTTCTAAATATGTAGAAGATAATTACTCATCCTTTGGTTATTATATTTTATTTTCTGGAGAGATAGTTTAGGTAATTAAAGTTAATTTATCATATGATTTATTTATTTTATTTGAGGAAACCAAAGTGATATAAATAATAAGAATAAATAAGCGAGTGTTTTATTCTGCCTGATTTTTGTTTAATTGTTGAAGCATGTATTTCAGGGATGTTTAAATAATTAGTAACGTAGCACGCAGCTTAGTAAAAAATAAAATATATTCCATCTCCTTATTTGGTACATAATATCTGAATATAAAGCTTACGTAATCAATGGCTAAGTATAAATGCTAGTTTTACTACACATTAAATATTTTCCTTCTCCAAATTTGCCTCCAAAATATATCACCGTTAATTAGGACATCATTGCGCATAATTAGCTACATGAGTTTGCTGCTCACAAATTCTACACAGTGAGGATAAAACAGATTAATTTACTGAGTTAATTGTTCTGTATGACAGAACGCTTGAATATAATGCATGTTAACAAATTAATTAGGAATTCACAACTAAATATAAATAAACGCAAAAAATAGGCAATATCAACGCCCTCAGCATCAGGTATACCCTGTAAAATCATTTGTACGAAATTTCATTTCCTCAAATGTTAAATTTCCACACATTTAAAGGTAATTGTGTTAATAACAAAAGCGAACATACCCTTTATTTAATTGCACTTTCATACATTTGCAGTTTGTGTGACTCCAGTTGTGACTGTAAATAAACTTGCATTGTTAACTGAAATTGTTTCTTTACGCGGATACAGGATGATTTCAGAATAAGAAACTTATACATAAAGTCCTATCAACTATCAACAGGCTTTCGTTAACTATGGACAAATTTATCCACATCGATAACCTGCTGTGACAGTATTGCTTTTCTTTCTTCATTCTTTAAATTTTAATGCGCATAGTGGATCATTTAACTTTTGGCAGCAATTTGATGACGGAGTGAAGATATAAATTTCATTATATATTTATTTATTGTCATGAGCGTCAAAACTAGTAACAGTGAAATAAATAAATATGAAATTGTAAAAGAGATTGAAATTAAAAGTTAAAGGCTATCTAACAGGCAATTTTAACAGTTAAATTAAGTAAAGATGTGTATAAATGTTTGAAAACACACTTTGACTACAAAAGGTTTTACATTGCCCATTTGTACACGATATTAAAACTTTTGTTAAGTGTATGTATTTGCTGTGGCAACTTATTAAACAATCTTTATGCTACAAAAAAAAAACCCTTGTTTTGATTTAGTCAATATAACATGAGTTCTTAAAGAAGATAGTAATATATTGTGGAACCATTATTATGTTTAGCTGACCTAAAATAATAGTTAATGAATTTCAAAATTCCTTTATTAATAAACACTGTGCAATGCGTGGAAATCCTGTTAATATACTCATGAACCTTTTATGTTTATTTGTTTTGTAGAGATTTTTTTTATAAACTACCACTATTACCCCCAAAAGTTTAAAAAAGCACAATAAGAATTCTCAAGGAAACAACGTGAAGAACAAAAATGTCTTAGAAAGCAACTGTTTGTGCTCCGTTTTGCCCGTCTGTGTGTCAAAAGAGCTCTCTAATGTTGCTTCGTTAAGTTTCAGAGTGGCAGAGGAAAAAACGCTGTTCAGAGCAACAGAGTACTTAAAAATCGTGCTTTAGAGATCACCTCCTACACTACTAGATCCTCTACTAACAGAATATTAATGAGGCAACGCTACTCCAGCTTAGCAGACATTTTTTGAAAATCTCTTGATATATACAGGGAAAGGGAGAAAAAACGCCATAAACTCCATGCTACCTAAACTAAGATATTCGGTGTTCTAGAGCGTTCACATATCACATGCTAAGAGCTTTAACAAAGCAGGTCAAGATCGTTGAATAATATCAGTAAAACCTGGGCAACAATTTATGCATATACTCAAAAGCAGTTCGGCATCTTCAATGTTATTAATGTCAATTTAAATAAGTATGCATACCTTTTTCTAAATATTTATGTCATTAACTGAAAGTTTAAATACACGGTCTTATTCCATAACTTTAATCCATTTATATTTATAATATGGAAATAATGAGTGATTTTTCCTTAGTGGGACCGCTCCATGCGTAACAACTGGTCGGTGGGTTCAAGCGATACCTCGGTGAACGGGAGTGAGGACGTACGTAGCAACGATTGTCGCCTAAGTTAACACTTAAAATATATATTTACTCACCATTATGAAGTAAGAAGATGCTGGAGCTGCTTCTCTTCATTTTTCATACATTTCTAGTATCAGTTTATGAAATTAACCAATACCCTCTACAGTTCCTTGTGAAAAATGGAAGGATTTCTTCGTGAATGATACTTTCCAGTTCGTCTAAGTGTGTGGATTTGTCTTGTACACGTTTTCCTTTAATAATCCCCAGAGATAAAAATCACATAGTTAAAATAGGACAACCGAGGGGGAATATTTGTTAGTAATGGCTCTATCGTCGAATATTTCATGAATTGGACAATTAGCTGTCTTGCCTCGGCTCTTGGAGTCATGAGTTCGATGCTTCCTTACTCTCTGGTTCCAATTCAGAGGATAGGAATCTCAGGGGAATTTTGGACTGTTTTTAATGACGCAATGTCAATAGGGAGGAAGGCGGTTGTTCACTGTAATACTCTAGTTGGACATTTAATTTATTTGACAACTTGAAAGGTTCTGGAACATGCTGTGCTTCGGCGGATTATAATTCGCTGTATTCACTCGCGTAGTTATTCATTTTAACACAATTGTGTCTATTCTTACTATTACGTTGCAATGCCTGACTGACTTTTACTGACCGAACGATTTACTTTGACTCTTCGCGACAGTTTAATTATTCTACTATGACACTGAATAATGCAGACTGATTGTCACTCTTGCTGCTATTGTTACTGCTGTTACTACTCTTACTGTTACTGTTAGGACTGCTTCCCCTCACGAATGCCTCAAAACTTAACTTCTCATAGTTAATATTAAATTTCTTATACGAACTCGCTCCTCTCTCGCGAAAATTTAATTCCTTTAAATATTATTGAATTTGGTTCCTTCTAGAATATTATTGGATCACACTAGTCCATGATATATTACAAGTTTGCTTTTATTCGTCGGGTTTTTTTAAACATGTTGATCGGTTGAAGATTCTGGGTTTTACAAGGAAACATTTCCCATTCCCACGCCAAGGAAAAAAGGACACCTACCCTGCACCAGATTCTTGCGATAGAGCAGGTTTCGGCAATATATGCGGCCTCCCTTTGAAGCAGCTAATATCTTGGTTTCTGCGAAAACACATGTTTCTGTATGCGGTATTTCCTTTTGACGGCGAGTCCAATTATATATTCCTAGCGTTTACAGTTTAATGCCATCTGGCGCCTTGGGACCGGCGAGTGTCCGAGGGTTTAAAAGAGTAATGCTTAACAAAAGACCCTTTTCTCAGGTAAAGGTAATGTCCTTCGGCAAAGACAGCATTTCCATTACCTTTACAAAACCTTTTCCACTGTAAATCATGGTATTTCAGAAAGATAACTTGAATATCACGTACTAATCAAAAAGACATATCTACATTCATACAGTGATACATATGACATTGGGGTCCTCCTTTTAATTGTAATATTAATACCCTTAATTACCCGAGACAAGATACAATTATTATTATTATTATTATTATTATTGTTATTACTATAGTAGTCATCAGAAGGAATTATAATTAAATAGGAAATTTTGAGACAACATGTCCTGCTTCATATTCTCTCGCCGCTAATGGCGTACAACAGTATATTTCGATCATGCAAGAGTTCCTCGTTAAATAGATATGTTTTTCTTAGGTTGTTTTGTGAATTTCACACACCCCTTAGGTGGAACCACACTTGTCTGTAAAAACATTAGCTTAGGATAAATTTCTCCGTCATGGACACTATTCAAAATCCATTTACAAAATCATCTACTCCTTGATGCAGGGCCACATCGTTTAAGTTCTTGCATTTCAGCAATTTTATACAGCTTTAACTTCAGTAGCTTTGCAGCCGTTCGAACAAAAGTACAGGAAATTTCCGTTTGCTAAGAAAGACGTGGAAGTGATTTTTAGGGGAACGTTCCAGAGCATGTATCTTAGTATTTAACGTTTCATCTGTTAGTACTATACGTAGCTGTGTACGCTTTTTATCAAGAATACTTCGCGTTTTGCGAAATTTATTTACCAATCTGTAAATCGACTTGGAAGTTGAATATCAGGAAATCATATATTATTATATATATATATATATTATATTATTATTATTATATTATATTGCGCCACCCTTTAATACTAAACACACTGTCACAACACACAAGAACAGGACAGTATGTTTCTAGAGTTAAACTCGTACTGACCTACCCTCCGGCTTTCCGGTCGACTTTGAGCGTGGGAATGAGATGAAAACTGCAGAGCTCGTATAACTGCGGTCAAGTGCACGTGGAATCTTCCCGCGAAGGAAAAATCCAGTAGAATTAATATATCTTTACCAAATAACAAAATAATGAGGCTAATAAATTCGCTTATATATAATGATTCTTACACATCAGAACAAAACTTTCTGAAACAATTCAGAAAAACAATGTAGGGTAACACTTTTAAGTGGAAATTTGAAATAAGCATTGCAGAAAACTAGTTTAATTACTACGTTTGTTTATTACTTTTTGCAAATTTAAAACCAAACTTCCTCTCGTTATTTAAGTTAAAATTTAATCAATAATTATTTAAAAAAATATATGCAGAATGTTAAAAAGAATCGTATATTTTATAGTGCATAGTATCTTAAGATTCTTATCACATAGAAATCATAGAATATACAGACAGATATTGTAGGTGACATAGGACCTTGTGCCATGATGAATAGACTAACAAATGTGTTCAGGGAGGCACTCTTCTTTTCAACTTATTTTTCAACAATACACTACCGCTGATTAATTTCAATAATTATAAAGGTAACCTCTTTATATTTCTAAGAGAAACTTATACAAACGAATAAATAGTACAGAAAATGTGCATTAAGGTAAAAGAAATGCAGCTATGAGGCTAAATATATTGATTGCAAGGAAGAGCAAACTCTTAAACATTTGCTTTTTAAGTACCTGCAGATACTATGCTTGGATAACTTCCAGATATGGTTTAAGGTTCTTAAATGCACCTCTATATATTTCATCCCACAACAATCCTATAGAGTTGCAGTCCAGGCTTTGGGAGAGTCGAGTCACATCTTTCATCATCCTGTTTTTCTTCAGATGCAATGTACCCCATGAAGTATCCAGATCGAAATTGAGAAGTGTTATCTTTCTACAAGATGAAGACTTTCTATTCTGGACGTAGCCTGTACTATAGTGTCGAATTTTATTATATTGTTTTTCATTCATCTTACCTTTAATTTTCACAATATTCCTAACAGTCTCAAAAACTAATAGAACCACAAAACGTTTAACAGTTAGCAGAACACACAGGTGGAAAATCTCTCCTTGGCAGTGGTAGACGTGCAATATCCAGATTTGATCCCGTACAATTAATTAAGATCAAGATTTAATCCTGTTTAATTAATTAATTTCCATAGATTAATGTTTTATGATGCAATTATGTAGAATGATGTAGATTGTTCAAGAATCAGACATCTTTGCTGTAAAGATGAAAACCACCCGACTTTCTGGTGCCATAAGCAAGGTAATTCATTTCTTTTCATCCTCGTAAAATAAATCCTTGAAAAAGACTGTGGTGAATAGCTTTCACCTTGCGCAACTGTCCCTTAAAAAGAGAAATTCTCTCTTAAAACTTCCCGAGCTAACATACAATGAATTAAGTCATACGAATTCTCGTATTTCAGAATGTATTTTGGAGAAACTTCTACGGCAAGAGATTAAGCCAATCAAGAAGGAAATCAGGTGACGGTCTGCAATGTTCATAAATTTGAATTCTCGTAGAAGACGCGTAGAAAGGGTATTAAAAGCATGTACAAGGTTTTTTACACCAGTTCGCTTTAGGAGAAGGGAGAATACATTTCGCTTTTAGAGATGGAAGAATACAATTCGCTTTGAAACGAGAAATTGCAGTTCGCTTGGGAAGACGCAGTTCATTTAGATAGCGAGTAATATAACTTGTGATGTGGAACAATAAAATTCAATTAGCTTAGAAGAAATCAATAGTGTAGTTTTGTATGTGCGATGCGAACAACTAGGGAATTTGTTAGTACAGCGCCAGGAAATATTTAAACTTCTCTCATCCCCTTACTAATGGTATGGAAGTGTTTGTCGCCAAAGGAAAAAGAATAATAAAATTATCAGCGAAGTGTGAACAATTTAGCCAATTATGAAACTTAATCCGCCTATTTCACAGTGTTTTATTTTATGTTTTTAGTGATCACCTCCCCTGGTAACAACCCAGAAAAGCCTCATGGTAATTTCAGCATCCATGGGATGATCGCGACACCAGGAGGGTTCAACGTAGACTTCTTTCGTGGGAGTGACATATGACATCAACAATAAACCTCAGATCCACGCCAATTCAAATCAAAATCAATTAATCCAAAACCTTTCAACATTGCGCCGCAAATTTGTCACTTCAAAGTGGAACTCATAATTAATCGAAACACCTTTCATAAACCCCCACAAACTTGGCTTCCCAAGGTGGAGCTGACATGAAATTAAACCCTCTTTTCATAACCCTCCCCCCAACATATATTCTTTTCCTGGTACCAAAAGAGCTCATATTTGGATTTAGCTATCAAAATATTTTAGCAGGTGTCCAGTGTCGATGTTGTCTGGCCCTTAAAGCTGCTTCTTTTTGCTGATAGGTTTTGCTGCCTCATACCCCTACAGATCAGCATCTGAAAGTCTCCTTTTAATTTCTGCAAGAGATAGTCTTCTTTGCCATTTTTAATAGTTTTGCGTTTATTTGTGGTGCGTTCAAATATCGGGTGATTCGTTTGGGTAAGAATAATATTAAATATTACTATAAAGGTTAATATGATAATAGAAGGCACTTTTTCTGGTAATACTTTTGTTAAACGATGGGAGTTTTCATGCAGAGCAAGAATGAAAATCAACAATACATAATGACAAATCGTAGATGATTGAAATGGCGCTAAAATCAAAAGCGAGTATAATGCATTATTTGATTACTAAATTTGAGGTATAGTGTGCGTAATCCATCTAAATAAACTTCCACAATGTTGTGGTACCGAACATTTGCAGAAACAATTTTTGTGTTATAAAGCAGGCAGCACACATTGTATTCACTGGAAATGAAAACAAATTTGCCGTAATTTGAATGTTGCTTTACCGGCAGTGCAGCCGACGGTACTCATAGTTGAACTAAATATGGAATTGAACCATTTTATCTACAGTGGTTGTATGGAAAGTGCTGCAGATGATATTAATTCCAACATGACATGCATTCCAATTCCTTCAAATCTATGGTGTCGCTTATAATCTACAATTGACGCAAGATCGCTGATTCAATTGCGGCCAGAGTCGATGCATTTTTACGGGCGTAAAAAATCCTATGTATGGTTTCCTTCGGAAGGGAGTAAAGCGGTGGGTCCCGTGTCGTAGAATTATGACACATAAAAGAACCACAAGCCTGAAAAGGGGGCCTCTGAACAAAATATACCGGTCGTTTCATGCCCTGAATTTAATGGGACGCTGATGACCTGAGATGTTAAAGAGCGTCCGTAAATAAAACCAATAAGAAAGAAAGAAAGAATTTAAAACATTCATATTAAGTTATTTTGTAAAACAAGAATTGCCACTAAATCCTCATTACACTATATTTTATTTTTATCAGTAAATCTGCTCATAAGCAAACAACTACAGAAATTGTTTTTATGTTCTATTTTTAAATTTATGACTGTATATTTAAAAGAGAAAAGGGCCACTACTAAAATCTGAATAAAAGTTATGCATCCAAGAGGTATCAAGAACACTTAAGCACATTTTTTTACGGGATAGAACAAACATTTAAGTTGTGTTGTTGTTGTAGTTTGTATTTTTTGTTTACCAATCAGAATCCCCTACTTAAAGAAAGTATATTTTTAATGGCGGAGAACGAACACTTCTAAATTTTTTATAATTAATTTTTATTTTATAACATGTATTTGACCCCATTCTTTTCCTTGACCTCCTCTTCATTTACTTCCCTTTTTTCCTACACAGATTGTCATTTTTAGTTTGCATATTGCCAGAGCTTTCTCCAGAATTGCGTCTTCAAATTTCAGTAGGTATTGCTTCAGCTAACGTTTAATTGTCTTTCCTGTCATAAATCACTGGCAATGAATTCTTTCTCCATGTTATTCTCTTAGAGGAAGAATTTCTTGCCTTCCTCGTGAGATGCTAGTTGAAATCTTCATTAATATGGAGAGTATAAAGCCTGAACCCCCTGTGGTAATCTCATTTTATTGGTTGTTTTAGTTAAAGCTATCAGACTGGAAAGTCTGCATACCGCTTTACTCCTCGGATAAAGTACAGAAATCTCCACAGGGAAATCACAGCTCTTATTCATACTCTCTTTGACTATGTCTTCGTCTCTGGAAGGACGTAACTTATATTTTCACGTTTAACATATTCATTCTAGCACCTCGTGACATAAATTTTATTACGAAAAGCTTAAAAGAGGCGTTCACGTTTTAGAAGCATTGACGTATAAACCGTCAGTCCTCCTTTTGGGCAGTTAGAATTTACTAAGTTTGAAAAACTATAAAAAATTAAGTAGCCAAACTGCTGTATACAAGTTTAATGTCGAAAGGTTGGCGTTTCTCTTTACGTTTAAAAGCTAAGAACTTAGAAACACATGTTGGAAGCCAATCATGTACAGGATACAATGTCTGTACACAGTCTTATGGGAAACAACTTAAGGATACTATAAAGCAGACATAAATCATAATGACATATGAAGGCGGAACATACTTCAGGCTGTTTTCTCTGTCGCGCCGTGTTGTCAGTCTGTAATAATTGAGAAAGAATGAAAATCTTAATTTTCTGATAACAAGTCCCTGGTTTGTATGATGGGTAGCGACATATTCGTTGTTTATTCGCACTGAAGGGATTATGGGACGGGGGAGTTTTAATATATTTGAAGATTATAATGCCCCACGTTGGTAGAACAAAGTTAGGAGTTATAGGTGGCGGGAAGAATGGTGGTGGAAGTTTGATGATATGCAGATACAACTCACCACTCAATAACTCTTCTTGTCAATCTAGAGGGATGTTGCTGGTTTTTGGGACCTCATAGTGCCGGGTCGAGTGAGGGAAATTAAAAGTAATGCGTTGACGAGAAAGAACAATTTATCTGCCAGTTGACGTCGTTTATTCAGCAAAAATATGCGTACCAGGGCGTTTCTCTTCGGATCGCAGTAATGAGACATTTGGCAGACACGCGGGGCTATAATACTTGACAAACAGGATTTCTCTAACTGGTGAGAAGAAGCGCCGAGCAGAAGTGAAGCTCGAACATTGATGTTCCAGTGCGAGTTCCCCAGATTAGATTCTCACTTCCGAATGCTGAATCTCTTCAAGTCCTTAAATACTCAATAAGGATCGCTTGACCACGTGATACAGAGACGCTTTATTTTCCCTCCACTATGGATTTAGACATCCTTATAGGCTATCGGTGACTCCATGCAACTCGTATATTATTGACTAGTCAGATTATCTGAACGTAACAACTTGGCGATTCGTCCAGCGTTCAGTTTCAACTTCTGCCATACGTTAGAGTTCAACGTACCTTAACATGTATTAACAGCATTCGTCTTTGCCAACATACTCGCCCGGGGGCGAAAGCATTTTACTCTATTGTCTGCCAAAACGGACCCTCTGCTATCCGAGCAAGAATTCCTGCTTTTCGTGACATATTTACACACTTACAGAATCCTTCACTTACAGCTAGCTGAAGTAAAATGTTACATATATTCTAATTAATTACTCACAATTGATGGGGTAAGAAGGACGGTATCAACACCGAGCTCTTACTATGCAGCAGTAAACAACATACAAGCTAAGCAAGGAGGATAATGTAATGTATTTAATAGATGTATATGAGCCTTGCAGCCTTGACGGGGTTTAGATAAGTGTGTGTTTGCTTCAGCTTATACTTCTGCTTAAAAAGCTGGTGCAAGTGTTTTTTCTATGTATAAAGGTGAAGGATTTCTTTAGTCAAGGCAGGGAAACATGTATGTTAAAGTAATGTTTCTGTCCCAAATACAATAAGTGCCGACTGCTTATAAACTTATGAGTTGGTCTTTAAGGCTTGCTTGAGTTGTAGCGTTCCCCTCCGTACACTCAGCAACGCTCTTGACCTTCATATACCATTATGTTTCGTATCTAGTATAGATGATATGCTCCACGTATTTATTTCATTACCAATACACTTTTCAATAAGATGAGCATTAGCACTGATTCTGCATTAATGTTAGCACGGCTTTCCATGATACCTACTTATGTGTATTTAATTTTCAATAAATATCTTTGTGCCTTTAACACAACCCGAAACAAAAAATCAAACAGACTCAGAACAAGAGACACTGGAGCCCATTCCATGCGACCACATATTTAATTCAGTTGGAAAAGTTTATCTAATCAGTCCGAGAACGTCTTTCAAAATTTGTGTCCTGTAGTAGGACAAGTTCAAGCATTAACTTTCCACCTGATAATTTAAAGATGACGGTGCTCCCGGCTTGCTACAAAGTCATCCATATCCGTGTCGTAAACCTTGCTGTACTACTGACATCTTCGCAAATAAACAGTCAACGAATCGTCATTTGTTGATTTGATTTATTTATGGACTCTAACATCTCAGATCATGAGCATCCCATTTTATTCGGGGCGTGAAATAACTTATAAATTTTGCTTAGGGGTCTCTTCTTTCAGGATTGCGGTTCTTTTACATGCCGTAAATTTATGACACGGGAACACGACTTTATTTCCCTTCCGAAGATAGCCAACTTATACTTTTTATGCCCGAAAAATTCCATTGACCCCAGCAGGGATTGAACCCGCGATCTTGGGTCTACGAGGCAAGTATGGTTACCACTAGACCCCCAGGGCCGACAACGGCGTTTCAATCAGGCATATTTCTTACAGCATTATTTATTATTCACATTTTACAGTTTTTGGCCACTTTTATACTGTGTGACTTTTCCAAAATTACTAGAAACCTTTTTCCCTGTTCTTCTAATTAGGTTCCTTAGCCGCTTTTTCATCTCCGCCAGTGGAATAATTAAATAGAAGGCGTAAGACGAGAATGTTTGTCTCAGTTTTGTCAATAATGCAGAATTTCACCCATGAGGATTTGTTTGATTAAAATTATGAGGTTATGTTATTCGTAAGCAATTTAAATTCATTCTGATTTATATTTCTGAGTATGGTTTTCGATTAAGTTCATCACAGCATTAACTACAGTGAGGCTACTTGAGTGATGGGCTACCGCGACTGCTTACTGAGGAATAGCAGCAGCCGCAATCAGAAAAAGGGAAATATATTTGCCGCGCTTTAAGTTAGTGCTTTTATTTTAGTATATACATTTTTACTGAAAGCATAAAATGATATTGTGTTTAAAACTGATGATAAGCACCAACCTGTGTTATAGCAGAAGTTGAAAATAATGCTCCTCAGCGGCAGTACATTGATTTGATCTGAAGTCCAACATATCTCTAACATGAAAGGAGAGACGGTTCAGATTACCAGTTTTCTTAGGAATACGTCAGGTAAGTCATGTGAAACAGACAAGAAATAAAACAGCTACTAATAGAATTTCATACCAAGATTGTATCATTGTTGTAATAATCATAACAATATGCCGGTCCTGGTGGTGTAGTGGTAATCATACTTGCCTTCTAAACGCAAGATCACGGGTTCGATCCCGGCCAGGACCAATGAATTTTTTTCGGGCGCAAAAATCCTAAATATGGCTTCCTTTGGAAGGGAAGTAAAGCCATGGGACTCGTACATTTACAGCACGAGAAAGAACCTCAAGATAGGCCTTTGTGGGTCATTTTACGCCCTAATTTGAATGGGACGCTGATCATCTGAGGTGTTAGAGAGCGTAAAAAAAAAAAAAAAAAAAAAAAAATAGTGCTTCGGGAATCTTGCTGCATGACTTTTTAATCTCTCCAACTTTCTCAGAGGACAAGCATTTAATCTTTCCTACAATTTCATCACACTTAGTTCAAGTATTATCTGTTTGCGGATATCCTAAAAATATTGCATTTAGCTTTGAAAATGTGCCTGTACGTGTCATTACGATCTTGGTGAAATACAATTGTTTAAAATGCTATAACATTTGTTACATTAATTTATTACTGCATTTTTCAGTTCTTAAGGCTATATATTATTTGTGGCTACATATTGAAGATTTTTTGAAACATCAAATCTTCTATGTTTATCCTTTTTATCAACCGGCATATTGCCAACTAATTTTAAGCTCTTACAGTATTAAAGTTTGTGTTTAATGATATTATGAATAGCCCAAAATGCCTTGAACAAAAGGAGCATCACTCTTATTTTTGACCCCAATACCTATCCGAAACTTTATCAAAAAGATCGTACCACAACGTTTAGCTATTTCTTCATCCTGTCGAGGTCGTCTATCACAGGAAGTACTAAAATAAGCCTGCTATGTATAGGTTTTACTCAATACCGGATTCAATGTCAGTGCATATTTAAACCATTGTTTATTGCTCATAGAATATTCTGCGTTTTAACGTTTATAATAGTCATTTTGTATTCTGTTATGAACTGCACTTCAAGTGTGCGCGATGGCATCAAATTCAGAAGAGGACTTAAAAACACAATGAAGAGCTGAAGAAAAGACAAAGGTCATTAAATTTATGGTTGGACAAATTTCCGATATAAACGAAACCTTTTTTTAGGGAGTTTAGTATTTCAGATCTGAATTTAGCATGTGCTAATTATACAAAATCGCCCATTTATATTCAAACACAGAACAAAAGGTTAAATATTGTTGTTCAATTATTAACACGTTTGGAAGCCATGTGGTGGTGCTATATTAATCACATTATAGAGGTCCGTAAATTTTAGTTTTGTTAGCTGAATAGATTATAAATGATTTCACTTTATCGGCAGTGAAGCACCGATATTGTCACTGATTTTGAAAAGTTAATGAGTTTATTTCTCTTAGTACAAACATAGAGGAAATATATCTTAACACTTCTTTATTTTCTCGTTAAAATTATGTGTACTTTTGTGTGGTTGTCTACCACAACTGCGCGGCATTGGTCACCTCGAAACGCACCCGCCCCCCCCCCCCCAAAAGAAAAAAAAAACATCTAGAAATACTCAACGGGCAGAAAAAACAGACACCCAATTTAGTTTCCAAAAAAAGATATTCTTTATTGCCCAACTGAGTCCTGCCAAATCCAACTATAAACATAAGTTATCATTGCCCCTTATCCTTCTTCTTCCTCCTCTTTCTAACAAATATTAGGTCCTTCGACCTGTTATGATTGCATTTCCAACTCCTTCTATATCTGTGTGTATTTCTTTTATATTTAAGGCCATTTTCAACGTACAAGTTTTACATTTTGTACTATATCTATCTATATTTTGTACTATATCTGTTCGAGCATATGCTCTGACTTTCATTGCCGCTGCTTGGATGCGATTTTCATTTCTTTGTCTGTATTCATGCCTTCTGTATAGTATGGCCATGCATTTTAGAACTTTATTTCTGTGTAATTTCTTGCACTTTTCAAGATTTTTGTTAATGTTTCACATATTATTTGATATATTTGTCCTTTTATTTCCAATCTTTGCTACATCCAAAATTGCTAAAATGCTGTACTTGTTCTACTATATTATCACCCCACTATAGCTTTCATTATTAAGGAATTAATATTTTATTTACATGGTTTACAGATTTGGTTAAATGTGTTATTAAGTGGATAAATGCAGACTTACTCCTATAGGCTTAGCACATCTCGTCTACTGCCCAAACCTGTGGGGCGCACGATTTCTGTTCACAATCTAATGGAAGATGTCAAGCACTGGTATTAACGGTTCTGCATATTTGCCAATCCTTTCTTCACTGAACAGGGCATAATCTATGGAAAAGTTTGAGTTTTATGCAGGCGCTTCTAGAACCAATAGCATTTCCATTGAACGACCTAAACAATCCTCTTTATTTTCTGGAGCAGATGAAATCTGTTCTGTGTTCTTAAAGTCTTATGACTGATAATGGGCGGTACTCCAGTGCTATTGCTGTTCGGCTTATTGATTTCTCCTTCAGTGTCTTTTCTTTTTCTGATAGGGATGCTCTTCTAGATTGACGTTTGTTCCCCAGACTGGCAGTTGCTTTGCAAATGTGCAAAATTACATGATACTGAAGCTCTTTCAGGTACTTTCTCAGGTATGTCTTTAATAGATCATTAATTACATTAATTAAGTTATCTTCATCCTGGAGTGCCCACATTATGTAGAAAGAAACAACGCACGTGTTGCTAGCCAAATTTATTATATCATTACAAAAGTTGAAATAGGGTTGTTAATGTTGTAACTTGGTTTAACATTTATAGTTTACAACCATTATAAAATAGCTTACACTACACCCACAGTAAACGGAGAATTAGTTTCCGAAACACTAACTTTAGCTTAAGCTCTAAAGTTTAAACCATCACTTCCGCACACCTGCTCATCTTAAGTCATTAATTTCCTATACAGCACGTTAATAAATAGATATAAAAGCTAGAACAAATTTTAAAAATTTACGCGCACGCAAAATTTCCTTGTCTGCGGTACTCAATATTCCTTGAAGCTTGGCCTTTAGCAGTTGTAGATGTATATATCTCTTACAAGGGTGTTGGTATTTGAACTGAAAATACATCATTCATAAAAGGACATAGAAAATTAGTTTAAATTAATTAAAGAAGAAACAAGTCTTTAAAAACTGCAAATAAAATTAATTCTGAAACACCGCAACGTTCCGGCTATAACAATGATTAAAAGGGGCTTGAATACGAAAAGACATCTGCTAGTACATTATGACCAAGAATTGAAAAAGTACAAAATCAGTAATGTAACTCAAGGCATTTACAGCGCGTTCTTACACCCTCCAAATGTTTATACATAACGATTTCAAGAATAGAAAGGGAAATTTCAGCCTAAAGTAAACTAACGTTTAGAAACAAATATATTGCTTAACGTCGTAGTTGAGGCATAAAGTTCTGGCAAACTTAGAAAATCACATGAGAAAATGGTTAAGGGATGTATTTATTGCTAGTGAAACACACATTTTAACATCTGAATTTCTGGAGTGGTGATACAGATGCAACTATATTTACTGATAAAGCAGTAGAATATACCTTACATACAAGACAATAGAAACACAGTTATCCATAAAAATTACATTTTTGCAACGCTTGTGTGTGTGTAAAATTATAATTTGAAGACTTGAAGAATATTTCAGACAATTTCAAACAATGCAAGATAGGGATTTCATAACGTGATTATATTATAATATATATCAGTAGCTCTCAAAGATATGTGGCAAAGTGTGGATAAATGAAAAATTTTGATAATATTCTTGCAACAATGTTGTGTATTGGAAACTCTTTGTTGGTTTTTCATGAAGAAAGTTATTAATAACCAATTTATATAAAATGTCTATTGTGGGATCACTTCATTTCGAATCCACAGAAGAAAAACAATATTTAACTCAATCTGTTTGTTGCATGAATCCACAGAAAAAAAATCTTTAATTCAATCTGTTTGTTGTAAAATCTGAAGGCATTTTATCCTCCACTACACAAATCATTGCAGAGAAACTGACTTTTTTTTTTTAAATTGTGTTAACGCCCTTTTTATTACTGAGGCACCACAGGCGGTGAACACCGATGATAAATGAGATGAAATGATATATTGGGAAAGGATTTTTTTGAGGAAGGAAACGTTCCAGGTATCCCCGGCATTCGCCATTTATGAGGACTGAGGTAAACCTGAAAAAAAACCTCAGTCAGGGAGGACGGTCCTGGCGGGATTCGAACCCCTGAACTCCGACTCAAGAGTCCGCACCTTAACGACCTCGGCAACCCGTGGTAGTGAGAGAGAAACTTGCTGATTTATATAATCAGAATAAGATGTTTCAATCAACTCTTATATCTTCTACTTCTTTGCGGGATGCACATCTCACAATTTTATCTGATATCGAATACTTACATAAGAAAGGTCAAAACGTGCTCTCATAATAAAAATACTGTAATTAATCCAATAAAAGCCACAGTCTTTTAATTATTCTAGTGAATGTTCATAAAGTTCATAAGAAAACTTATGAAATGTCACTTTGTATTAAATGTACTAATTATAGTAATGGTATTAGGTAGAAAATTTGAACTGAATACAAATAAAATGAACTGATCTTTGTCTAGCACTGTCATACTTTCCTCTACCCACGTTGCGCGCTCAGTTGTCATTTCCGAGAGATTATGCAACTGTACACGTGTGTTGCTATGAAAAACATGCAAAACATTTAAATTAAATTAAAAGCTGTCCAGAGAGATAAAGCTTTAGTTAAACATTTCCACAACAACCATTCACCTGCGCTTGCTCGTTCCAATTGTGTTATGTCATCAAATAAATTGTCATCATTGAAATGTTCCGGAAGTGTGTTGTATTTTGCAAAGATACTAAAGGAAATTATTACTTAGTGATCAACAAAATACTTCATAAGAAGAGAAACAACTATCAGTGTTTCGCTTTGGAAAAATCAGTGACTACAGATATCGAACTAAGCTTTTGTTGTCAAAGACGCCAGCACATGCGCTAAAATTTATCATATTTACCACAGCCTCAAATAAACCTGCCTACACTGAAAATTCCCTCAATCTTCTGTAAACGAAGCTAAGCATTTAAATTGCAAAAACTTATGAACTTATTAATGCCAAGAATTAGAGTTATTTAACGTCCGTTCTTTTAGTTATAAGAATGTATGCGTATCCAACCTGCTTTTCTGATCACTTATAGACCGAACCGCTGTTGCGCTGAAACTACTAGGATAAGTTTACTGTGTAAATGCGAGGCCCAAACAAATGGATGACACGGTACATGTACTATTTTTTGTTAAATAAATTGACCTATAATTCATTGAGTATGTTCTTAACTGAGATTTTTTCCATTTTGTATTAAGATTCTATATATTTCAATCTTTTTTAAATTTAATATTCCTACAACTAGCTTTAAATATAATATCAAAACACATTAACCTAAGTTTTTTGTTTTGAAATATTTTTCACTCGAATAAAATTACATTTTTCAGTCTTATTTCAATAGCATCAATATTAATCTCTTCTCCTTTATTTCTTTGTTAACAAACAATTCAAATATATTCAACGAATCTTACTTATATTCACATTGATAACATATTCTGATTTACAGTACTCTAATGAAATTAGTTCCTTTACTTTTTTCGTCAGTCGTTTGCAGATGTTAAACATTTCTAATCCACATAGTGCCTATCAGCAATATTTGCCTTTACGTGAAAAAAGAAGCTAAGAAAAGTTTTACAGCCTACTGCAGCTAGGAAATGTTAGATTGTGATAAATGTGAGGGTCGTGTATTTACTGGAAATTTTGTACACTTAATATGTTATTTTTAGAAATAAAGTACGATGTAGGTAATGTCAAAAGAAAAGGCGTTAAGGCTTTTACACTTTTAATCTTTTCAAAATATTTACAAAAACCAATTCTTTAATTGAGCTCAGTTACTATAGATTAGAGCTATTATGATACGCATGCTGTTTTTTATAGTTCACCAGTGCATTTATTTATTATATGGATAACCCCACGAGCCCTTCGTAAAACCCCCAATCTGGAGTCTAATAATTTTTCCGGTTGCTTATATATAGAAGAAATAAATATTTACTACAGATTGGTCCTCAATACTTTCAATAGCTCGATACTCAAGAGGTATCGATAACAAACGATACCCTAGTCAAGATCGAGTTCACTATCAAGACTCCAATGTGTTCGATAGTACAGAAAATGGTGACAATTCATGTTCGGACATATTGCTGCTGTAATGCACATGGGTTTGTTTATTTGGTCCATTGCAGTTACGTGGTTTATTATAGTAGTTCACAGTTGTAAGTAAATCAACAGTAGCCTGTTAGTTCTTTTGTGTTTTAATAAGTTAATATTGATTTATTGAAATTCCACCAGGAACTTGTGTAATAAAAAGTGTTTAGTACAAAATGGGTCCCTTTTGTTGCGTGCCCCTTTGCACTTTCAATTATGGCAGTGCACCTCTACTGTCACATTTAAATTTCGTAAAGAGCAGTCATTAAATAAGTGGATAAAGAGTAAACTCCGTGCAAATTTTAAAATTAATAATAAAACTGCAGTGTGTATTAAACATTTCGTACCAAAATTTGTGGTTAGGGAAGAACTTTTCCCTGTGCAATTTCCCTTATCTACCATGTGACAGTGAGACTTAGCAATGAAAGAAAAGATCCGGAAGAACGCATTAAACGGGTGACAGAAAGTTTCAACTGACATTGTGTATTTAACAAGATGCTCATATGTTTCAATAAAGCAAAAACATGTCACTATTCATAAACAATTATAATGTACTAAGCAAGTATATATAATCAACGATGTACAATCGAAAGTTCCATCGATTTTCATTGACTTTGAAATTTAATTTAAATTTATTGTAACAAAAGCAGTAACGCAAACGTTTTCTGAAGGTTATTACAGAGCGCTCTTACATACAAATATAATTCTCACTCGCATATTAGATCAATATTGCACAGTTGCTATCTTCACGACGATGCTTTTGTCAAATATAAAATATATACATTGTTATATATATTAATTAACAGCAAATATAATAGTAGTTATTGTAATCTTAGTGTTTTATCCTTTTCTATTATTATAGTTGCTGTTAATTTGTTACATCGTTAATAGTGTTACTTTATTTTTATTTTTTTATATTGGTATATATAGTTTATATGCTGAATTATTCGGTCTTTTATTTTAAAACAATATAGAGAAAATTAAACCCCAAAGGGGTTTTTAAATTTCGTTTTTCAGGTATATTCCTATTCCTAATGGTCCGATTACCCTAATTTTCAGGAATTGTTTTCTTAGTTTATTTAAAAGATACATGTCCAATTTTTTTTTTTAAAAAATGAATATTGGCCCAGCTAGAGTGATTTTTAAATTTTGGTTTTCAGATAAACCACCACTCCCAAAGGCCCGATTTCCCTTATTGTTTTTAGAAAAATCTTTTTTTCTTATTTCATTTAAATGGCATATGCGGAGCCTTTTTTTTGAGAAAAACAAAAATTGCGGCTGCTAGAGCTGAGCCCCATTCCCCAATGGTTCAATTTTTCTGGTTAACAAACTCGATGAATCATTTGTGAATTGATCATTATATGCCCAGATTCGTTGAGAAAAAACAAAAATTGCGACCGCTAGATCATTAACACACACACACACACATATATATATACATATATATATATATATACATATATATATATATATATATATATATATTCCTTGTCATTTTCGATGCCTATAGTAGGGTAGTATCGATGCAGATCTGAAGAAATTTTTCAAAAAAAAAAAATAATAGGTACAACTGCATTCCTCCGGAATTTGCTAAAAGGGAACAAATCGTAATCTTTAGGGCTGGTAAAGAAAAACTTTACGTTTATATTCATATCGTTCCTGATACAGTTTTGCTGTCTCCATTCACTGCCCCTTTCCAATTTCAAGCCCCACTGTGCAGAAACAAGAAAGCTTTCTTCATTTTCAGCTTCTTCACTATACTTTTATGAAAAGACGATGCTGCAGTACAAGTTCCATGAAAATGTCCACGCACTCCAGCGTCCGTCTCCTTCCAATAAATCCCTTGCAGTCTCAACATGTAAATAGTCTGGGTTTGTGTTAACAGTTCACCCTTATGTGACGAAGCTCTTCCACCTATAGTTCGGTATGGCAGGGCTTCTCTCATAAAGACTTCGGACTTCATTTTTAGGGCGATATTACTTATAAAAAAATTCACTGTCTTTACGTAAAATGGGGACTTCCAATATCGCAGATTTATGAAACAATTGCTACTCTATAGCATAATGCAGGATACCAATGCTCACCGCTAGCAGCACTGTTTTACTGCATTGTTACCATTACTTTATGAATACCCTAGTATTTTGAAATGACAGAACACGATGCGTTTTGTGGCCTTCTTTTTCAGATAGTATGAGTGAAGTTTCAAATTATTATCAATTGGATCGTGAAAGTAGAACCGCGTCTTTTGGTGCATTTGTAAAAAGAGTTTCTCGCGAGGTGAATAAACGTCATAACACTAGCATCCTAAACAGGACAAGTTCTTACAATTCTACACTTCATATTATACAAATTATTTACTGGAATAGTTCGAACAATCATTTTACTTTTAATAATAGCCACAGTTTTAGTGTACACTACGTGGCAGTTTGAAGTTTTACATGCGGCGAGACACTAACCGTCTCGATGAGACTTAATTCAGTTCTTAGACGCAGATAGTTCTACTTCGAACGCTGGCACGCAGTTCTAATACATCAGTTAGGCACTTTTTAAGTTGACACTCTGGTGATAAGCAGTTATCAGTTACCCAGTTACGATACATCAATTAAGCAATTTTCAGTTTCGCGCGCCGCAGCACTCGTCTGTAAGTTTCACACGCGGCAACTAAGTTTGTATTGGCGTAGCTAACTCTATCGTACGCAAAACACTAGAGGACGCGAAAGATTTTGGATATTATATGTATATTATGTCGCATCGTGTTCTTATTTGCACTATTGAAATCCTCTCCCAGTCCTGTTGAGTACGAATCAACAAAAAAGCATAATTCATCCTGAGAAACTGTTGTCATTGAAGCGTGGGCAACAACACCAAAGTGACCGTTAATCAATCTACAAAACCATTCAAAATTGGTATCACAACGTCAGGCCACTCGACGTCGACAACAAATCGCTTCACTCAACCTGGTGTACAAAGCCGAAGCCTACTAAATAGCTTCATGATTTGGCGTCAACTTAGAACTACAAAGAAACAGTCTCTTAATTAGGCTGTAGTTACTGCGGCTATACTAAACCACTTCAAAATATTATCAACATGTTTCAATTTGTATTAAAAGAAAAGTTAATATAAAATTTTTTTCTGTTAATGCTTGAAGTGGGGTAAACTACATTAATTACGAGGGTTGCTCAATACAACAGATCATAATTTAATTTCTGGCGCTAAAATTTAACTTTACAATATTTTGTAATTCAATCCTGATTTTTAAGTGTTGTTTTTACTATTTAGGCGCCACAGGCGGTGAACACTTGATGATACATGAGATGAAATGACAAATTGGGAAAGGAGAATTTTTTTAAAGGAAGGAAGCGTTCCAGGCCTATGTTTTGGCATTACCACTTATGAGGACTGAGGAAAATCTGGAAGATCCTGAGAATGAACAGCAAACTATTTGTGGAAATCTCTTACCGTCATCAACACAGAAAACAGAAAAAAAGGGGGTTGCTTCTGCTAAGAAAATTATGGTCATCTCGTTTTTCAATATTCAAGGAAGAGTTTACTTGTTTTTAGAGATGTCATGAAAACTCTGCAAGGCCAAATAACACGCAAAAGCCACATATCCGTGCAACAAGCGAATGCTGCACTACAAGAATAAATCGCCGCACATTGCAAATACCGTTCCTGAATATTTCACAAAAATCAATGTGAAGTGCGTTCCTCATCTCCCTATAGTCCATGTGACTTTTACCTTTTACCTTTTCCTCAAATGGAAGAAACACTTTCATGGGAAGGTTAGTGACGAAGGTTGCGGAGGCAAATCTGAAGGACCTACCAAGACTGGCAGAAACGCTGGGACAGGTGAATTGCATTAAAGGGGGATTACTTTGAGAAGAATCATCAAAACTATGAGGATGAGTGATATGTTGTCAAAAAGAACCAATTGATCACCCTCATATACAGTGACAACGATCAACATGATGTATTCTCTAACAATTATTATGGACAGTTTCAAAACACATTAAAGTAAAAGAGATTTTTGCCTGACAAAATCTTAGTCTCTCTTAGTCTATGAAAAACCTTTTCCCTTATCATAAGAACGTTGATCTCGTTGTATAAGAAGTGCAATATATTTATATAATAAACTTGAAAAATAAGCAACTATTGGAAAAAAGGAACTAAAATAACAAGAACTAGAGAAGCAGAGACAAAAAGCACTTAAATAGTCACAGAATTTTTTGCTATATTTCGAAAAATTCGCGTTATTCTTCAAAGGTAGACGGTATTATACAGGGTGGATAAAGGATACCGAATATGCTTTCTCCTAATTGCGCCAATAGGGTGGTATCGCACGCATGCAATTAGTGTGAAGTTCGAGAAGTTTTGGGAATATCGTTGATGTATAAGTTAAATAGTTTTAGACCTAGTTGTCTGCCCTGCGGGATCCCTGCAAGTAAAGGGCGGATTGTTGAAGTTTCAAAGTTGACAGTAGACTAGAAATTAAGAACTTTTAGATAACTTTATAGAGTTTGACTTATAGTTCATTAAGTTCCCTGGTGAAAACTTTGTGCCAGACCGGTCATAGGTACGTGCGATGTCGAGTTAACACAGCTGATGTACGTGTAATATGCTGTAGAGTTGTGGAATTGGCGGTTAGCCGGATATGCTATTGTGTTTGACCGCCTGATGGTTGAGGCGTTTTTTCGAATGTTTTATTCAGCGAGTTGAGTAAGTTGATAGGTCTGTAGTTGTATGGGATACTTAGAAATTTGTTCTTTTTAGGAAAATGAGGCACGCTGGTATTTTTTCAACTAGAGGGGGAATGCATTGGCCAGACAGTAACTGATCATCTTGAACAGAGCATTAATAGCCTCGTTTGAGAACCGCGTTGGACATTTTCTCGGATCCCGGAACCTTTCACTTTGGTAGATGGCCAATGAGCCATTTATGTAGAAGGGGAAAATGTGGTAGGCGTATGAATGTCATGAATAACCATGTCAGTTGATACTTTACAATTTGCAAGACTGAAGACAGTGGTGCCTTGCTATATACTATATTTATTAAAAGTAATAAGGATATTTTGTTGCAAGGTCATTCGTTAATGGTTAGTTGAACGAAAATTCATTCATCAGTTCACTTAATTATTGACTTCAAAATTTCGAAGCACATATTTCGCAGGGAACGTTTACAAAAAGTAACAAAAATTTAAAAAGAAATAATCCCTCATTGACAAAAGTACATAATAAAGTAAATAATAAACCATGTTCATAATTATAATGGAAAGAACTCGCACATTTCTAAAATGTAACAATTAATACTGCTGGGAGCTGGAGAGATGGCTAGTCAGAGGAATGTGTTGACAACGTTCAACTGTTCATTATTAATATTCTAATTTTGTTAATGCAAAGAGGTGAATCGACTCGAAGTATTTAAATAGATGATGATACACATGTAGTGCGTAATGTTTAACTTGGCAGATAAAGCCCTCTCCCCGTATAAATCGCTAGCCAACTTTCCAGCTCCCAGCAATACCCATGTTTACTAAATAATAAAGATTTCCATCTATATATTTTGGTCAGTTTCTGAATTTCAATATAATGTTTATATCAGTGATTATATTTTCTGTGCTATAACAAGGTTTGCACTATAAACTCTTTACTGCTAATAAAAATTTAATGTATCGATTTCGAAAACTTATCTACTGAAATAGCGATACTTCAAAGTTAAAAAAGCCCAAATTCCCACTTTGTTTAAACAAATAATAATACAACAATTTAGATAATAAAAATAATGCTGAAAATTATTTGTAAAACAATAAAAGAGTTCAAGCGAATTGAATTGCTGCAAAACATATTGTTCTTGTAGACGACGAAAATTACAAACTCTTTTTGAGATTTATTTTCTTTTAATATTCTTTTACTCTTATAGCCCTTGTTGCCTAGCAACAGTTCTTTCAGAGCTTGATCAGAGGACACTCTTAATGACTCCGTTAATTAATTACTGTCAAATAATAATGCAACTACTGAACTGAACGTTTATAAAATTTGTGCTGCTTAATTGGACACACTCTTAATGATCGTTTTACAGTTAAGGTTTTGCCTACAATTCTTATAAAGAGACACTAACCAATCAAAGATATTCTAGCTCTGTGTGCATAGTTTCTAAAACAGTATTGTCAATCACTCTGTGTTCATCTGGATATTTAGATGTGCTATAAGTAGGAACAGCTGATAAAAATATCAATAGAAAATATAGTACTTTTACTCCCTTTGCTCCTTAAAATTCTCTTTAATTTTAAACCCTGTTTCCTTCAATCAGAAGTAAGAATATCTACATAATCTAGAAGGAAAAAAAAGGTTAATAATTTTTCAATTACTGTATGGGCCTTGTAACATAAAATTAATAATTCACTTTCAAAGACATTATAAGTTACTTGCAGTAATAATCAAATATGAAAAAATTGAGAACAAAACAGAGCTCAAAGGTCTTATTGTGCTTGAAAACACGGAACCTTTGACGTCTGTCTCAAAAATACTATAGAAACCTTGAAGGCTCTGTCTTGAAAGAGACTCTATATTCCAATATTTAATTTAGATTTATATTAAAATGGTATTTCTAGTGGCCATAGTTTAACATGGCCCATGGATATGCCCTGGATCTAATATTACTCAAAGGTTTTCTGCCTTTGACACGGAAGGAATTCGGTCTAATAACAAATTTCTCATCCCCACAGCAAAGCTCCTACTTTGATAACCACCCTTATGAATTGCCTACAGTGGTTCCTTTTCTATCTCATTTCTCTTTACAATAATGGCTTTACACACAGCTTGAATACCTATATGTTCTCTTGAGATTCATGTCTAGTTGATTAATCGAGATTTTTAGTACTATACTATAATACAAGAGTTATGAAAACGAAATGTCCTGGAGCATTTTGCTATTTTTCTTTTTATCGGATTATCATCAGATATTTTCTAAGTTGTTACTATGAAACAGCATGCGTCTATTACAAGCGAGTCATTATAAATTCAAAGGAAAAGAATCCAGACACACGGGCTAAACAATGCATTTATAAATAAGCGATATTTGCTGGTTCATCTACAAAGCTGTATTCCCATCTTAATAAAGGAAAATCGAAATATATGAATTGCGCTTAGCAAAGTAGAAGCAAGTAACAACTTCATTATCCCATAACTAGAGAGAAAAAGAGAGGTCACCCTAGAGACACATTAGGACTTAAACTCACATGTCAAAATAAGTTGGCCCTACAGAGACTTCGTCTACTTTACAAACACTGACCTCTTCCTTTGATGCCAAACGTCTGTTACAGCTTTCCATCAGTAAACTTTTGTAAGAGGCATTACAGGTTCTAAATTTTAGTTGAACACAAAAGATAACTTCATACTCTTGAGTGTTTCATTTATTTTTTATCCTAACCGACAACATTTTTCGACAATGTTACACAATTTTGTTCTTCCTACATGACTGTAGACAACCTTCCAGCTTGAATTTAATGAAGAGACAATGTTTATCAATTTTGGTTAATATGCAAGAAATGGTTTTGCTTACGTCAAATTTCTCGTGTACCGCCATATGTAGCCGAGGTCGTTAGGAGCGGACTCGTGAGCGGGAGTTCTGGTGTTCGAATCCCACCAGGACCGTTCTCCCTGAATGAGGTTTTTCCCAGGTTTTCCGCAGTCCTCATAATTGGCAAATGCCGGGGAGGTACCCTAAATTAGGCCTTCCTTAAAAAAATTCTTTCCCAGTATATCATTTCATCTCATGTATCATCAGTGTCCACCGCCTGTGGTGCCTTAGTAGTAAAAATGGGCGTTAAACACAATTAAAATTTTTCTCGTACTGTACTTTCTTCAGAAATTAATAATTCAATAGCCCAGGTTATTCAAGCTAAAACACATTTAACTCTTTAGAGATTTTTATTAATAAAATATATTTTTTGTAATTTTTCATTAAATTGAAAACAGCTGTTTAGGCGGAACTGGTAACCCGGAATTTAAAAGCAAACCTTTCTCCTGTAATACTAATACAATATCTTTTAAACATAGCAGTGATAAATATTCACTACCTATCTGTTTAATTTGTAACTTGTTTGTTTTTGATATGTGTAATATACAACTAGAAAATGAGCAGTTTTAATGAATAGTAAATCTGCATATGTGAACAACCCAATTTGAAATTCGATGGAAAATGAAAAAAATTAACTTTGTAGTTTTTGCATTTATACATTTTAATAGCTCTTTTATATCTCGTACTAAAACATATAAACACAAATGTTTTTATGAAATATTAGTCACTGGGTATCAATGCTCTATTTTAATATATAGTCAGTGAAAGAAATGCAAAATATTCACAATTTTATGATTATTGTAAACATTTTTGATTGTTTAAAAAATCTTCATATATTTTCCACTTTTGCTATAAATTGTTTACATTTCCTGAAAAAATGTGAACGTTTACCAAGGCACAATGTGACCTGCTCAGTTTCCCTATTTGTGGGAAATCTTTAACAGAGAGTTTTAGAGGACATTGAAAACATCAAAATACTAAATCAGCTGTTCCTTCTATATCATCATGAGCAGAATTTTGAGCAAAATGAAACCCTTCAACTCATTTCTTCGATGCCAAGCAGGTGTTGAGCAGTACTTAATACAGGAGATGATGGTACAAATTACCGATGTCACACGCCACACGGAATTCTTGACAAAAAGAATATATTTACACATTTTTGTGGTTGTATGTCGGTAACTTTAAACTTAGAAATACATTTTATTTTGTTAATAAGGATTAATTTATACTTTTGTGGGCTATATTGTTGTGTTATGCCTGTAAATATTAAAAACATTGTTTACACTGGCCTGATGAAATTATGTGTATAATTATTAGAACGTTTAAAATAATGCTGGGTTCCTGAGATAATTTTGATATGAGCAGTTTACTTAAATAATGTTTAACTTAACTTAAACAAATTAGAAAACGGACATTTATATTTAATTTTAACGCTATACCTTTTACACATTTCTCATCACATTACATATTTTAAAATAATTATATACTTCATATAAAACTAACACTCATTACAAATATGTTTCATTAAATGCAGGAAATGATAAACTATTATTTTAAGTTAAGTTTTAAACTAGTGTTGTCTTGTACTTGACACTAGTACCGCAGGTAAGCACTGAACAGTAGTGAATTTCTACTGCGATGGCTCCAATCGCAAGTTCTTTATTCGCCTGGATAACTATGATATTTTACCACTGGTTTGTCCAGTATATGAAAAAAGCAGGTTGTATAATGAAATCTCATAATAGCACGCACAATGTATTCCTCTCGAAACGAGTTTTTTTAAATACATGTCTTGAATACAGCAAATATATCATGGAACAGAGTTTAGGTACATTGATAGTCATGTTCCTGACACATATGCACTTCCCAAGCTATATCTTGGTATGTGCATTACGCCAGAGATAGATTCTTTCATATGACGATTATTATGAATGAAGTTAGCGATGTTTCAGGTTAATATATTGCAAATTTCTTTATGGAAGCCTGAATTAGGATAGTTCATCGAAACCGTATGTAATTGCTAGCATAGTTCTACCAATAAACCGCACATATCATGTAATAATTGTTTCAATTCGTTAACGACTTGCTAAAAGTATTTTGACCTGGGAATGAACAAAAGAAAACTTTCTTATAATGTACATTGACACAGCAGTCCATGTGCTGAAGACTTCATTCTCAGCGGAGAAACGGGAGACATTCCATAAGACTTTGTTACCGGCCAAACCCAACTATTTAAACATGCACCATTGACGTTGTGTGATGCTGAGAGATTAGTTTTATTCATCAGAACATACTTTCCGATCTCCAACAGAACTTATTTTTAACACATTGTGATTCATGCATTGATTGACTTTAGGTTTGCATCAAAAGCAAACATGGGCATATTTAAATGCGCAATATGTGTCACATTGGTATTTTTTTAGGTTTACTTAAAATAAAATCACTTTTGAGTAAGTTCCCGTTCTGATATTATATATTAGGTACATATTATTCGATTTTGTTACATATTATTCGATTTTGTTACATATTTATATTCATATACATATTTTATGATAATATTGTATAAATACAGACTCCAGTGATAACACATAAACTGACATAGGGGAACAAAGTGGTGCAATCGATCGATTTATGGGTAAAATGCATATAAGCTTAATCCTAATGTTATAAAGCTAATAATACACTATAGTATTTTTACTACTACTACCACCACACTGAATCAATTGCATTAACATTTTAGCACAAGGCTACAAAATGTCCCAACTTCTCAGTTTAAATGCTCATGAGTATTAATTTTGCACTTTTTCACCTGTAATAAAGACCTTCACCTGCCGTTCTTCTATTCCAAATCTTACTGTAAGGGAACTCTCTTCTTCTCAACTAGTCCTTCCGTGCTCCTGAATGCGCCAGCCAGACGTGCTCTTTGACGTTGCACTGCGGCAAAGGGAACACGTTTTCAACTTATATCACTATGAGGTATGCAGAAGATATGAATGCATACGATTCGCTGTTGCAATTTCTGGTGTTTACATCTTATATGAGGAACAGTGCTTGTGTAATAATTAATAATAAATGAATTAATACAAATTATTCTACAGTGACGTTTAATGTACTATTTACTAATACTTAATTTTATTCACAGCTGTACATAATTTTTCACTTGTTAATTTTTATATATCTATATACTACTGAATTAATTTTAATTTCGTACATTATAATCTAAGTTAGTTTTATTTTATTCATTAAATTTGTTTTGGTATAAATTATAATGTATTTAGGAAACTGTCAAAACTCTTGTTGTAAAATCAAAATGTTATGCATAACATGAAACAATATCTTTGAAATTATATTAAAAGATCTATGACATGGATTTAGAAAAGGCAGATCTATTACCAAGGGTATTTTTATATTAATCTAATTATTAGAGAAAAGTATAGATAATTTTATATAGCATTTAAATGTGTATTATAACATTTGATAAAATAATTAGAAAATGCTCCTAGTTATAAACTTTTTTCCAGAAAGAGGATTACCAGAGACTCTTGTAAGACCAGAGAATCTTGTAAGGCAATTCAGTCCTTAAGCATAGTTTAGATACAAAATTCAGAGTCAATAAAAAAGTTTCATTAGCTTGAATAATAAATAAAACGAGAAATTGTCATCCACTATAAGCCGCTCTTTTTAATTTATATTTAGACAATTCCACGAGAAAATATCAAACCTATTTAATTTTTAAATTAACTTAAACACACTACTATTCACTTATCATACGGCTTTTATCCCTTCAGTTGACCTTCAAACAGTCATCCATAATTACAGTAAAACTGATGCAGTACACAATTTATTTATAAAACAGAACTTTGTATGAGAAAGAACTATTAATAACGAAACAAATAAATAATACATCAACAAGTGTAGATTTGAATTATTTAGGAATATTCATAAGCAAAATCTAAAGATAATCAAAAAGTTAAGCTTATTTCATAATATGTGTGATACAATAAAATGTACTTCACTGAAGAAAACAAGAGAAGAAATGCTAATGAGTGTATAAAATTCTGGCTATGCCGGTATTTTCTTTATGGTTCAGGTTGTTGGACATTGACAAGAAAGTTACTAAAGATTTTTAAAATCAAAGTGGAATTTGGTATTGTTAGATAAAATAAATAAAATTAGTCCCGAAGAGAACTGTAAAAATAGTTTAATACGAACATATATGTATATATCGTGCTCTCATTCGAATGGTGTTAAAGGTTTCGCTGATTCAGGCAATTGACCTTGCTCAGTCATATTTGTGACGCCTACTGTTTCAATTACATTTCTGAAGGAAAGGCATGTTACACTTTCTACATCGTTTTAGTATATTGTGAAGTATGCCGAGATATACGCTAGAACAAAGAACATTTATTTATGATCGTTTTATTCAGTCTGCTATATCATCCTTCTCTGAGATCACAATCGCCTCAGCTCTTTCAGCTCAATCTCTCTTATACTTTAGATTGACATTTATTCATCATATATTGTAAAAATTCAATAGTTCTTAAGACATCTGTGTATACTTTACATATCCAGTCTCAGTTTAAATTCCGATTTTTATTCAATTTGAATGGAGCTTGTCTATCACTTTTTGAATACCAGCCCCACAGAAAGTTGGGTGGCACGCAGTAACTAAACACAATGTGTATTTCCTGAACTATTTGATTTATTATGTACTTACATATTACTTTTACTTACTTCAGTTGATGTCTTTCTGCGTGTAAAACTGGCGAGGAACCTTCTTGACCTTTATTGTCCTAATTACAGCTGACATCCGTAATTAACCAAGGTGTATAAAGCAGTTTCTGTAGTTTTATGTAAATGTCTCATTACATATTTAAATAATAGCTGTTTTTGCCCAGACTTCATAATGAATATTTTTGCCTTTCATTCTCCATGATTGTCGGTCCTGGTGGTGTAGTGGTTACCATAGCCTCCTATCCTTCTACCCAAGATCGCGGGTTCGAACCCGGCCAGGACCGATGGATTTTTTCGTGCGTAAAAATCCTAAGTATGGCTTCCTTCGGAAGGGAAGTAAAGCCGTGGGTCCCGTGTCGTACATTTACGGCACGAAAAAGAACCTCAAGCTGAGCAAAATTTGTCTGCCGTTTCACGCCCTGAATTGAATGGGACGCTGATGACCTGAGATGTTAAAGAGCGTCCTTAAATAAATCAATAAAAAAAATAATAATTCTCCCTGACGTTGCCACGGGTGGCCGAGGTCGTTAAGGCGTGGACTCGTGAGCGGAAGGTATGGGATTCGAATCCCACCAGGACTGTCCTCCCTGAATGGGGGTTTTCCTAGGTTTTCAGTCCACATAACTGGAGATACCCTAAACTTAGGCCTGGAACGTTTCCTTCCTTAAAAAATCCTTTCCCAATGTATCATTTCATCTCATGTATGATCAGTGTCCACCGCCTGCGATGCCTCAGTAGTAAAAACGGGCGTTAAACACTACTCCAATAAAAAAAAATACAGGACTGGCTGTTGGCTCTAGAGATCACCTAATAAGGCTTGTAATTAGTTATTATAAAGATAGAATTTATAGCATTGTTTTTATTGTAATTATTACCACTACTATGAGAACACGGTATCTCAATTGGCTAGAGCGTCAGCACGGAAATCTGAAGATCCACGGTTCGAATCCGCCCATGACCCTATTTTTTCAAAAATTTCAAGTATAATTCCATTTCCAACTCTTTTTTACACACGGCTAGTGTGAAAAAACAATTTATATATATAAACCTATATAGTTGGTGGTTAAATTAGAAATCTGGGTTATCTCGAGTACCCATACCATTGCGAGCCGCCTTTTAAGGAATACATCTCTCATAGGAAAACTAGAGGGAGATCTCTGGGGTTATAGAATCCGATGAAAGAGATTCGTGATTCCGTGTTGAAGGAAGACAGGGTTTTTCAGCTGGTTAGTGCGTCAGCACGGAAGGCCAAAGATCCGTTGTTCAAATTCCGGTCTTAGCCCGAATTTTTCAAGTCTAATTCTTTCCTTTCCAATTGGAAATAGTCGTAAACAGGAAAATAATTACTTCCAAATTGTTTCACATAAACTCTGAGGCATCCACAGGGACTGCATATCCAGTCGTGGAATAGGCAGCTTCTTGTGCTTTTGTAAATGTCAATGTTGATACAAGAAAGTACATTAGCATTCTTGAAATGAAGTTGGTGCGGACTAAACAGAATCGTTTTGGTGACCTGACACTATGTATATTTCAACACAATTCAGATCCTTGCCAAAGGGCAAAAAATATTAGTTATGTTTGTATCATGAGTTTTTTAACGTGAAAATATGTGTATTTTTAGTCTAAAAAGCAATGGTTGTAATTTCAGATTAGGATATTCCTTTAAAAAGTGTTGCAAGTCAAGAGTGACCAGGAAACAGTTCAGAACGAAACGCAGAGAATTGCTGGAAGATGGGGAACATTATTACAAAAAGAAGGGAAAAGAAAAAAAAAAAAAACTGAGAAACAAACTTGAACTGCTGGAAGTATTTTCCATTTTATGGTATTTTGAACTCTCAAGGAATTATATAAAATGCATTCAACATACAATGTCTGCTCCATGTGAGTCAATAAATTAAATTGAGCAGTTCAGTTAAAAAAAATCAATAGAGTAAAAGCTGATTAAGATTGTAATTGGAAAGTTACTTAACACTGTACAAAATATAGTTTAATTTAAAAAAAGATATGTTTTTAAATTGAATATTTTTGTTCAATTTCATTTTCGTGTGGTTTATAACGTTTAAAAATTTTATAGCAACTACTTTTAAATTTTCTATAAACAAATTAGACGAGAAAAAATTATTCTCATTGGCGTTACAGCCCGAGGTGAACCTTGGCCTGCCGTAGTGACCTCTGCTTCCTCTACCTCCGTCTTACGATTTCATTGATAGAGGGCAGTACTGCAGCGGCACATGTGATCAGCATGCCGGCACCCCACCAGTCGCCTATTACGTAGATCCCTAGATCGAAGAACGGGGGCTTTCTGTCCTGCAATCAACAACGCTAACCACTAGACCAAGAACGTGATCTGAGAAAGAAGTTGTGATGCGCAATTAAGAAGACTTTTCATATAGTAATGAAATAACTTTGGAACCACTATATCTGTTATTAGGCACAAGTTTCGTTTTATTATTTCTATTACTTTTTAATATAATTTATTCAAATTCTACTATAAATATTGCAAACATTTAAGCGCTCCGTGTGATGAAATATTAGTTATTTTATAACCAATACCTGAGACTATTATAAATTACCAAATACTTATATTTATTAGAATTGTTTTACAATATTGTTTATACAATAAATATATTTATTGCTTTACTATTATTGCACTGTTTTAAAAACAGTACTTTGCAAAATTTAGAAGCTTTTTTTTAAAAAAATAATTTTAGTGAACATTTGAGTGATCTGGTAAAAAAAACTCGGCAACAGGAGTTCTTTAGGTGCTGAAAAAAAGAATATCTGCTTTCTAAGAAAATGAAGCCTAAGAAAGGCCTAATAAATATACCTATTTTTGTATTATATATTAATATAAACAACCACCTTCATAAAATCGAATATAAACTATGTCATGTCATTCTGACCATATGCACCGATACTTTAAATGACTAATTTCGTTTAAACAATATATTTACATTAAGGTAAAATAATAAATGCAATTCAATATGAGTGAAGTGGATAGTTATTGAAATACTGCACATAAATGTGCATGAACCATTTCCCTTCCATTGCATTTTGTAAGGCAGTGTTTTAAATAGAGGTACACATTGCACTGCATTTATTTGAGTCACAAATTCCAAGTCTTGCATCTCTTATTGCCCTTAGTACTGCTAATAAAAAAGAACTAGAAATGCTAAAATTATTTTAAAATACAGCTAATCACAATACGTGTGGAGAAACTGTAAATATTTTGCATGCAAATTCTCACCAATGCATCCACATTGTAATCATGTATATAAAAAAATCCGCTCTCTTGCAGTAGTAATTTGAAACAAGTATAAAGTCTCTTATCGCTTTAATTAATGGCGAATGGCAAATATGTTGGAAGTTATCACACAATTGCGCCCCTATGTTGGTAGCAAAGCAAAAACAGATTATAAAAATAAAAATATGTATGATATTGTAATGTTTTGACGACAAAAACTGTTATTCATATGTAACACGTGAAACAGCTTTAACAAACGCAATTTAACAGTCGTGAAACATGATATGCGGTAGCGTAAAACTTTTTTTTTTAAATGATGTTCTAGTTTTCTTGTCACGAACAATACGTCACAAATATTTACATTCATATCTGAATATAAAACTCCATTTGATGAAGTACAGCAAGAAATGAAGAGTTATGTTTTATTATTTTAACAATACATTTCACTAACATCTTTATATAAATATTGTTTTATATTACAATATCTAAATGTATATGTGCACATTTAAGTTTAATTAAAAAGGATACTATTCTTTAGGTGGATGGTAATTTGTGTTGTATAGTACACATTACCCAAACTCATGTTTTCGGAGATGGGATAACGCTTGTAAGCACGAGAAAGTATATCGTGCCTTCTTTCGGGCGTAAAAATCCTAAGTATGGCTTCCTTCGGAAGGGAAGTAAAGCTGTGAGTCCCGTGGCGTACATTTACGGCACGGTAAAGAAGCTGAAGCCTGAAAGAGGAGGCCTCTGAGCAAAATTTGTCGGCCGTTTCACGCCCTAAATAGAATGGGACGCTGATGACCTGAGATGTTAAAGAGAGTCCTTAAATAAACAAATAAAAAAATCAATCGTGTCTTCGCAAGGGTTTTATGCCGCTAGAACGCGGCCGCACAAGGGGTAGAAGTATGCTGTCTGCCAATGGAACTAGATACAGATTGTCATCAGCTCAAAAACACAGATTTGTCTTATTTAAAATATTTTCCAATTAAAATTACAAGTAATGGTCAGGTCTGAATAGATAAAATTCTCATTTAGCAATATTTTTGGGATCGCACTTTTTACTAATAAACTATTTTAAATTTTTACTCAATTAAAGCTAAAGATTAATCGGCTGTAAGCAGAGTTTTGTAGAAAAAGCATAGATTCACATTATTTGTGGGACTATTTATGTATTTTCATAAATATATAGGCTTTTCCGTTTTATCATTTTTTACAAGTGATTAAAACTTGTAGAAAGTGCAATTATGGTTTGCCTAACACTTTTTTTTTTTACTAGTTTGACGAGCATTTACTTCAATTTCCCTCAATGAGTCTCATAATCGTAATGGGGTGTCCTCCAGTTTCTCATTATCAAGTTTCAGATCTTTGGTTTTTAATATTGAACAAGGTATGCCGCGACGTTATGACTTGTTTTGAATTCCTGTTCTAAACTTTACGCAAATTACAAATTGTCGACATAATTATATAACAAAACTTATATAACAAAACATAACGTCATTTACAGCTATGGTAATATTGTGTAAATCAAACTAACTTTGAAATAATACTTCACAGTCAAAAATGTCCGTCCTGGTGGTGTAGTGGCAACCATACTTGCCTCCTAAATCCAAGATCGCGGGTTCAAACCCGGCCAGGATCGATTGATTTTTTCGGGGCGTAAAAACCCTAGGTATGACTTCCTTCGGAAGGGAAGTAAAGCCGTGGGTCCCGTGTTTACGGTACGAAAAAGAACCTCAAGCCTGAAAGAAGAGGCCTCTGAACAAAATTTGTCGGCCGTTTCACGCCCTGAATTGAATATGACGCTGATGACCTGAGATTTTAAAGAGCGTCCATAAATAAATCAAATAAAACAGTCAACAATATGTATTCTTCACATTTTATACCTCCGAACAAATAATGTACAACCACTATTAATTTACAAAAACTTACACTTTCTGATTAGTTACCTTCAGCACAGGTGTTCTCAATAAGAACGCCTGGACTAAAGGTGAGTGAAGCACTTATGTTTTCCCTTTGTTTACACCTTGGCGAATCCAGATAAAATCAAGAGCAGAACACAATAAGTATTAGAATCTCACATGCTTCTGAAGACGGTATTTATGAAATAAAAGTGTTTCGAGAAGACATTTCACGACCGTATCCACACACTATTTCCGTTCACTGTGGTGCATTTTGTCTTTTAGTTGTGTTAAAGTGATAGAAAGAGAGAGGACATCCCGGTTTTAATTGAATGACAGTTTTATGGCGTCGCCTCAGCAGGTTTAAGAAGAAACACCTGTGTTTTGTTGTTACATCCGTATCAGATTATCTGAATCCTAGAAAAATGCATTCAGTACTCAAACTTTGGAAATGTAGAACTCTTTCCAATGCATTTGCTCACGCACTGATATACGAGCTTTTCTTTGAGGTTAAACAAAAAATGTCTTTTTCATAAGACTTTTCGAGAAAGGGGAAAACTGATCAATCTGATTATAGGATTTCTGTGAAGTGTCGGAATATTTTCTGGACAGACGAATAACAATTGGAAGAGACACGTCAGTATTCAAGCTGAACTGTCAATTTCCGTTCGTCTTGAACTGAATTGCATTAGTTTCGTTATAAAAAGTCATCTACACAAATTTGGAAAAAAAAAAAAAAAAAATAGCGGAGGAAGGAAAATGCATTCTTCTCAAGAGAATTGGGATAGTGAATAATGACTACAATAGGAGCGATTTGTGTGATTGTTTAGTTGGAAGATTAAGAAACGCTTGAGCAACATTAATAAGCACCTGATTCTTTCGGAATGAGCAGAAAAAGTTTCACTTGAGATACAATCGGAGCTGAAAATTGGATGGGAGATGGAGCGTTAAATCCAAACAGGGCCCAAACTCTGCAATCAGGGGCTCGCTTGGTTTTTAGGCTTATGCATTACTAAAGTAACAGACACAGAGAGTACGCGAATTAGCCCTTATATTTGAAGAAAGAATATTGGGAGCATATTCTGGCATACTGCAAAGGGGCGGAAGAATGGAGAAAGAGATATCCTCCGGCCCCGTTTGTTAACGGGGAGGGAGGGCAGTGGCAGTGTTGAACTTTGCTGGCAGATAGAAAGGAGAAGGAGGGAGTAGGTACATTTTTAAACAAAGTGACAGCTCAGATCAGTGTAGGTAGACAAACGGGAAGGGGGGTAGGGGAACACAATTCACATTTTTGTACACATATGTGAGGGAGTGTAAGTTATTTACCTTTGTATTAACGCCACGGGTGGCCGAGATCGTTAAGGCACGGACTCGTGAGCGGTGGTTCGAATTCCGCCAGGACCGTCCTTCCTGACCGAGGTTTTTTTCCCAGGTTTTCCCTAGTCCTCATAAATGGCAAATGCCGGAGAGGTGCCCAAAACTTAGGCCTGGAATGTTTCCTTCCTTAAAAATAAATCCTTTCCCTATATATCATTTCATTTCATGTATCGTCAGTGTCCCCCGCCTGTGGTGTCTCAGCAGTTAAAACGGGCGTTAAACACCATTCATTCATTCATTCATTTCATTTTTATCTTTGTATTGCGTTAAAAACTCTATTATATATTAATTCTTTTGCATTTATTTATTCAGTTCTACATATATATTATTTGTCTCTTAATAGATAAATATTGGTTTTTGCAGTTTCATGTATTTTTAGTGCATTAAAAAGCACGTGCACTTGGATGAGTTAGATTTGTAAAAATATATTTTGTAAATAAATGCACTACTAGTTGTAACTACAGTAATGTAAATGTAATATTCAGGCACAAGGAAATCACTAAGCTGGTTAACGCTTTTATTTCTTTTAAAACACTACTACTAGATTTATCAACATTAATTTGTCATTCATTATTACGATATATGTTAACAGTACCGCTCACGATTATGAAACGTACTCATGGCCTTAAAATATTTGAGAATCCATGCTTTAGCCTTTATACGGAAATTCATCACAGGTAGTCATAAACATTCTTTGCGGAAAGTTTCTGCGTTTTTTTAAAAGCTTGTCGTGTCTCTCATTTACATTCCCTGCTGTTTTCTGAAAAAAAAGTGTTAAGAAAAAAGAAAAGTGTAGGTCACATGCCCCAACAGGGGATTCCACCGCGAGAATCAAAGCCGGATACCTCTGCTTATGGAATTGGCAAGTGTCGCTACTCACGGCTCTCTCTTTCCATCAAAACAAACCGCATACTACATCACAAGACCGTTGGAACTACTTCAACCTGTATGTGCTAGAAAGGGCATCTTCCCTCGTTGGCATCAAAAACCGAATAGATCTCAATAGATTCGTGTGCCAAATGTGCTATAGATCACGTACAAGAGGGCCAAGCCATTTGCAAGGGAAGGAACACGGACTTGAAAACGAGCGTGAGTCCTCAAACACAACGCAACTTTTACACTATGTGAACCAAAGGGATCATTTGTTCCCTCTCGAAATTTCTATGCCGTGAATAATGTCCGATTCTAATAAATCATTAAATGCGAACGAGAAGAGAGTTGCTGTACTAGACTTTTAATTGTATATTTTTATAAAAGATGACAGAGAGGGGCCCATGGACTCGTGGAAGATGAAACTCCCGATGTAGTTAGACAAATTTGAGCTTAATAGCGCAGTACTCGAGAGATTTGATTTGTTTGTTTTATTTACGGACGCTCTTTAACATCTCAGGTCATCAGCGTCCTATTCAATTCAGGGCGTGAAACGGCCGGTAAATTTTGCTCAGAGGTCTCTTCTTTCAGGCTTGAGATTCTTTTTCGTGCCGTAAATGTACGACACGGGACCCACGGTCTTACTTCCCTTCCGAAGGAAGCCATACTTACGATTTTTACGCCCCGAAAAAGTCCATCGATCCTGGTCAGGTTTGAATCCGCGATTTTGGGTGTAGAAGGCAAGTATAGTTACCACTACACCACCAGGGCCATACTCGAGAGACAATATTTCGTTCATATCTCTGTATAAGAACGGCTTGAATTTAAGTCGATCAAAACCATCTTCACTATAAAAAAGTCCAGTTCTTAACTTGTCTTTTCTGATTGTCAATTGTAAGCTACTACATAGCTTTAGTCATTGGTTTTCAACAGGTGTGCGAATTGCAATACTGCTTGTGCAAGAAAACCCGCAAATTCGTACGATATTGCGTCGGGGGAACTGACTTTATATGACATCGTGAACTAAGGTTGAGAAGCATTGACATAAGTATTTAGAACGGTGCGCATAAAACGTTATATTTTTTTTATAAGAAGCGTAAACTGCTGATTACCTGGAAAATCATATTTAGATCAATATACTTAATAATAACTTAAGTACGTTGTTTTTATTCTTTTTTGTCCAAAACTTTTTTGACACAGGGTGCCTTGCAGTTCTTTGTGATACAAGTCTTTTGTTGTATTTTTTAAGTTTGTATGTCTATATTATTTATTACTAATTTACAACGTGTCCTAAGAAGTCTCTCCTCATCTCTCGAGTAGGGACTGAAATTCAGGTGTCAAACACTGGCGAGCATATCGTTATAATGTTCCATTAGCTAAGAAAGCTATTAGTTTCGCATATGCAATTAATGAAAGGTAATGTAGGTAAATAATATATGAAACGCATTGTTTAAAGATGATGAAGAAAACGTTTATCATTTGTTTGAAGATACAGATTCACTCATTTCTAATTTATTTTTAAGAAATGAAATTAAAGTCTACTTGGAATATATGTCAGTTTCCTTGTGTGTCAATGTCCACTCTTCGCAGCATCTTGAACGGAACCTGTCTTCCCAAATGTTATAATTAAATCACGCACAGTATCTCGGTGTAGTAGATTTGAATTTAGAAACTTAGCAATGAAATTTGTTCACTTTCATAGTATAATTCCCACATTCAGCAAAAACATTTTCCACTAGAAACATCCATTCCTCTACAAAGTACATTTTAATTGTTTCGCTTCAAAAACACCACCTTCACTTATAAGTCACAGCTAACAAGAGCGACCCTTACTTAGCAGCCGGCACTTTAGCTGCTGGAAACATCCGGTCGGTGTGGAATGCGGAAAATGTAGGAATATCAGCTGTTTCTTGAGCAGTATCAGCAAGGTGCGGAGGAAGTTTTCGATGTCCGTTACATATATCTTTATATATAAACGCTGTTATCGCAAAACTGAAGTATATAATGTTTTAGTATGGGCGTATTTCGTAGGAGATACACTGCTTCACTTAGGTCATATGATGTGGTTTTCTAGGCACTACTATTTCAGAATTAAGAGTAACTTTGTCTACGTTTCTAATCCTCTATTTATTTTTTCCTTTCATTTTGAAGAACAAATCTTTAATATCGTGTGCCACAGTTGAATCAGTCATTTCCCTCTAAATAAATGATATTCCAGAGAGGCTACTTTTCAACTAGAAAATTACTAAACTTTAAATTATGAGTTCCAAAATAATTTCCTTATAGGAAAAAGATTCACTTAATGGTGTATAAAGCTATACCACGAAAAAAAACAAATGTTATACAATGTTGTTATATCTTCAATTGCCCATAATGACCTAACAAGGACGGTATAGACAATGTGTTTAAATATTTTAGATAGACACCAAATACTTTTCATAAAGTCTGCTGGGGTAAGTCTTTAATATAATTTTTGTAAGCGTTTAACGTCCCGCTAATCTTTAAGGTTCTTCAAGTGAATAAACTCAATTTATGGAATAAGGACGCAAATGAGTCGGAATTCTTAGCTTCTAATGTTATCTGACATTTACCATTTCAAAGTGGAGTGGTTTAGTCGGTCCCTGCAATTAGAGCCAGATTATAAAGCTGTTTTGTAGGCACCAATCTTGAAGCGATTTGTTGTTGACGTCGAGTGGCCTCACGATGTAATGCCAATTTTTAATGATTTGGTAGATTATTGACCTTTTGACCTTTTCGTTGTTATTGCCCACGCTTCAATGACAACAATTTCTCAGGGTGATTCTGCTATTTGTTGATTGGGACTCAACAACACAGGTAGAGGAGTTCAGTAGTGTAAATGAGCACGCAATACCAATATATATTGGTATTTTATTATGTTCAAAATCTTTCTCGTCCTTTGATGATTTGCGAACGATAGACTTAGCTGCGTCGAATATAAATTTAGTTGTCGCGTGTGGAACTTACAGACGAGTGCCGCGCAGCATAAAACTTATGTGTACTGCGAAATGCCGCTTATAAAACTTAAGACTGCTTGTCACGCCGCCTGTAAAACACGGGACTGGGTAATGCGTACTAAGAACAAAGGAATTGCACATCTCTAGCCGCGTGTAGATCTTATAACTTGGTGCCTCAGTAACTGCTTCCGTGAACTGGTCCTGTGAACTGCTTCGAAATGAATGAGGGAATGCGTCTCGCGGCATGTAGAACTTAGGACTACGTCTGAGGAACCGATCACCATTCATCACCTCAATCCCTTATACACCGGACTAAATCAATTCCAGAAACTGTTATTCGACAGCAACTCAATCGTATGCAACGTCAGAGACAACCTATTCCAAAATACAAGCACTTGGACCACATAAACTAAGATATAACTAATTTTTAAATATGATATTTCACTTCCAATTCCCCCGGGGGCAAGCTGGGCCACGGTAGAGCTGTCTCCCGGATAACTATACCCACCCACTAGACATGTAGCACATGCCAGTTTACACTTGCCATCTATGAATTCGAGGGAGCATCTTGCGGTACCTCAGCATTCAATCTTCTATATTCCCAACTATTCAATATTTCCCCCGCCATTTCATTTTTCCACCTTTCTTTGTTATACCCTTATATCCTTTATCCTTTGTCCTCACCAAATTGCAATTATTTATTTTTAAGGATAGATGACCAAACATTACAAAAAATGGGATGAAATCCCAAAAAATGTTACACTGTTTAAAGTAAATGTTAAAAATGTCGACCGCCATGATCACGACAAACGTCACAGAGATGACTCACGGACTGTCGCACACGCTCTGCATCCCAGGAGACTGGCACACATCAGTGGCTGCTACAATCCTAGCAACCAGGTCCATATTTGTTTCGACAGGAGAATAAAAAGTCCATAGGTGTCAGGTGATCGAACTGGCCATGGAACAGGACCGCCCCGACCAATCCATCTATGTCCGAATTGTCATCAAAGTATTCCCTAGCATCACTGCAAAATGTGCTGGTGCCCCACCATGTTCAAACTACATACATCTGCGAGTTATCAGCGGCACATCTTGCAGAAAATATGGGAGGACATGAAGGAACTTTTGTAGACTACTCCATTCAGTCTTTCGGGTAGTACATAAGGTTCAATCACAGAATCGTTAACGTAATGAGATGGTGAGTAGTTAATTGCTTGGTGGCGGACCGTAACGCAAACACGCTCTACAGCAGTCAAATGTGTTTTGTTTGGAAACAATCATATTCCAAGTAAACTAATACAACGGTGGTAGAGTTATTACAAAACCAAAACAACGAAATTGCCCGGTAAATGAGCCACCGCAGACATGGGTTCTTTATATCAAAACACAGAGAAAAATCCCTGAACAACTTGTGAAAGTTTGTCGGTAGAGTTCTGAATCACCAGTTATAGGAAAAAGTTCTGGAGTGAACAGTAAAAATGAAAAGTAATTAATGACGATTACTTCCGGGTAAAATATCTCCCATTTGGGTAAAAGTTAAATATTCCTGAGATGTATAAACCGCTCTGAATACTTTTTATTTATTAATTACATCAATGAATGATATTACCTACAGGTTATAACAGGTGATAAATCTATTGTTTTAAATGCAAAGAGCATTGTTTGCTTCCATGAAATATTTATTTATGCACATTGGGTCATTTATCTTACTTTAATACAGATTGCTGATTGCTTTAATCTTGGTGGAAGAACAATCCAAGTTGGAACGCTCATTTTTAAGGCCTCCGTATAGTGCAGTCGCTATAAACCTTTATTATGGATAGCTACGTTGTGGATTGATAAATTCAATGCCTGTTCAATGACGAACCACCAATTCTATATAAGTGCATATGACTTAAACGCCATAGGTTACGCATTCAAACATTTTTGCAACTAGTGCTAAGGCAATAAGTATAAAAATTTAAGTAATACAGCATTCAACAACAAACTTTAAGGTACAAAGTACGCTAGCAGGAGTGTGTGTTAGTATAGCGTGTTTCATTAACCATTAGGTAAAGCATTATATTTCACATTTTCATATGTTATAAGCCAAGTGAATAAGCAAAAGGACTTGGTTAAAATTACGTGGTGATTAATGTCTTCATTTGAAATGGGCGAGAGACTTTGAAAGATGACATTTACTTCTGGTCTACCTCGGAAGTCGTGAACGAGAAAATAATCTAATACAAAAATGGGCATATCTTTATGGAAGTTGGAATTAGTATTATCAGTAATCTTCGAAGTTTAAAGCTGTGAAAAATCCGTGTAAACTGAACCTCACATTCCCCAATCAATGAACAGAAAAGAATTGATTGATATTGCTTCTACCAAACAGCTGTAAATTGACAGACACAAGCACTGGTAATGAAATATGGATTTATTACCATACCACGCCAAACTAAACTCACATGTGTTTGTTAGCTGAAATTGATAACAGACAAATTGCTCTTAACAAACTATTCGTTCTCGAAATATTCACTCTGTTCTTTGATGTTTTAATAGAGTTCGTGTAAACAGCATGGATTCATAGGAAGCCTAACCCACCCTTACCGCCTCGGGTGGGTGGCCGAGGTTGTTAAGGCGCGGACTCGTGAGCGGGAGGTCTGCGGTTCGAATCCCGCTAGAACCGTCCTCCCTAACTGAGGTTTTTCTCTGACCTCATAACTGGCAAATGCCGGGGAGGTACTCTAAACTTAGGCCTGGAACGTTTCCTTCCTTAAAAATCCTTTTCCAATATATAATTTCATCTCATGTATCATCAGTGTCACCGCCTGTGGTGCCTCAGTAGTAAAAACGGGCGTTAAACACCATCATTCAAACCTAACCCACTCGTGACACTTCATCTCAGCTTAGGCAAGTGTTTGGATATCAAAAAAAGTGAGATGACGGCAGTAAACGATGTCTTACCTCCAGATCCGAGTGTTTTGCTGCACATTAAAACGATATTTGGTATTCCTATTTGAGTGCATTACGTGCTGTAAATTTAAACCTTCATAGTCGTTTTGAATTACAGTCAACCTGAGCAATGATTGAATCTCAATTTTTTATCACTTTTGGCATTTGCATCACCTGCTGCAGCTCTCTTCGAAAATATGGCACTATCTCTAAACGGATGTTTATTTTTCAATTCCTCTACTTTCAGCTGGTTTCTTTTATATGGGGATTATTGCAAAGTAGGGGAGTTCTGGCTTACCGATGCTATTTAATATCCTGTTGCTGTGGTGTACAGGCACACATTGCGTGAAATTCTGTGTTATTAACATTTTAATTTTCCAATCCTTTACAATTGGTAAAGGATTAACTGTTTAACTTATAATAATTGTATGATACATTCGTATGAGGAAAGTTATTTTTTCTATTATAACCTTTCTCTTTCTTTGGTGAAAGAAGCAATTTTGTTTTTCTTGTGTTCAACATAAACTTTTTTAAATCTTAAATATAAGAAACAAACTACAAAATTCATTCAGATTCTTATTTTTAATCTAAAATATTAATATTATTTAAACACATGAAAGAACTAAATTACTTCTTGCTATTTGAATGTCGGAGTTTCTTATTACTTATTAAAGAGGGTTTGTTTGGCTCCAAAGTGCAACTCTCATGTAATGTTGAAGGTAAATGTAAATCATTGACCAGAGATTTTGATATATTTTTTTCATATTCTTTTTCGAAAAGGACGTTGAGTCAAACACAGACACAAGACTGTGGCAAATGAAAGAAATTTCAAAATTGATCAAGTTCATTTATTTATTTTATGAACGGTCTTTTAGTATCTCAGATCATCAGCGGCCCATTCAATTCCGGGCGTGAAACGGCCGACAAATTTTGCTCACAGGCCTCTTCTTTCAGGATTGAGGTTCTTTGTCGTGCCGTAAATTACTACACGGCTTTATTTCCCTTCCAAAGAAAGGCATACTTAGGATTTTGACGCTCGAAAAAATCCATCGGGCCGGAATTGAACCCGCGATATTGGGTTTAGGAGGCAAGTATGCTTACTAATACACCACCACGATCGACTTACTCTTATGTTGATATCCTTGTTCAATGCGCTGACAAAAGTGGTCCAATGTCACAAGTAGACCCTGAATAGCTTCAAATATTTCGGCTACATACACTTTCCTCATACTTCTCCGTCTTTTTGATCTATAATACATTATCAACTATTGTAAGAAATGCAATCATTATTCATGGGGTGGCATATGTCTTATTCAAGAATCTCTGCATTCAATTGTCAACTACAAGTTCTTTTCTAATTATCTACATTATCTACATTATTATCTCTAAGAGAGATAATGCAATATGAATACATTTCTTTTCCGAACATGCAGTTGGTATTAACATCAACTTATATATTTGCCATTATTGTTTCTTGCCTTAGTTTCTAGCGACAGTTCATTGGATTGGATTTTTTTATCAATGTCAATTTCACCACGTTAAGATATTCTGCATTCTAAAAAATTAAGCTATGAATCTGCTCTGTAGGAGCGATATTAATAATTGTCTAGGACCGTACTGAATACGCTCCTTTGAAACCCAAGTCTTTTGTTTTTCATATTGATATTTTAATTTCATCAGTAAGACGTGAACATATCCTTCTAATATCCCAATAATTAGAAAACCAATGATTGTGGCAGAAACACAAAAAATAAGGGGGGTTTCCCCGTCGTGTTTGTACCACATATAGTAAACAATATTAAGTGGAACTCTTTGTAGGAACTCATTTAATTTTTCATAGAAACACACAATGTGGTTCTCCATTCATTCCTTCAGGCTCAATAGCTGTGTCACTTCATATTCCATTATCGACCGAACTAATGATGCAGATGCTGTTCTCTTTGATTTTGCGCTTTGTTTTTTCAGTGACAATACGAGATACTTTAAAAAAGTTTTCTAGCAGTTGCATTCCCTTGATTGTATCAAGAGGTTATTTATTCATGTAATGAAATGGGATTTGCAGGTTGTCTACGCAGTGAGATAAAATAACTAGATCGTCAGATATTTTGAGCCACATTTGAGACAAAACATATTTTCAATTTTGGTATTCATTTCCCCAGAACTAGATCGATATAGTTGTCAATGCAATGCTATTTGATCATATTTTTGTATGGGTATTGTTAAATGTTTTGAAGTGCCTTTAATTTCCTAGGTTTTGTCTGATGGAGTGCATTTTCAAACCTCACAAATGCGGTTTTTGGGGGGTCTTATAAAACATAGTTCATACAATATCTCTTCTTTCTAAATCCATTTTGCTCTTCTGTTACTATCTATAGACCAGAGTTTTGGCTTATACAATGTGTGACTAGAAAAAAATAACCGAACTTTAGTTCTAAAGCCATTCAACATTTTGTAAAATTTAAATTGATCATTAAGGAACGGATTTCAAGGTTCAGTGACTTTACAAAAATATATCTGTTTCATCCCGATAGTTTGATATATTTTAGTACATGCAGTGCAGCATAAAATATTCTGTTGTGCCTTTTGAACCTTTTTTTTTAGATTAGAATATTTATCCCCCTTTCACACCCTCTTTGATGCTTCAGCACCTTTTCTGGCTTTTTCTTTCATATTTTGTTAAAAAATTGGGCGGAAAGATTTTCACTTTTCTTGAGTAGAAGAAAAGATAATTTCAGTCTCTTTAAGCATATACTAAAAATCCTACTGTCTAATTTTGTAAATTTTAGATTCATTTTTATTTAAGGGCGACTTTTAACATCTTGGTCATTAGGTCCCATTCTATTCAGGGAGTAAAAGGGCCGATACATTTTGCTCAGAGACCTCTTCTTTCAGGCTGAAGTTCTTTTACGTGCCATAAATCTACGACAAGGGACCCACGACTTTACTCCCCTTCCGAAGGAAGTCATACATAAGATTTTGACGCCCGAGAAATCCATCGACATTGAGTCTACGATGCACGTATGACCACCTAAACTGACTCTCATTTGTAAAACGAACCAAGAGCTATAAAATTGCACATTTATAAATTTGTAGTAGTATCAATAGTTTCTAAGTTATGCAGCAAAACCGGCAAAGAGAAAACACAAATTTCAATTAAAGGTTTATGCCGTAATCACATATCTCTGTGCTCGCCACGGGTGGCCGAGGTCATTAAGGCGCGGACTCGTGAGCGGAAGATCAGGGGTTCGAATCCCGCCAGTACGGTCCTCCCTGACTGGGGTGTTTTTTTAAGGTTTTCTCAGTCCTCATAAACGGCAAATGCCCGGGAGCACCTTGAACTTAGGCCTGGCACGACTCTTTTCTTAAAAATAAATCCTTTCCCAATATGTCATTTCATCTCGTGTACCGTCAGAGTCCACCACCTAAGATGCCTCTGTAACAAAAGCGGGTGTTAAACACCATTCATCATTATATTCATTCTGTGTGGTTCGCGCACATTTTATTTAAAGAAAGCTCAACTCTCTAGTTACCAGTTGCTCTACTTAAGTGCGTTTGTGTTGTTGCTATCGGAGTATTCTACCACGCCAAAGGTTCATATGGCAAAATTGCATGCGCTTTCAGAACGATTCAAGAGACAATCATCGAAACTGAAGTCCAATTCTTCAATGTGTCATCTGTGATTTAAATCATGCGATCGATGGGAGGAATCAAAGAGCAAGAATAAACCAGCACGTCCAGTCCGGCAAGCATGCAGCTCCACAGGTCGCAACTTAAGACAAACTACCTTGAGACTCGCCTTTACTTCAGAACCTGAAAAGCCGCAGTCATCTAGTCAAGTTTCCTGCAGGGCACCGAAGTCCACAAGATCAACAGATCTGAATTCAAACCATTCCTCGAGAAGTACACGCAAAGTTCAGTACCACGAGAGCACCAGATGACAAAGTACGTTCACAAAACCAATACATTTATGAGAATATTGTCACGTGTACGGCCGAGGGGTGCATTAAATTGGCAATTGGTCAAAATTATTATGCAATATGGATACATTTAGTTGTATTTGCTTCAACACTTTATATTCCTACATCGTCTAGTTGAATCAGAAAGTGCTAACTTAATTGCATTCATTTGGTTTACAGCTTCCGTAGATGACAATAGGAATTTACCGTGACGCAATCGTCCACTTAGCAACCATCAGAATCATGCTGAACTTAGATTCTTCCTACACCCACGTACCATTTTCTTATTGGCTTCTATAATTTAAAATTATGGCGTTGGTATACCGTAATTGATGAACATTACAATGTAAAGACCCCCTTAGGCGATCTTGAAGCTATATTAAGAGGTAGCAGAGTTTCAAGAGGTGCCTGTTCCACGCTGTTCCTTCACTCCTCGCCTGTGCTGCTGCTGGCGGCTCTGCACTCTCGGCTCTTCGTGACATCGTCCCTAAGGTAAGAGCCCGATCTGCCTTAACGGCCTCATTTCTAGCTATTCTGTTACTTTGTGTTAACGTAAGCCTTCAGCATTACAGGAGACTTTAATATGTGAATTTTATTATTAATATACAATTTAAGAAGCAGCAATGGCAGTAATGTTCTCTTTAATTATACTTGTAAGTGCTCATACCCCTAAGCTCCCCTAGATCACGCCACAACAGTGACAAATGGCGGAGGCGCCGCTGTCAGATACCAAGCGTGGCAATATTTTCTAGAAAATAAAAGATTGTTTGGCAAACCTCAATGGGATAGATATATTGAATGTGCTGGTGTTTCATTATATAGTGAAAGGGTGAAATCCCATATTCTTTGAAATGTGCTAGTTGGAGAAGACAAATACCTGCACTGTAATGCAGTCTTTCAATGATTCATGTATGAAACTGTGGCTTGTGGTGACTGATCAGGCACGATAGAATTTTTTGACTTTCCAACAATTGATAGTCGTGGATCCCAATCTCATCAATTTGATATGTATTGCATATGACTACATAGGGTTTGTGAGGGAGTCAAGAGTTCAATATGGTAAATGACTTCATAGCTGCTCTGAAGAAAATTCTTATAAGACCCCAAATCGTCAACTTTTATACTGAAAAGTTACTGGGCTCCATTTATGGCGGTACTTCGATGAGACGCAGAGATTTTTTGTGTGAAAACTACGAAAAAATTAATCACATTTGCTCTACACAGTTATTAAGCATGCAACAGTTATTAAACACGCCCAATAACTGAACAACGACAAAAACTGAAGAATTGAAACTTCTTGCAGTGCTTGGCTACAGGTATTTGCTTAATGTGATTCAGGATTTAGAAAAGCAAGATATGAAGAAGGACAGTGGAAGAAGTTAACAGCTATGAGGACATCGGATTTGCCAAAGATAAACTTGAATTCCCTTTGAGGAACAATCCGGCCTTGGAAGTCATTGCATCTTCTACTGAACGACCTTTCCATATGTTCCATTGGTTTCAGTAGATGTTGAGTGCAGGTTCTCCATATAGTAGACCGCCACGGGTGGCCGAGGTCGCTAAATCGCGGAATCGTGGGCGGGATGTCTGGGGTTCGAATTCCACCAGGGCCATCCTCCCTGATTGAGGCTTTTTCCAGGTTTTTCTCAGTCCTCATAAATGGCAAATACCGGGGAGATACCCTAAACTTAGGCCTGGAACGTTTCCTTCCTTAAAAATAAATCCTTTCCCAATATATCGTTTCATCTCATGCATCACCAGTGTCCATCGCCTGTGGTGCCTCTGTAGCAAAAACGGGCGTTAAACATCATTCATTCCTTATAGTACGTCTATAAGGATATCCTGAGCTCATAGCGCCAGCGGCTCACGAGGGTAGATCCATAAGTTTCCGGCCTAACCATTTTCTAGGTTATGTTAAAGACAAAAATTATATTTCATTTTTCAATATACTTACCCTTTATTGCAACACATTTCTCACATCTTTGAATTAAAATTTGAACCCCCCCTCCAAAAACAGTCAGAAGTCCTATGTGCAAAATGGGCGTAAACAACATCCATCACGTCTTCGTCACACTTACATTTCCTTCCTCGAAGACCCTTCTTGAGTTTTGAGAAGAGGAAATGGCCACTGGGAGCTAGATCTCGGCTAATAGGGTGGATGTCCCATTTCCTTGAAGTCACGTTTCTTCACAGCTTCCTTTGCAACAAGAGCTGTGTGCACAGGCGCGTTGTCGTGAAGAATGCGCGCATCACCACTCAGCTTTCCTCGCCTTTTCTCTTTGATGGAAGCACGTAGTGTGTGCAATACGTCATCATAGTACTCTCAATTCACTGTGCTGTTCCTCTCCTTGAAGTCAATGAAGAGTACCAAAAGATTGTGGCCATGATACCTTCTTGGTTGATTGAGTGACCTTGATCTTTAGAGGCTGTGCTTCGCCCGGTTTACGCCACTATTGATTCTCTTTTGGACAAGGAATCATAGCAGTGAACCATAGTTACATTTCCTGTAACAAAGGTTTGCAGAACTTCTCTCTTATTGCCACGGCAGGGGTCCAAAATACCTGATAACAGATGACTCGTAGCTGCTTTTGAAATGAGGAAAGAAGTCCAGGCACCCATCTTGCACTAACCTTATTCATGTTTAAATGTTCATGAATAATTCGAACGGCAGTTGTTTTAGAAAGACCCAACGTTGCTGCTATTTCTGTAACTTGAGTCGCCAGTCGTTCATAATTTCTCCTTCCATATGAACGATGTTTTCAGGAGTGAGCACCTCCAAGGGCCAACCTGCACGCTCTTCGTCTTCAATATTTTCTCGACCCATTCGAAAAAAATTGGCCCATTCTTTTACGGTAGAATATGAGGGCGATGTTTCCCCATATACACTGTCCAATCGCTGCTTAATTTCATTTGAAGTCCTTCTTTTGTGAAGAACTTAATAACAGCTCGAAACTCCATTTTGAACATGTCACGATCTTCTACACATACCCTTCTTTATGCACTATAGTTGAACAACTGAACACAGCGCAGCGGGAGTTACAGCTGCAATTATTTACTTAACAGATAAGATATGACAGAAGATAAGGGTTTTGTGATAGCCGGAAACTTATAGACTTACCCTCGTACATTCTAAAAACATAGAAATGTTGCGTAATCCAGCGTAATTGGTTGAACTGAAGTAAATGCGAAGTTTACTTCCCAAATATTGGCTTCTTTATTTTATCTGCTACAGTGTTGAATAAATAATAGTAATGTCACTGGTTTAGACATGAACAAAGGAATTTTATCAATACTTTTTGAACGTTTTGTACACATTTTCATAATATTTCTTTTCCTTTTCCAACTATACGTTTTTTTTTAATCTAAAAATCCGTTTTGAACTTGTATCATTTCTCCTCCCGATCCCGACACGCATTCATGCTAATATTCCCTGCTGAAAATCTTGCTGTTAGCTTCTTGGCCCGTCGCTGTTGCCTTCACTGTATCTACAAACTCAAAATGGATTCCTCTTAGTGCAGATCTTTTGATATAAAAATAAATAGTAATGTCGCGTAGTGCAAGATCAAGATGCTGGGTGTTCCAACAAGGGAATCTTGTATTTCGCCTAGAAGATCTTGCAATCAACTCATTGTGTGTCAGTGCATTGCCATGATGAGGAACCCGTTCTTCATATATTAGGTCTTCTTCTTCTCAACGGCCCACAACTGTTAGGTCTGGTTAACAGTCTTATATATTCGGGCATCCAAATCAATCGTATATCCAAATTTGAAGTTTGATTTGCTCATAATATTTTCTTGCTGTCTTAGGCAACTTCCAAAGCATGTACGGCACTTAATTTCTGGATCATATTGAAAACACTACAATTCATCATGGATTATCACATTTTATAAAAGGGAGGAACATTTTCAATGGGTTCAAGGATGTCGGTACAAATGTTCACTTTAATTTACTTCCACTCAAGAATGAGGATTTTCGGCATCATTTTCTAGCACACTTTTTGCAAGTTAAAATGTTTGAGTAAAATCTGCCAAACAGTTTATTTATCAATGTTAGCTAACTCAGAAATTGATTGAATGCTCAAGAAACGATTTATTCTTAAATTTTCACCATTTTTTTTTTTTTTGATGTTATCAACAGTTTTTGATGTGCAAGATTGACCGGTGTGCGAATCTTCTTCAACGTCTGTTCTATACTCTTTAAATCTTTTGAACCACTCATTACCATAAACTTGAATCAACATACCATAAGTTTGTGTAGCGGGTTTAGTCGGTCCTGGTGGGCCGGTAGTAGCCATATTTGTTTCGTAGACTCAAGATCTCGCTCAATCCCAGAAAGGTCGATGGATTTTTAGGGCGTAAAAATCCAAAGTGCGGGGTTCCTTCGGAAGGGAAATGAGTTCCGTGTCGTAGATTTACGGCACGTAAAATAACCTCAAGTTTGAAAGAAGAGACCTCTGAGCAAAATTTGTCAACCATTTCACGTCCTGAACAGAATGGGACGCTGATGACTTAAGATGTTAAAGAGCGTCCGTAAATAAAACAAATCAACAAGTAGCAGCAGATTTCCAGAGGAATTTCACATTCACACGCTGCTCCACTTTTGCGCTTAACATTTTTCCGATGCGGTCAGACGCAGGTCCGCTCCTAAAGCCACCATAGAACTGCTCGACACATGACCTACAATATTTCAGGCTAGAATGAAAGGAAATCGCAAATCAACGACCTTCGCCGCTCTCTGTTCTAGGAACTAGCAAAAAAATCAATTCGCCTATTTTCTGGCCACGCCTCCTATTTCGCAATTCAACTTTTAATAAATATATTTCTATATAATTGTAAGTTTTCCTAATTACTTTTTATATTTTGAAATTAAGACATGTCAAGTGTTTTCTATATTTTTGTTTGTGAATTTTCAAGAAAAAACCGTTCGGTGCTATCATTAATCTTATAGCGTGTAACTAATGCGTTTCCTGAACGAGCCCATTAACCTATTTAGGTAGAGTAACATGATTAATTCAATACGGGGAAGAGACCGGGCGAGTTCTCGAGTGAAGTTACCGATTTGGTCGCCTTGCATTAAGCGGACGGTCCATTTGGTGCTGGGCTATTGACATATTGATCGAACCTCTCCTGCGAATGTACTGCAGTAAGTGTTGGCAATAATTAGGGCTGAAGTGAAATTCAGATGTCACCTCGTTCCTACCCTCTTATGGTTATTATTACTTTAAAAATTTCTTAGTTAATGTTGAAACATTCCTTAAAACTTTCTACACTTATCTCAAATATGTTTTATAATCAAAAGTAAAATAACATTAATTAAGACTGCTGCTGTTTATTTTTTAAATCATTTGGAAGAAAATTATCTTTCGTCTCATCGCTATGCAGCTCTTCATGTGTGTTTAGGATGCTATTATGGTTACATTTTAATACTACTTCTTTCTTCTGTTATAAAATCCTTTTATCGATAAAAATGAACATAATGATAACAGTTATTTTTGGCCTGCTTCTTCAGCTCAGCGCATCGCGCGCTGGGCCAACGGTTGGACCAGTCGCCTGTCATAATACTTGGCAGTTCCCACGCTAATGGCTGTATAGGACAGTTTGCTGTTACTAAAGTAATCATTAGCTCCATTTTTATGTTGTTGTAACTTAGTGCTTGGGTAATTCACAAGTTCGTCAACACGCAAATCTTCAAAATGCATTCAGATTTTGTTTTAATTGTAGAAAATGCTGATTCGCATAATAGCAGAGGTTGTAAAGTATTATATGGAAGTTCTAGAAATGTTATTCATGGCAAAATGCTATAGCAAGACTAACCCATTTATTTTTCTTATTGATCTTTGAGTTAGTAATAGGTACTGAAATATGTAAAGCTGATTTTCAAAACTTTCAACAAAAGGAAAGCAAAATCATTTAATGGCTCCGACGGAAGATTGCCGAAATGTATATTTTATTTGTTATTATTTTTTGTTTGCAAATTCCTAAATTTAGTTTATGGTTGAAACAACAGTTTCTGTTTTGTGCGTTGGGTATTTTGCAGTTAAAGAGATCCACCAATCAAATTACCGCCACGGGTGGCCGAGATCGTTAAGGCACGGACTCGTGAGCGGGAGGTCTTCGGTTCGAATCCCGCCAGGACCGTCCTTCCTGACGGAGGTTTTTTTCCAGATTTTCCTCAATCCTCATAAACGGCAAATGCCGGAGAGGTACCCTAAACTTAGGCCTGGAACGTTTTCTTCCTTAAAAGAAAAATTCCTTTACCACTATACCCTTTCATCTCGTGTACTACCAGTGTCCACCGCCTATGCTGCCTCATTAATAAAAACGGGCGTTAAACACCATTAAAAACATTGAAATCAAAGCTTTACCTCATGTTAGAATGTGACAATACTTGGTATGCTGGGTTTCCATAAACTCGCAAAGCTTTTCAAATACTCCAGGTTTAATAGCATGATTTATCATTTCATTAGTCGTGCTTAACCGTTCTGAAACCTCCTCATCAAAGAAACGCCTCTCGTACAAACAATGAGTTGTGCTATATTCGTGTTCACTTACCTCGCGAAACTTATAAAATCTTTAATAATCCCCGTTAATGCTGCTGTTCCTACAGCGCAAATTTCCATAAAATATAATACAGCACAGAACACATTTATAGTCATAAACAGAGTTAGGATAGTTCTGTGTTAAATGTATATATAATTAAAGTAATTCAAACATGAACATATGCAATATCAAGTAGGAAATACAAAACCCTATACTGGTATATTAAAAGCGTCATATATTCCTGAACTATTGCTGTTACTGATTTTTCACCGTTCTAAATATAATTTTGAAATACTTGTGTTTTAAAATGAAATTAATGTGTATCGTCCAACAGATAAGGGAGCACGCCACTGTTTTATGTCCTTTGAAGAACTTAATTCTATGCATAGCAATGAATGTTAACGTTTTAAACTTTTTGCTTCTCTGTTGTCTCTTCAATTGATTTATGCTACAATGTTTAACGCCCGTTTTCGCTACTGAGGCACCAAGGCGGTGGACACTGATTATATATGAAATGATATATTGGGAAATTATTTTTTTTAGGAAGGAAACGTTCCAGGCTTAAGTTTAGGTTACCTCCCCGGCAATTGCCATTTATGAGGATTGAGGAAAACCTTGGGGGGGGGGGGGTTAGCTCATTCAGGGAGGATGGTCCTGGTGGGATTGAAATCCCAGAAGTCCCGGGACTTCCTCGGTACCCCTGGCCGTACTTCTATATTGGAATGCTCTGTGGTAGCCCTTAGCAAATCTTTTAATATTTGCGCAATAGTTCTTTGCTATTTGGCCTGATGCACAATTTACCTCATTTGAGAAATTTCCTACAAGACTGATATTTGTGATACATACTTTTCCTCTAGCAGGAGAGACAGCTGAAATTTGTTTTAATGTATATCCAGTTCTTCCTTTACTTCTTTGCAACAGATTTGTTTGTTTCAAGAACGAATTCCGAGTCATTTTTAATCGTTTCAATATATTCTCATTATTCTCAAACTGATTACAATAATGCATAGCGCACCCTAAACAGGTGCGTCATCTTCTAATTACAGACTGAGGTACTAGCAAGTTTCTGTTTTCAAACAAATTTGTTCTACTTGGTAATTAGAGGAAATCTCGTTTTAGTCTGGATATTAAATCTTTAACATTGGAAAAACTTAAGCATAGTTTCTCGCAAGCGACGATGCGATGCGCAAGGCATATAGCGCTATTTTGTTATACAGACATTTTAGCGTTTATCATGTAGGCAGTGGCACCAGTTTTAAGAAATAATTTTCGTATCGACCACAACAATCTGTCATCTCCTCCAAAGTAACCCACACTGATTTAAGAATTTTCATTATGATTGAAATATAATTTTTATTTGTTTATTTATTTTATTTACGGACGCTCTTTAATATCTGAGGTCACTAGTGTCCCATTCAATTCACAACTTGTAACGGCCGACAAATTTTGCTCGGAGGCCTCTTCTTTCAGGCTTGAGGTTCTTTTACATACCGTAAATCTACGACACGGAATCCACGGCTTTACTTCCCTTCCAAAGGAAGCCGTACTCAGCATCTTTACGCCCAAAAAAATCCATCGACCCTGGCCGGGTTTGAACCCGGATCTTGGATCTACGAGGCAAGGTATGGTTACCACTACATCAGGACTGACGCAATTTTTGCGAAGGGCAGATTCGCGTGGAATATTTTGATATAGGTTTTCTAGAATAAACGTGTCAGCAGAAATGAAAACTCAACCGCTTAAAATGTTGACAGCTGTGGGCTGGAAGTTAAACAGCTTGCTTCATTTGTGCTTGGCACAGATTTTTCCACTTTATTTTTGAGCGATAAGTTTTTTATGTGATTTCAATGTTGAGTAATTTCAAAACGAGTATCTGCAACTCACATTATAAAACTAAACGCTTTCATTTTTGCACACATTTATATGAAGTTCGGTTATTCAATGAAAATTTCCCTGGCGTCATATTGAAGAGACTACACAAAGTACAACTGTGCTGAAACTTACAGCTAAATACACGTAACCACTAGCATCACAATTGAGATTATACTGCCATTTGCTACACAGCGGACTTCAACGGCACGTCATACATTGCTTATCAGAAATCATGTCGCTATGTATCGTCTAATGGGTAGCTTCTAGTAAACAATTTGCGAAAATACTCAAACTTATCACAAACTTGTTGCAAGGCCTTGTGTTTTAGGGCTTCTGAGCTACTGCAGTTATTTAACAACTAAGTTAGGGTCGCGGCAATATTATAGAAGATATGCCTTTTTGTGATGTTTGTTCCAAATATTATGCAATAACAAGAAACCCTAAAATAATGCAAAAGTTTTCACTATAAAAATTACGTTTTCCGACTGGATAAACGTTATTTCATGTACAGATCAATTCATGCAACATTTGAATCTGGTCATAAATATCTTAGCATGTAGTAGTGCAAAAATTATAACATTTTAAATTATTATATTCGAATTTAATAAAGCTTATTAATTATTTACCACTTGCGTCATACTCCAACCTGTAGAGCAAACACAGAATTCCCTACCAATTTACTATTCACTTTTATTTCATTGTGATGAAATAATTATTTGCTTCTGTAGCTGACGGGTATAAATTGTATAAGCGAACTTTAGGCAGTTTTATTCTTGCACAGTATCATCAAACATGTATTTTCACTGTTAATTTGGAATTGATAATATTCGTTCCCCGTCAAAATTTTAGATTTTTTCTGTACGGCTATTTACATTAGTCGCACACGTTGTTACTCATACAGCAACACCCTTGTCTGGTTTTATACAATATTTCAGTATATGTGAAGTATGGATAATTATCTAAGAGAAGAAGAAAGAATTCGTAATTTAATATTAAAGATTTTGAACAACAATGAAAGCGATGAAGTAAAATGATTTACAGAGACAGTTGAAGAAGACGAACAGGACATTGAGGAAAATAGCGATCATGATTCTGGAAGTAATGAATCAGCTGATGAAGATCCGGCTACACACCAATAAGTCAACATTTACAACACCTGTTGTTTCTCTGCTCATGTACCTATTTGCTTGGAGAGGAAAACAGTATAAAATGGTTTAATCACTACCCTCATCAAAATGTGAGAGCAAGGCAGCAGAAACATGACACACTTACCTGGAGTCAAGGGACAAGCCAAACAAGCTGGTTCACCAATCGAATTAAGAGGTATGTTTATTTCCAAACGAAATTTTTGAAAAAAAAATCATGGAAAGCATGAATAGTGGATTTCTAGACTCAGGTAAAACTAAAGTACAGAAAGAGATGCTCCACATACCAATATCGCCGAAATAAAAACCTTGCTTGGGTTTCGTATTTTGCAGGAATCATGAAATCGTCACACAAAAATTTTGGATGAATTTTATGCGAAGGATGGTACAGGAATGAAAGCAATGCCACTAAAAGAGTTAGATTTCTTTTGGCAGCACTTCGTTTTGATGAGCAGAATGAGATAAAGCAGCTTGAAAACCTGGCATCTATTAGAGATGTTTCATATATGCTGCAAAAATAACTGTTCCGTAGGAGAATACACTGCAATTGACGAAATGCTAGACCCTTCAGACGACGCTGCAGCTTTCGAAGTGTTCATTAAATCAAAACGAGCGAAATATGGCATAAAGATGTAGCTTTTGTGCAACAGACTTTTTATACAGCAAACATGGAGATATATGATGGACGGTAATCGAATCAAATAGTTCACAAATAGTTCTAGGATTAGTTGGAGCCATATTAGGAATGGGAATAAACATCACTATCGACAGTTAGTTTAGCTCAATACTCCTAGCATTGCAACTTCGTCAGAGGATGTCCATAGTTGCCACATTGAGGAGATACCTGTGGTTTTCACCGAAGGAAACAACGCGAAGAACGCAGTAGTCGTATTGGTTTTGGTGAAAAGATGGCATTATTGTCATAAGTGCCAAAGAAGGATCGTGTGGTTATTCTGCTCTCATCTATGCATTTTTCTGATTCCATAGGTGAAACATATATAGATATTAAAAAAACCGAAGATACTAATGGTCTATAACCTCACCAAGGAAGGCATTGATGCAATGGATTAGATGAAGAGAGAGTATTTCGATCAAAGAAGATGAATAAGTTGCCTCTTGCTCTCTTTTTCGCGCTAATGAATATTGGTGATATCAATAGTTACATAACTTTCTAGGCTAACACCCAGAATAGAATGCCCAGACGAGAGTTCATGAAGATTCCGGCAAAGCAACTTTGTGGCCTGATTACCTGTGCAAAATTCGTCTCACAGCTTGAGAGCAAAGGTTAGGAGGTTGGCAGGAACGCTGAAGAGCCAGCTACAAAATCCAAAACAGTTTCGGAATATAGGAGACGTTTCTTTTGTACAAGAAAAGAAAATAGGAAGACAAAATATTCATGTACTGCATGTCACAAGTTTGTGTGTGGGGTGCACAAAAAGACGGGTAATTATTGTGAACAGTGTGTTCAACAGGAATCAGATAATGAAACTTGGACACGGTGTAAAAATACCAGAGAATAATTTCAGTATTTTACGTGTTCATATAAGGATATAGTATTCATCTTTGCATTTACATACTTTTGAGTACTGCACTGTAGTTTCCTTTATAAATTTGTATTAAAAGTTGGACATCTGTGTATGTTACCTTGTAATACTGAGCATTAATATCACTTGTATTCTCTTAAAATATACAATTGAGCATTTGAAATTAAAAAAAGTAAACATTGCAAATATAAAAAAAAACCTGTCAAGAATTTGCTGCGGAACACAATTCCGCGCGTGGCTAACGTTGGGTTAATTCAGATACTGCATATATAAAGCATGCCAAAATTTTACCACATATAGATAGATACCTACGCGGATTATAAACACATCAGATGTTCCATTCATTTTGTGACTTCTAAGGACTTTCAAAATATCTTTTCTATGCTACTCGAGAACTATTGTTTTCTAAATGTATTTAAGTTAATTAGGTACCACCTATTGATTTGACATGACAGCTCCGCGTGTAAAGCACTCGTGGATTCAGTTTCACATGTAAAAGCATATTGCAATAATTACACATCACAGCATCCCTCCCTCATGATTTAACACTGTGATATTGCTGTTACACTTTATTTTTAATCATAAATCTGTCCCCGATAAACATGAAAGGGGTTTAAAAACATTCTGGTAAAATAGTTTCATTACTACTTATACCATGATAAATTAAGACTGACAAATATGTTCTGAAAAAGTTTATTAAAAAGTGACAAGCGTAAACTAAGCTTTGTAACAGGTGTTCACCAAAACTCGATTTATCAGCAGGCTCACTTGGTTTGCAAAGTTCTCTGATACAGTATGTCTTAAAAACCTCTTACCGTATTAAATGTTTCATGCTCAACATGAAACATATAGCATAGACGACAAAACATTTACTTTTACCTTCCAACATTCTGAAATATATCCCATGGATACCAAAGTCCAAACACATCGGTTGGGAATAACGTGTCTAGTCAATCTGTATTTCAGTCTTATCCTAGCCGATCTTCCTCTCTCTCTTCGTACTTAGATCTCATTTTCTTTCTCTTCTCCCAAATTATTCAACCTTTAATACCATGGCTGATCAGTAAGGAATGAACATAATTTTGCGATAAAATTTAGCTTTACAATAATTTATTAGCTTAATGTGTAATATGTACAAGACACTTGTTTCATTGTTGTTACTTCCGGTGTGAAAGTTGAGACACGTTCAGTTCCTCCCACAGCAAATGGAGGTGACACGAAATGAATAACATGCTGTTTCAAATTCTACTTCTGCTTGAAGAAGCTTTAAAATGTTTTAAAAAAGGCAATCAATTTCAAAGGAAGGTGGACCCAAGGCTTCATTTTGTGCTCTAACGGAAGAAAACATTAATACCTCTGCTGTCATTGTGAGAAAGAAACGTGGAATAACATCAAGAACATTTTCAAAAATTTTGAAAATTTCACTGGATGGCAACCACACTTTTGCAACTGAAAAGTTGCATATGAGACGTGTTTGTGCACGGTGGGTTCCAACACTGCTGATTCCCGAACAGGTTTGCACGCAGATGAAGATGATGTTACAAGAAGATCACTGTTGATGGAACAGCTATATCATTTCGATCCTGAGAGTAAATGGGCAAGCTAAATGTGTTGTTTTTGCATTTGCTGAGAATTTTTTTGCCTTCTCATTTTTTAAGGGATGGTTTATCAGCATGTCGTTCCTGCATACACTATTGTAACTGGGCAATACCACATAAATATCCTAAAAGCCATGCAAAACAATGCAATGACGTAAAAGGTAACAAGCTGGATGCTGCACCACGATAATGCACGGCCGCACATCGCAAATAACGTTGAATACCTCTCACAAATCAATGTGAAGTGTATTTCTGATCCTCCTTGTCTAGAATTGTCCCGTGTGACTTTTTCCTTTTCCCCAAATTGAAAAAATACCTTCATGGGAGGCATTTTCCATTATCAGAAGCAGAGGTATTGGAGGCGATTTTGAAGCAGCTATCAAAGATGGTTTTCAGCATGTCTTCGAAGACATCTATGTAATATAACTATGCTTTATTGAGCAGTCCTGTTATATGCACTTGTTTGCTTTCAATTCTATATATGGCATATAGCAGAAACACCGAATCCTCTCAACTCCCTCCTGGGCATTCCATGATACCTTTTATTGAATGCACGTGGGACTAGCAGTTAATAAAGATACACAGAAAACTTCGTTAATCCGGACCGGATAAGCCGGACTTCGCTTTATTCGGAGAGCAAATAACAAAATGAAAGTAATTGAGAATCAACAATTGCATTCGTCACAGCTCCGTGGCGGTTAAGAATATTTGTTTTGTTACACACTGCAGTCAGTTTCTATTTAAATCTATGAGGTTTATTTGGCACTTTCTCGTCAGATAGAGACAGGAATATTTACTACGCAGACAGCAAGGGGTCAACACTTGCAACAAAAGAAAGACGATAAACAGAACTGCATAGGAAGTGTAACAATTACAGTAAATGACAAATAGCAGCTTCTGGAACAAGTGCGAACTTAAACCTCAGACACTTTCAGCTGTTGGATTTAACGCATCTTCTTCCTTTTAACGTTTTATACCGTCATTGAGTAAATCATTTTCTATTAGAAATTCAAACAAAGGATTTTCTATTAGATTAGAACAATTATATGTTGCAAAACTTTGAACAGGTGCGTCCATGGTTAATTTGTTCAAGGGAATTCAAAGGATCTTTTTGTAGTTTAGCTATTTTTCAAACTGTGAAAATGTGCAAAAATTAAATTTACCAGCATATATCGTATTCAAATAAGTTTTAATAATAATAAGATTTAATAACTTGAAATATCCAGGTTTTATACAGATTTTGTTTTAATAATCAGATCTTATCACAAATTTTAAGGAAGAGGAGACATTTTTGAATCTGAATGGATTACATGCAGTGTTTATCAAAAGTAACGCAACTTTCAGGTGAACCGAAATTCAGTTTTTTATGAACGTTAATGTATGTTTTTTAAAATATACACATTTTACGATCAATGTTGTTAAAGTTATGTGGAAATGATACATGTTTATTTGTACTAATGTTTCTACTTTCAAGCGGTTTAAAATGGATACCGTGTCATTTAAAAATATCGCCGACGTTACTTGTATAAAAATTGCAGCAAAACGTTCTGTTTTCGTGACCAAAATTAGTTTCAAAGCATGGTTTTTAATATGTCCGAGCATTTTGTCAAATAACTTTGTTGATTAAATATGTATTAGTTTTAATATATATGAAACAAACGTAAAGTCTAACGCCTTTGTCACGATCTAAAATTAGTCGTTTATCACCAGTGACCGAGACCTGTATGTGCAATTAATCCGGGTAAGCTCTAAATTCCCAAACGCTTTTAATGTCCCAAAACGTGGTTGCACGTCGTATAGGCTTAAGTGGGAAATATATCTAAGTTTGTCCCAGTAGGGAACAATTTAGTTAAACTCTAACCCCTACGGGAACTTCGAAATCACCTACACACCGGATCTGATGAAGTCTATAAACCAACGTCCACACCGCCATTAGCCACAATATTTATTCTCCAGATGTCCGTTGGGACATAGTTCGATGCCTAAGTGTCAGATGTGCATTAAAGTTCCTGCTATGAGCCCATAGAAAATACAGAAATGCCATGCCAAACAAGAGTCAAGGGGGGAACAAATTGAGAATCTGTATGGAAGACCCATATCAACACTATTACTATATTTAATGGGAAATTTAAAAGTTGCCTGTAACTATGTTTGTAGTTATTTGAATGTGCCAGTTTTAACGAATTTGCAAGATATGAACATTTTTTCTAAAATCTGTTTTTAATAAATTAAGCTATGTTCAGCTAAGTTGAAGTCTATGTTAGGTAATGTAGTAATTTTAATTTAAATTAATAATTTTCATTCTTATTGCTATAAAATATTTTATGTAAAATATAAAGGTTTAAGTTTCTTTAAAGTATAAATAGTTGTTTTTGAACCAAATATGCCACCGTCCAGAATAATAGAAGATAGCAAAACAGAAGTTAATTTATTATTTTTGTTTTTTTCTTTAGTAACCATAGGTTTGAAATTTAGTTAGTAATCAACTGTGACTATGAAATAAAATAGTATATCTACATTTTTAATTAAAAACTGTTCTGAAGTGCGGTCTTTTTATTTCAATATATGCGTCCAACGATATGATTAAACGACAGATCTTAGCGCAGCTGAATCTACTCGAGTAGTAAGGTGCTCCTCTGATTAAATTATTATTCGTACACCAAGTTCAACAAGGGCCCCCAAACACAAATAACCAAATGAATAAGATCCATAAAAAGGAACAGATCAAATAAGTCCACCGCGACCAATCCATTGCTCATTGAATGCACGCTTCAAATAATGGTGGACTGAAGTAGCGCCGGAGGTTGATTCCTCTTGCAAATTCGGATGTCTAGTGAAACGCCCTTGAGCAACATAAGAAGTTTGTCTTGTGGGAACTGCTTCAGATATTCGGTTATTAAAAATAAATATTTTTGGTCTCTCCTATTAACCCTGAAACTTTAGGTATTATATTTAGGAACATCTAGTAGGTATAAGAAATACGTTAGCAATATATTTTTGTAGTGCATATTGTCACGTATATGGCAGAGGGATGCATTAAATTGGTAATTGGTCAAAATTACTCTACAAACAGTTAGTTTTATTTGCTTCAATATTTTATATTCTTACATCGTCTAGTCGCATCAAAAATAGCGAACTTAGTTATATATTCATTTGGATTACCACTTCCGTAGATGGCTTAAAGGAATTAACCATAACGCAATCGTCCGCTCAGCAACCAGCAGAATTATACTGGATTCTAGATTCTTCCGCTACCCAATAACGTATTTTCATTGGTTACTATATTCAAACTTAGGGCGTTGTTATACCATAATTGACAAACATCACAACATAATGTACAGACCCCCCTAGGCGATTGCAAAGCTGAATTAGGAGATAACAGAACCTCAAGAAGTGTCTGTCTGGTCTGTTTCACGCCTGTTTCTTTGCTCATCGCCCGGCCTGCCCTGTGACGCCCTGCTGCCTCGGCTCTACGAGGCACCATCCCTAAGGTGAAACTACCCTTTCGGCCCTAATGGCCTGACGTATTGATATTTACTTATTATGTGTTAACGTAAGCCTTCAGCAATAGAGAAGATCAAATGTATGCATATTATAATCAATGTTCAATAAAAGAAGTAGCAATGGCAGTAACATTCTTCTTAATTATATCTGTGAGTGCTCCTACCACCATGCTTCCCTAGCTCACATCACAGGTGTGACAATGTATTAAAAATGTAGGTTGAAATAACACTTGCGCCCCAGTTATGTTATTTTCTTTGAATGTCGAGATTTAAAACGGGCATGAACACAAACAAAAAAAAAAAAAAAAAAAAAAAAAAAACCAGAAAAAAGTATAAACATACGGGTCAGAAAAGAAAGCATTGATTTATAGATGAAGTAGGTGATGATATATCTTGGATCGATAACTCCATTCATAGCAGTTAATAAGCAAAAGAAAGAGTACCCAAGAAAATGATTATTATTGCAGAACACAATAAAACTATAACAGGATAGAGAACGAGTTGTAATGAAGATATAGAAGAAACAACAGATAATATAATTATAAAAGTCATTCAAGACTTTGACTCAACTCTTAGGATGCAGCTAAGTTGCGGAAAATATTATTTTAAGACTGGATTTATTCCAAAAATGAGGCGACGTACATATTTAGAAAAATCACTCGTGGATGAATAATAAAGAGTTATAATATTTCATTCAAAACATGCGTTTATGCTCTCAGTTCCAGGCATGTTAATGATTGTAACATTAATGAATTTCTTGTTGGAAGATCTGGTTTTACATTGGGGTGTTTGTGTGCTGGAAATATATGGGATTCTAAAAGGCAGGAGTGTATTTTTGGTCTTGGAACTTTTGCGCTAGGTTTAAAAGAGGTTTCAAGAAACCAAAAGTTTTTTTACCGAGATGGTGAGTGCAGCTTTAAAGAGAAAACGGATGTGCTCTTTTATTACGCAGGGAATGAAAAGAATCCAAAAGAACAATTATCTTATTAGTTTTTTCTCTGCAAAGCATTTAAACCGCTTTAATTTATGAACATATACGAGTATAAACAATATCTTATTTACTTTTTCCTCTCTGCGACTTATATCGATTGCATTAGCTATTCACGTGCCCGTTACATTTTAAGTTAAAGGTCAATAGTCACTCTCTTCGCCTGTGCATTACAATACGCAACTATTAAAATTGTGTAGCCGTAACTTTTTTATTTTAAACATTAGGTGCAATTTTCTTGTTTACTAGATTTATTACACCTCAAATATCCCCATAATGATACTTCTATTGAAACAGTGCAACAAAAAGTAAATAAGGTAAAAATTAGAATGGTATACGTGTTTGCCACAACTTGTAGAAAAGAAGAATAAGTTAATAATGACAAGAGAGCTACAAACAAGAGATGTAAAACCTTTAGCTACAAAACAAATAAAATGTACAATTTAAGGTTTGAAGTTTATGTTAATGTTCTTAAGCCATCTTAGTTTTAAGTATAAATACGAAACTAAACGAGTGTGAAACCAAAATAATTTCTTTTAATTTAACAAACTATTAATATCACTATTAAAAATTTCCCTGTGATCATAGTCAAATGATGCGGAAAACATTGTTCAAAAGCCAGGGACCACCAGCAACCAAACTGTCAAAAGAAACTTTTAAATGTACCCTGGAATGAACATCACTGTAATTTAGTTTCCTGCAACGTTTTCATTTAAATACCTCTTTATCTATTAGCACTAGTAAATGTTATAAAGGCAGGCACATAAAATTATAACGATAATGAAGTTTGTGGCAGTTTCTAACGGAATTAATTAGAGAGATATTGCCAGTAAAACGTTTTCATTCAAGTGAAACGATTAATGCATGAGTGGTTTATCTGTAACTATGTTAAAAACATAAAGGGGGGGGGGTAGAGGTGATCAATATGAACAATTTCCATACCGAACGTTATGTTCGGAAGTGATGTACAAATGCAATATTTTTTGTAGTTAAGGAACAATGATAAAGCATTTTTAATGTAGACCTTCGTAGGAAATCCAAGCTAATATAGAAATCTTCTTTAGAGCACTATTAGAATAGTCAAATGGCATCGGTTTAAAGATAGCTAATAAACACTTATTAAATATAACATGTGTACAGTGTTTTCAATTTTCATAAGGTTCTCATGAAGAGATTTTGTTATAAACATTAACATTTCAAATGGAAATGAAGGTAAAATTGCAGAACTTTACAACATCCTTCAAACTAAATGTGCATTAGTGCGTGTTAAAATATAATTAAAAATGAAATATTTTAAAAATGTTATATGAATGTCATCTTGAATTAAAGACAAGTTGTCTCTTAAATTAATCTCCTTTAGGAAATAATGGAAAAATTTTAGTCAAAGTCTCAGAAACTGAAATATCAGCCTGATTTTCGCAAAACACTTAAGTGTTTTTCCAAGTCACAATCCGAGAGAGATGAAGGATGTCTGTCATGAAACATTCATAACTTTGTAGACTTGTCTTAGTCTATTTGATTATTTCTGTCCTTTTCTACGATATTATAGAACCTGAAATTCAATAATATGAAAGAGAATTCAGATAATGTCAATTTAAAATATACTATTTTGCTATTTTAGTTGTATTGATGTAATATGCAATGACGTTATTTTATTTTAAAAATAAAATAGTTTTGAGGTTGTAACAATATTTTATTGTGAACTCCTTTATCATTTGTAGTTATGGAATGAACAAATTGAAGATTGCAGGGAAAAAAATTACTATTAGTTTATGAGCGCCATGCTGTTTACTATCGATGTAATTGGATTCTTATTAATTAATCGAGCATAAATGAGTTGTTCATTAGCTGAAAGCCTTTCGCATGGGATTATCTAACGAATTTAAGCTTTCATTAATGACCTTTATAAACAAAGATAAATGTATATATGAATTATATATATAACAGTAAAAATATAGACGGTCTCTTTGATCTAGTCGTACGGAAGGTTCCGGGTTTGATCCCCGGTACTTTTGGAATCTTTCGAAGTTAGGAAGGTCTCAGCCTCAAGAGGACAACTGGGGAGCTACCCGATAGAGGTGGCTTCCTTTGATTTAAAATTGCATGATGTCGGTGTTTCGATCATGAGCCCCCACCGCCATACTGTGATTTTGCAAGACGGAGGTAGAAGACGCAGCGATCATTGCATTGGTCAAACTCATGTAGTCTTTAGCGATTAGAGGATGGATGGAAATCAAAATATAAATCGGCATATACTTAGCAACATTGACATGTTACAAAAAAAGTAGTTCATTATAATTGTATCAAAACATTTAACCTTTTCTAAATCATAATCAAAATTAATATAACAATTGTTTTATTTGCAACTGTTCTTAGAAAATACCTTTGTAACTAGTTATATTATTCTATGGAAGATTTAAATGAACAATATTATTATAAATTTGGGGATAAATGATATTTCTATGATACAATTATATGAATTCAGAGAATATTAAATTAATTAAAGACTAACAAGGGTTAAACATATTTACGTCATGGAAAAGGTTCAGCCACCGACTGCAACTGATTACGTTCCTCGAATGTACCACTTTTTGGTGTATATCTCTTTATCAAAAAATCTCATTTTAAAATAATATGTTGTTCTTCTGATGTGATGTACTTTATATGGGATGGCATTTTTAAATCACGGAAAATTCTGACTCTTATATCATCCAATGAATGGTGCTTGATCACTTGTCGGTCGCAGTGCATGCTAGTTGCATGACAGTGCTCCTGCACATATCTTCCAAAACATTCGAGATAGCCCTAGTAAGTTCTCTGGGAAGGGAGGTAAAAGATGTCCATTGAATTGGCGTGCCTGTCGATCTAACTTAACCCCAGTTGGTGTTTTTCATTAATTTCATCAACGACAAAAGGACTGAATCGAAAAATCTTAAAGCAAGGACCATTATGAGATTGCCTGTGACACTGTGAACGAAATGCCTGGAGTAGCAGTGGTCACTGCAGCGTTACCGTGCCTATATTAAAGTCAGAAGAAAGTTTAAATACTTGTGATTCATATTTAAAAATAAGTTAAATGTAATACCTTTCAAAGCCAACACATTAATGACATTTTCAAAATAACAAATTAAATGCTTTGGCTAGAATCCTACGCAAATTAACCGCCAAACTGTATGCGTTTCCATTATGAAAGTATAAGTATGGGTGGAATAAATACAGCCTCATTGTACAGGTCTGTAATTTTCAAAAATATATAATTAATGAATATATTTTGTTATTATTAATGAATTTGATTTTAATTGTTTTTGTTATGATAACAGTGGCTTTTATTACTTTGCATGAACTTTTATCATAAGGCGGTTATGACAGTTCAGCATTGCTTTTCATTACAGCATTCAAATTTTACATCTGTTCCAAAACAACAGTCGCATTTCTATTTATTCCCAATGAACGAATGTACTTACTCTACTAATAAACAAGAGTTATATACAGCGCTCTTGAACCTCTAGTTGCTCAATTCAACCTACAGCTGCTACTAAAGGAAAACATCCTGTTGTTGATATGTTTCCACTAGTTTGTGACACGAATCTTTATGCATTCTATGTAAATCGAAACGTTTTTTAGTTTAGGAACCTTGAAGATTTTCATAATACTAGTAACAATTTCATCTCTTGTGAATGGGACAGCTTGATGTTAGAAAGACTGCATGACATTGAAGAAACGAGATCTGGGCTGTTTAGGGCTCATACAGTATATGGTGAGGGCAGTTTTACTAGCCGTGGCCTTAAATCCAGGATGGTTTTAATGTTGTCCATGATGGCTAATTGTGTACAAGACAAAATTTTCTCAGTATTTGTCTGTATTCATGTGGTGTAACAGATTTGATAGATTTTGTAACAGTTATTGACTAGAACTGTTATGGTTACTCCATTTTACTGGTCATTGTATATAAATTGAAACTTTTTCATCTTTATTTACTATAAAAGTACTGATTGTGTCACTGCCGCTAAAAACATGCTTTCCCAAAGAACAGTTTGTTTTTACAGTTCCATGTGGATTAGGTTCTTCCGCGAGGTAAAACGAGCCTATGCGGTTAATTATTATGATCAAGCTCATTGACTAACTGCAGGAATTAGCATTTGCATTACTTTTGAAGTTTCAAATGCCCTGGTGCATAGTACGAGATTCGCTATTTAATATTCGGGATTTGAAGAAATTATGAGAGATAAGTCCCTTGTTGGCAGCACTGAAAAGAGCGTGTCTTCATTAGTACCAAAAAGGAAGTTAACGTGCGGCACCCATTATTGCAACTGCAACAAAATGTTAATTGTAGTCGTGCGGTCGCTCGCTGTTCTTCTAAATAAGATATGGTAGCTATAGAGCATTATCTTGCAATACTTTTTTACTCCTCCTGAACCCAAGATCGCGGGTTCGAACCCGGCCAGGACCGATGGATATTTTCGGGCGTAAAAATCCTAAGTAAGGCTTCCTTCGGAAGGGAAGTAAAGCCGTGGGTCCCGTGTCGTACATTTACGGCACGAAAAAGAACCTCAAGCCTGAAAGAGAGGCCTCTGAGCAAAATTAGTCGGCCGTTTCATGCCCTGAGTTGAATGGGACGCTGATGACCTGAGATGTTAAAGAGCGTCCATAAATAAATAAATAAAAAATGCGGTTCGAGCCTGCAAGAATGTCTGAAAAATTATGGAGAGATTTCCATAATCTAGTCCTTCACGTACAAAAATCTATAGCTTGTTTGCAGAGTTTGGAAGAGAAAGACGAGAAGCACATAGGGGCGTCTAGCAACGGAAATCATAAATGAAAACATCGATCATATATAAGCCATAGTGAAGAACGATCCACGAGTGACTTAGCAGTCGAAACATCATGGCCGAGAAGTCAGAAATCATGCCTTCCCTACTGAGGAACAAAGGGCAGCAAGAATGGAATGGTGCCAGCAGCTCCCGAAGTGTCCACGGTGTCTTTACAACTGACGAAAGCTGCATTTACCAATACAATCCGGAATTCAGCAGGCAAGCGAGATCTGGCTGTTCGTAAATTGCAAATATTCAGTGAAAGAAAAGCGAGATCGAATTGTAACCGTAAGACCGGGTCGCGTTTCTTCTCAGAAAATATCCATATTTTAACCATTCCATTCCAAGAACATAAACAGTCACTGCAAACCGGTACACCAAGTTTGCCTTCCCAGGGTCTTCAGAATTAACAGAAAGAAGACCAAAGACTCGGTTGTGATGGTTGCTTCATCACAACAACGCTTTTGTGCACACCTTTAAAAGCAAAAGATTTCCTTAAGAATCGGAAGCGACAGCGATAAACCAACACATCCCAAACCTGGTTGGCTTCATGCGACTTTTTTCCCGTTTCCACATGCCAAGAAAAAACTGAGAGGACCTCAGTTTGAGCATAAAAAAGAAGCTGTTGCGTACTATAAAAAGGCATTTGACAGCTCTTTAAAGAATAGCGTCCATGATTAGTTCCGGATGATGCAAATTTGTATCGAGAGTCAGGGCAAATAGAGTTGGCAAGTTATGAAAATTCCCGAAAATTAAATAGTTGCCTCGTATCCCCTGAGACTCATTTTAAAACCTGGACAAGTTGTTTGAACGAAACGAAAATGTGCGTCCTTTAGCTTTGCCAGATAGGAACAGACGCATCATAGGCCATGGAAGAGAATATTTCGTATTTTCAAGAAAGGGAAGTGCAACACAATCACATGGATCTACAAAATGTAAATGTTTATGATACAAGAACTAAACGAGGCCAATATAAACATATTTTCATACAGAATAAAGTATGCTTTCCAGTTTGTTTTTGTTGTTTGTTTGTCCCCCCTCCATTGGGCTAGGTTTTGTCGTTACATACAATTCAAGTTTTATGGAAAGCAGTACTTATAAAGCCCCAAATGTTACATACATAACAGATTCTCATGGCGCTTTTCTACGAAATTTTCTGTGGAACTTTTCCTTGACAGCCAGCAAGAGTCAGCCAGTATCCTATGACTACTCTTATCTACCTTTAAACATTTTTTTTTTCAATGTGGAAATCTTATTATGAAAAAAAAAAAAAAACATCCGTGTTCATTACTAAAGGCCCCAAATTTATGTGATACCCCCAAATGAGAGCGTTAAAGTACTCACTATATCAAGATCATGTTCTGATTTTGGGTTTTTAAGAAAACTACGAGATATATTTTTATTTGTCAAACCTCATTTTTCAGTTAATTTTATATTACTTAAAACACTTCATCCTCCATTTATGATTTTATTTATCCCCCTTTGATTGTTGCATCACCTTTTTTCGGAAATTTATATGTAAAGTACAGAAATGCAGAAAATTTTTATTCATTGCTTTTTTTTTTTTTTTTGATTGATTTATTTATGGACGCTCTTTAACAGCTCAGGTCATCAGCGTCCCATTCAACTCAGGGCGTGAAACGGCCGACAAATTTTGCTCAGAGGCCTCTCTTTCAGGCTTGAGGTTCTTTTTCGTGCCGTAAATGTACGACACGGGACCAACGGCTTTACTTCCCTTCCGAAGGAAGCCATACTTAGGATTTTTACGCTCCGAAAAAATCCATCGGAACTGGCCGGGTTCGAACCCGCAATCTTGGGTTTTGGAGGCAAGTATGGTTAGCACTACACCACCAGGACTGACATTATAATTGAATATTTTCATATCTCACTTTAGTATAAAGTGAAACAAAAAATGTACAATTCCCTGTTAACAGACTCACTAACGGCTCTTCTAACAGAACTCATTCGTTATCAACATGTAAATAAAAATGTGCATGTTGATGGTGATTCTCTCGCTGTAGAGAAAATTCAAATGAGATCACAAAATACAGAAGTGTATACGACTATGAAAAACACTAAACTTCTAATATAAATTGCAACTCTAAAGGAAAAACAATGCCAAATGAAAGAATTCAATTAGGATATTTCAATTCAGCATTAAAATGTGTGCTTGTAACTTTTGGAGTGACAAAAATCATGTTTATCAGTTCCATTGATTCAAATAACTTTTTACATTTTTATAAATAAATTTTGCAGCGTGTAATATTGAGCTTGTAAATAAATCCCCTATACAAAATAAAGATTCATTCCAAACATTTTGAACCTCAGATATAAATTTGAGATAGCCCACGATTATCGCTTGATAGATCAGGATAAAATCTGCGGTGTGACTTTCAAAGTCACCCGATAATATGCAAACCTTGGAAATGTGACTCAGCTGTGCAACATTCCTCGTTAAGACTGTACAAGTTACTTTAGTTTGTGTTTTTTGAAAACAGCAACTCTGGTAAAGTCTGGTAAAGTTGTATTATAATGCACTTGAAAGAAAACGCTAATTAAGAAAATTAAAATGTTTTAACATACTCGTAGCTCCATTAAAAGTTATAACTATGAAAAGCTGGAGGTTAAATATTTTGTTACGTCTTTACGAACTTTTAGGACCTAGAGTTAGCTTTTTGTAGCATTACCTTCCTTCAGAAATATTTAGTTAACAGTATTATGACAGGATAGAACACTTTCCTATATTGACTGTTTGGAAAAACCAGGGAACAAATAAATCTCTAGCAGAATTCTTGTCAAAGTCCACTCAAAACACATCAAAAAAGATTTTCAAGATTAAAGGATAGTGGGCTAGGGGATCCGATAAGAGGAATCTGCGATGCCAGGAAAATACCCTTGTCTAATAGAGATAAACAAGGTTTTATGAGACTAGATCCCATAAATAGACTTATCGAACAATAGAAGGGACCTAAAGAAAGGCGCTCTAAATGCTGAGAGTAAACTCTGAAGAATAATTTGCACTCAAGACAAATAGGGGAAAAAAGTGATAGAATACTTAATTTCATATCTCTTATGTCTCCTTGTAGCTAAACAAGATCTATTTGTTCTAAAGAGGAGTAGCAGATATTTCAAATACAACAGCGAATATATTTAAGTATGATGAAGTAACAATAATTGTTTGCTGTTTGTATTGTAAAATAGGATTTTCAAAATATCCTGATCAGTATAAATTCTCTGAATTAGGCATATTCATTTTAATGGTTCTATTGTTTTTGGTCTTCGATCTTCCCTTATACCTTTAAAATTAAGTCATAATTCACTAATATACGAGACAAACATACTTTAGTGTATAAGAAGTATAATTAAGGAGTGGTGGTAGTAGTGCTGGTGGTAATTGTAGTAGTAGTAGTAGTAGTAGTAGTAGTAGTAGTAGTAGTAGTAGTAATGGTAATGGTAGTAGTAGTAGTAGTAGTAGTAGTAGTAATGGTAATGGTAGTAGTAGTAGTAGTAGTAGTAGTAGTAGTAGTAATGGTAATGGTAGTAGTAGTAGTAGTAGTAATGGTAGTAGTAGTAGTAGTAGTAGTAGTGGTAGTGGTAGTAGTAGTAGTAGTAGTAGTAGTAGTAGTAGTAGTAGTAGTAGTAGTAGTAGTAGTAGTAGCGGTGGTGGTGGTAATAGTAGTAGTAGCGGTGGTGGTGGTAATAGTAGTAGTAAAAGTAGTGGCGGCGGCGGCGGCGGCGGCGGTGGTGAAATTGAATGTTTACTATCTAATTCCCATTTTCATAGTCTTTAATTTGCAAAAGTATGATAGTAAAATAATCAATAATAAAATAATAATAAAGGGATAACTGACTGACTGACAAGAAAGAAACATTAGACCTTTTCTTACATACAACATTCAACAGATTAAAAAAATGAATTCATAACATTAAAGGAATGAATATATATGTACATTGGGTAAAAGACAAGTTGCTAACGATAATTTTGTGGCAATGTCTTCATTTATTATTGGTGGAATGGAGGAAGTAACCGTTAAATGAAAAAGACCGCTGAAAAGTGGCAGTTGGATTTGCATTATGACTGGTGATTGAGTTCTCCCCCCATGACAGCAGTTTGAGTAGCGAGCAGGATATCTTTAGTCTCGAGAAGACAGAAGACTGGTGTCATATTTGTCACCACCTACACAAACATATATTACTTTTAATTATATCTAACTGGTAGAAAATTATCGAAAAGTTCATAATAAACTTAATAATGCGATTTGTAAACAAAAACATTATAATTTAACAAAATTCTTCTAAGTTCCCTTGTCAAGCGATTAATATATTCTCTTAGGTAAGATATCATAGGGCTTTATCTGCACAATTTCGTTTGAGTATGGTTGCTGTGGTAAATAGTTTAAGCCCACGGATGGAAAGTTTCGCCACGGCCGCTGCAGACCACCTCACTGTTCTTCGATGAGACACTCTTGAGGGAATTCCGCTGGAGCCAGCCGGGACTGAGTGAATGGGATTCCGATACAAAATATGACGATAGATAGCCCTTTGTTTGTTTAGTTGCTGATATCGTTTATTCTCCTTAACATAAATATTGGGGCGAAATCACGTAATCAGGTAATCATGGCAAACCTTTTAATTTATTGCGTTAACCAAATGGTGCAGAGTACGAAAAGATTGTTAATTCAACAACATTCTGAATGCAGCTCAATAATTGGCAATTAGCGTGGTGACCAATACTCAAGCTTTGTTGTCACCGGCACTGATACTTATGCCGCTCTTCCGCTGATCTCCGGGCGACGGAAGCCACACGTTTCTGGGCCCTGAAAATTCCGAAACTGCCCCTTCTGGGTAAAATCTATCCCTTTTATACACATTACAAAATGACGCTATCCACGGGCAACGGCGCGAAATACTCCCGCCAATTTTGTGTTAACGTCACTCATAGGTAAGTGCTTACCTCATTGAATTTTATTTCTATTCACTGGACAAATTTGGACAAGCCAAATGCTCCGCTATTCGTCAATAAGATGCATTTAAACCGATTTCATCCATTACTGTCAATGGCTCTTTTACTCGGACACCTGCAACTTTGCCACTAAACAGGCCGGTGTCAGTCCTGAGGCGGGGGCATTTCCAACCTTAGCTGCATACCAGAAGGGATTAACAAGCATTGTCTGACTTTTGTCAAGTCTTACTGTGTTTTTCCTTACCTTGCTATATTACTACATGTTATTTTTAAATATTACCAAAAGCTACACTTTATGAACGCATTTAAACACTATACAATATTGATTCTACACATACGAGTTATATCATTAAAGTTCCTCCACTGAAAGAAAATGCACAACATATTTACTGAGTTACTGATTCTAAAATTACAAATATTAATTATTTCAATTACTCTGTAATCGATGGGGAGCCCGGGACAACTTCACAATAACGTAATATTAATGCACAAAGGAGCCAAGGATCGTGACAGTGTGTAAATTGATAAGAAATGAAGGTAACAATACAAGTATTGTGTAAAAGTAATCAATGCATAGACTGTAAGAACGAAAATTACTCAAATTAAAACAGAAATATTTTTATATTTCGCAAGATGACAGAGACTTGGTACAGTTAATATTCTAGAGCAATCTAAGCCTGGACATGGAATAATACATTAAGATGAAGAAATTAAACTGAGGCCCCTAGTCCTACTTACTAAATATTACATTTAAAGTTGGTCAGACTTCCACTACTTTTGATATCTTGCGACAGTGAATTCCAAAACGGAAACTGTTCTTACGGTTTCACCCCCTATTGTAATTCAATGTTAATATGTTCCCACTTTTCCCTTAAATATAACAATATTTAATCATGCTTAATAATGTATATATTTTCTATTTTGAATTTTTCGACAAATGGCTGAACATCTCTGTAAACAGAAAGCCCAGTGCTTTGCCGGCCAGAGTGTTGAAATACCACGCAATAGAGCAGCGATTTTGTTAGAGACCCGGGGAAGCGTGCCAAGACCATTACTTTGTATTCAAGGAATGTTTTTTCTGAAGATAGAAAGTGTATACCCGCTCACGTAAACATGAGTTAAATGCCCAAGAAAAAGGCAGTTGACCCCGACAACTGGGGTAAGGTTGAGAATTTAGATATTTCGTATCACAATGGATCCGCTCTGGCAAATCAGAAAGACAGCAAATTGAAAATAGCCAACTAGAGATAGGATTCAAATTTCGAAATAGAGAAGCGACGCAGATGCCCCAACGTTCATAGTTTGAATGCAGTATAAAAGGCAAGTTTTGACACCGAGCGTCATTCAAGCATTAGTTTATAATTGGCACCTGCGTCACTCAGGCTTCAGATATTTGGCACTCAAGTCACAGATTTTCGACGGACATTTAAGTCTTAGAACTTACCGTAACCCGGAGAAAAATTCTCGAAGCTGCTAGAGCTCCATTCCCGGGCGATAGCGGAGAGAGGCGAACTCCTCACCCGAACGGGAGATAGGCGCAATAGGTATTTTTCTCTCCATCGCTCGGCACTGAAGCTCTAGCGCTCCCACCACCTACGAGAATTTTTTAAATTAATATGTTGAATATTAACTGGAATTATAATGTTCAACACGTTTTCGTGCCTGTTTGAAAAAGTGTGAATATTGCATGTATTATTATTTTTTTTTTTTTTTTTTGTTAAAGCTAATAAATTTTATGCGTCGTCCTTAACTATCTGACAGCAATTTGTTGTTCCTTAATTAAAAAAACTGAGTTTTTCACTTTTTATCGTGTTGTATTATTGGAATTCGCAATTAATTAATATATACATATACTAATCTTGACGCTAACCTCAGGCAAATCTCGCGTAAATCCTAGAAACCGGTGGACCCAGTGGTTTGCTACAGCTGGCTATGGCCTGACGGCCTACATTCGACTCCTTTCGCAACTATAAATTGACAGGAGCGGGTAAATCACTGTAATGGTGCCAAATCTCCTTTGTTTCCAGCAGAAAAAATCGTAAATATAAAATTATAACGCATCATGTGGGTGTTACTGTGTTAGCGGGTAAACAATTGTAGTTTTAGAAATCTCTTTCAACTTCAGCAGAAAAAAAAAAAAGTATCAGTATGTGAGGATTTACAACCACTACCCTCACAACTATAGCATGACGCTCAAACCGTCTCAGCTATCATGCCGTGGTGCCTGAAAGTCATATTATCGAGCTATATCTCTGAAAGTTACACTACCTTCGGCTTTCTTCGCTATCGCTCGGGGGTGTCTCGGAACTGGAGCTCTAGCAGTTCCTAGCAAATCCGAGAATTTTTCTACGTGTGTTAGATTTTCAACCTTCAGATATTCGTCATTCTAATCAGCGACACTGCAGCCTTTGATCGTCAGTCATACCACTCAAGCATCAGATTTGCGAGCGACATTCAGGTCATTGAAGTGTTAGTTCTAGAAGTGTTCGAGTCTCAATTTATTAATGTCTTAGATATTTTACGCTGTGTGTCGACCCTATAAACGGAAAAGCGTGGTACAGCAGAAAGTGCGTGGAATAAATAATCGTTAAAAGCAACATCAAAACGTTTACTAGCGACGACCGACCGCTAAGCCTTGTTGATTTTTAGGTCAACAAAAACAGCGGAAATTCCCTGAGAGCACGTTGCATCACCTGGGACATTAGTAGTATCCAGGCGCCGACGACAAGAAATCATCGCAGCCGGCAGCAACAAACGTCGACAGGAACAAATCTTTGACTCACCTAGAGTGACATCATTGTAAACAACAACGTCAACTATCACATCTACAGTCCCAAATTTTGGCTACCAGCGTGCTATTTAAAGCAAAGCGGCAACTACCATTAATAGAGCAGTGTGGTCAATACTGTTTTCTTACATAAGGTGCACCCAAACACTGGAACCATTAAATATAAAAGCAAACAATAAAATCGTAAAATTATTGCTGTATGTAGAAGTATGGCAGTAGTTCATTTGTTTCGATATATTCTTAGGGAAAATTACTAAAACACGCTCTCCTAGCCGATTCTTCTTTAGAATATGCAGAAGCAGGTTAAGTGCGAACACTCCTTAAAGAAAACAGAACGAAAGAGATGGAACTCGGAACAAACACGGCGAACGAGTCCTGAAAATGAAACTGCAGTAGAAGAGTCCGATACACTTGAAGTCGATTTTGCTGGTTTTTGTGGAGGAGTAGTTGAGTGAAGCGGATGCAGAAAAGAAGCGCCTGAAGAAAAAGCAAAGAACTGTGGTAGATAAGACGGACATTAACAAATATTGCGAATAAGGTCATGCAAGAGCAAAAGTAAACCCACGCAAAAGTTGGCTTTTCTAAAGAGGTGCTCCGAAAGAACTGCAGATATAGTCAGCACTACAATCCTGAGCAAGTAAACAACCAAAACAAATACACCCCTGTGTTCTTGTCATTTCCTATTTTCATCATGAAGGATAGTTGCATAGTTTCTGCGATGCATTATTGTTTTAAAAATGTGTTGGTTGATGGAGAACAGTGCTAAAATGGGCTTCTAATAGTATTTCGTGTCTGTTGCTGCTATTACTATAGACGGTTGACACTGATAATACAAGAGATGAAATTATAAAGTGGAAAATAAGCGTTGCAGGCCTGTTTAGGGTATCGCACTGGCATTTGTAATTGAAGAGGATTGAACAAAAACTGGAAAATGTCACCGACCTCTGGATCAGAATTCATCGATCACATAAGTCTGAGGCAAGTGTTTATTAATATTGTACAGAGTACAAGATGTTTCATAAATAATGATAAAACAGAAAGAGTGAAAAGTGCCCAAAAGCCTCTTAAACATTAAATTCGCAAATGAACCATCTGCACATAATTGTGTATGTATAGTTAATATTCACAATGGGGTTTTTTTTTTTTTTGTCTGTGCACATGGACACATCTTGCACTTTAGATGCGATAGTCCTAGTTTGTAACAGGAAAAGAAATCTTACACCTCAATAGAAATACATTTTATTATACATAGGGTATTTATGTTCTACTGATTTTAACAAGCAATATGTAAATTTGATATTAAATAAAAATTCCGGTTCTAATCATTGCTCATTATTTATGAAATAGACATAACACACCGACAAGATTGACCATTTATTTTGTTTGGTTTATTTATGGACGCTCTTTAACATCTCAGGTCATAAGCGTCCCATTCAATTCAGGCCGTGAAACTGCCGATAAATTTTGCTCAGAAGCCCCATCTTTCAGGCTTGAGGTTTATTTACGCGCCGTAAATCTACGACACGAAACCGCGACTTTACTGCCCTTCCGAAAGAAGTCATACTTAGGATTTTTATTCCCGAAAAAATCCATCAACCCTGGTTGGGATTGAATCCACGATCTTGGTTCTATAAGGCAGGTATAGTTACTACTAGACCACCAGGACAGACATAGTGTCAGTTTTTGTCAATGACAAATGCTGGGGAGAGGGAGGGTACCGTAACTATGAGTAAAACAAAATTTCTTTTCAAATTTGTCATTTCATCTCATTTATCAGCAGTGGTCACAGCCCGTGATGCTTCTGTGGTAAAAACGGACATTACATAAAGAAAAATAAACACACAGGACTTGTTAAAATTAAAAAAAAATACTAAAATTAAAAAAAAAATTATTAAAGTGGAGAGTTATAAATTTTCCAAACAGAATTAGTTGACAGTTTTCTGCTGCAATATACGCGTAGACTGTTTTGGTAATTTTTTTTTTTTTGCAGTATTGTATATAAGATTTATTAAAAGGACCAAATGAAAAGAAATGCCCCAATGAAAATGACTCATTGTTTTATGGTATCATTTAATAAATAAAATGCACAAATTATCCATTATCTGCATTCATTTTAGAACATAGTTACCAGACAACTAAACACATCTGTCAACAATCAACAACTTTTGTGAACCTGAATGAAAATGAAATGGGGGCTCACCATTATGAACTAGAGACGAAATATCACTCCCTGGAATAACTGCAGAAAGACCCGCTCCATAAAAATAAAATTCAATTCACAGGCTTGAGCTAGAAAACCCAAACCAACAGCTATTTTTGAAGGAGGGGGAGGCAAATAAGGGCGGTTTATATTGGTGACCTAGAACATGAGGTAACAGTTCCAATGCCTATCTTTTGATGCTCCGAACTTTAAAATAAAAAATTTAAGAGAAATCGAAAAGGAAAGAAAAAGATTTCTTGGAATACATCGAAGCCAGCAGTCCAAACTGGCGCCGCGATTTCCATCTCTTCTTCCTGCATCCAATGTCTGGCAGGAACCGGTTGCCGAAACAAAGACAACGTGAAAGCTTCATGCTACTTGCTTACATGTTTGTAAAGAGTACAAATAATTAAAAGAAAACTCTAAGAATAATTTTGCTCGTTTATTAAAATATTTCTACTTAACCACGAGTAATGCTAATGAAGGCATATCTTTTCACATGTGAGCATTAAAATATTGGTAATGCTTAACCTACAACGAGATTGATTTAAGGACCGCAAAGCGCTTCTGAGTACTGGGAAAAGGTAGTCGTTAAGGCCAGATAATGGCTTGTAGTTTGAAGGAGGCTTAGCCAGCGAGTGGTTGTGCATTAGTTACTCTAATATATATACACATAGTCTTGAACGAACTTTTCTGTGAAAAGGCGTGGTAAGGAGTGGTATAAGTGGTAAGGAGTTTCTCTGGCAATCGTGTTCCAAGTGGAGAAACTTTTTCCAACTTGTTAAAATATTATGGGAGAATTCATGTGTGATTTATTATCAGTTTTAAATGGTATACTTTTTAGTGTTCAGTAAAAATAAAAATAGTAGCTTTATGCGTATCTCTCTTTTTCCAATTGCGGCAGCTACACTCTCCCATTAAGCAGCAGCGCCCAATAGGGGGCCGGAACTAGAATAAACTCATTGTATACATTTCAAATTTTTTTCTTACCCTCAGTATGCAATAAGAATACCACCTGCTAAATTTCATAGCTCATATTAAGCTATTAATAAAATATTAATTTAAGTAGAGATTTTGCATTTTATCAAAATTTTACATAATTTTGGACTCTTAAGACCAATATAAACAAGCAATTGTATATATATATATATATATATATATATATATAGTTTGTCTATAAACTATTAAATTTGAATAATCATTTCATCTCAAGTATCTTTGGACTTAGAAGAGTGAAGCATTATATATTTATTTCATTTAATAACAATGTTTTTTTACAAAAGTTTTGAAAAAATATATGTGTCTACCAGGTATATTATGGACACTCACCGTTATCGTGTTATTCTTTAAACAAGTTTTTCTACATGCCACTGCAAAGCATTGTGCAACGATTATCATTGTCAACATTTGCCGTTTCAGGAAGTACAAGATTGCACTTCCGGTTCGTATAACATGTGTTTTTCACTTTATGTAAACATTTGGAAAACTATGATCCCTATTTCCATTCACATTTGTTCTGCATCAAATCAGTATAAATGTACAGTGACCACGGCGGACAAATGTTTAATAAGAAAGAAGTAAAAGAAAAATAAATAAAACGTTTTTAATTGCGTTATTAGTACCATAAAACCTGTAAAATACTTGAAACATTTTGTACATAGTGGTCAACTTGGGCACTCTCCAAATCGATGAAAGTTTGAACCATTCCGTTTGAACAGTTTTGCATGCCTCTGCAGGACTATATGGAAATTAAAGTGAACTATTCAACAATAGCTTGACTCGTTCTTGTGTACTTAATCCTTTAAATGGTCCCAAAGGAAGATGTCTGCTGATGTTAGACCGGGGTATTTTGCAAGCCATTCAATAGGAACCTGAGGTCTAATTTACATTTTAGGAATTACTTTTCCAGCCAATCTCGTAATTCCCGATTATATTATGGAGGATCTCCGTCTTGCTACCACGACAAAAGCTTAAACTCATCTCAGTCCAGTAAGAGTGAGCCAATCTTCTTCTGCAGGAGCTCCAGGCTACATCACGATTATGCTCTGGTATCTCCGGGAGATTGCTTAGTGGTGCTAAACAGTAACACGTGGGTTTTCATTTTGCCAGTAAATGGAGTTGTCTCTGTTAACAGACCATGATATGTGCAATTTGACCTTGACCTATTGATGTGTTGTTCCAGATCTCCCAGTGTCTGCAGCAGGCTCAATGAATTTAAGGCGCTTACCAATTCAACTCACTTCATCGAGTGAGTGCAATAGACTTTGTCAATAAGGCTACAGTTTCATGTCATTCACGATTTTTGAAGACTGATTCACTGGACAGCCTAGCATGACAACAGTCGACGTGAGACCAACTTTGAAGAGAATCTGATAATCTTTCAGCCTCACTTCTTCATTCTGTTTTGTGCCAGCTGACCTAGGACATGTTTAGTTCCGTAATTTGGCGGCTACCTGGAAGAATTTTTGACACAGAATATAATCGAGTACATTTCACTCAACCTGGTCTCTTACCTACATACAGGGGCAGATCATAGCAATATGTCAAAGAAAAATGGAGAGGAAGAACATAGGTATGACACTGAGAGACAAGGCTGCAGGAAATCACAGAATCAGAAAGTATCATGACAGAGCTGCAGTGATAAAATGGAAATAGGGCGGGCACATGGTGGGGCAACAGCAGGACAGATGAGCGCATATAACTACTATGTGGGATCCCCACGCAGGACAGAGGACTCCAGGACGACCAAGAAGATGGTCAGACACATTCAAGGAGCATCTCGGAGTTCGAGCATCACCCAAAATAGAAGTGAGTGGAGTGAAAAGTGGCAAGGACTCAAAAAGGGCAAGAAGCTGTAAAACAGTATACTTTTTTTTTCCTAACTCACATGGAATAGCTCACCATGTGTGTCACAAAATGAGCTTTTCCCTTTGGCAGGAGGTCCTTGCTCCTGAACATTATGGACTCTTTCATTTCATATTCCATTCGCTTCTCCACAGACAGTTTTCTTTATGTCTTTTTTTCAAACATACACATATAGTGAATTTTAAACGAATCTAAACACACATACAGACAAACACACACGCACATATATGTGCCCCTAATTTTTTTCAATACTCTGTATATATGTTTTAACGACGAACTCTATCACTTCATTTTCTACACAACCTGAACAACTTACATTCGCTTTTGAATAAACCAACTATATAACATGTAAGCTGCGAATAATAGTTCGTTTTTAGGTAGAGCATCATCCCACCGCGGTCGTCGAGTTCAGAACACACTATAGTCGTCCTGGTGGTGTAGTGGTAAAACCATACTGCCTTCTAAACTCAAGATCGCGGGTTCGATTCCGGCCAGGACCGATGGATTTTTTCGGGCGTAAAGATCGTAAGTATGGCTTCCTTTGGAAGGGAAGTAAAACTGTGGGTACACATGTCGTACATTTACGGCACGAAAAAGAACCTCAAGCCTGAACAAAGAGACCTCTGAGCAAAATATGTCGGCAATTCCACGCCCTGAATTGAATGGGACGCTGATGACCTGAGATGTTAAAGAGCGCCCACAAATAAAACAAATCATCAGGACACGTTATCCTACCGAATCCAACCCATCTGAAGGGAGGGGTGCAGATGTACGGTCCGGTGCACTTTTAGTTACATAGTAGTAGCACAGGTGTTTCGGCGTCCAAATACTCTCATCGGAGCATCTGAAGGGATAGGAACCCCACATCAGAGTGTGATAATGGCTTCAATTATCATAACGTTCTCTTTTCCACCTAGTGGTAAAATAAAAATTGTGAAAAAATCCGAATTTCTTGTATATAAATCAAGAAATGTCATAGAGGATACAGCCTATAAAGGTTTAATATGCAAGGTGTGTAAAAATATGCACAAAGAATTTAAATAAACAGGGTACTTGACACTAAGTATGAGTATTTTGAGAGTTGGAACGAATGCCCTCAGATGAAGCTACAGGCATCGGCATGGATAAAAGTCACAGCTTCTTGCGATGTGACGTGTGGTCATAGTGAGTCAAATGCAAACCATTATCATTGTGGAGACTCAAGTCACTAGCACAGCAGTCTATCAAGTCATGCACGGTCACTCTTAGTGGAGATGATAAAATGTATGCATTTCTCCTGTTTAAATCTCACAGTTATTTTTAATTGTGTAAAACATTTATGGTCTATAAAACAATGATTCGATTTACCTTGTTTTTCCACTATTGCCATAATTGATTTATTTTTGATATCAAAAGCCTTTTCAAAATCTATAAATGTAATGTAATTTTCAGATCTTTTTTCTAAAATCCGTTTTAAATGTGTTTATTAAAATAGGTTAAAAGGTGCTGAAAAATATCAAACCTAATATTCCATTCTATACTATCTTCATTTAATTTATAAGAAGATAATAAATTACAAGTCCCTCAAAACACATAATAAAATATACGAAAAGTATAACATACAGTCAAGCTGGTGTAAAGAAATAGTCATACTACTTCAACGAAATGTCATTATCATGCAGCATTATACATTTACGGATAAAAAAATAAAAGAAAAATTATGAATATTCAATCATTGTGAAACACAAAAGCACTTCAGCTGCTAAATTGTTTCCCTTTCAAAGAAAGGAAAAAATATACTTCATATTTTAAACACATTATTTGTAACTAACAGTTAATGCTCATTGTTTGTTATTCATTGTGCAACAGTGACCTGGGAACTTTTAAACGACATCTGCAAAACAATATTAGAGACATAGAGTTGTAAATGCATTGAACAAAAACAGTGCAATCAAAACATTTGCCGGTTCATTTTGGGAACGATTTGCAGAAGTGAATGTGAAACAGCAATAGCTATCATGTATCACAACAGACAATTACTGGTGTACTTTCTACTTTTCTAAAATTAACTGAATTGGAATAATGTGATGCCCAATCTCTTTAGTAGCCCGTTAAACAAACACGTAATCAATTCAATTCAGATGGGAATAATTTGCAATGTATTGGAACGGACAATTCCAATGTAATGATACAAATCTATAATGCTCTTCCTGCAATTGTGAAAAGATATTTACAGAGTCCCGCTCCTATAAATCGTGTATTGTTACTTTTATATAGATGTTCCATTACAACGCGCCAGATTACACAAGTTTAAAAGTCTTGAAGGTACATCTTACCTATAACTTCTTTCACCCCATTCTCTTTCGCTGCCACTAGAATTTGAATTGCAGTGCATTTCTCAGTCTACCACATTCGCTGTCACCACGTACGTTTGTTTGGTGATTTTTAACTTTTTCGAAACATTTCTCTCACTGAATTATGCTGTAAGTCAAGAGTACGTTGAATATTGTACAGTCGGTCCTGGTGGTGTAGTATGAATGAATGAACGAACGAATGAATGGTGTTTAACGCCCGTTATTGCTACAGAGGAAATGAACGGTGATGATACATGAGATGAAATGATATATTGGGAAAGGATTTTATGTTTAAGGAAGGAATCATTCCAGGCCTAAGTTTAGGGTATCTCCCCGGCAATTGCCATTTATGAGGACTGAGGAAAACCAGGAAAAAACTTCCATCAGGGAGGACGGTCCTGGTGGTATTCGAACCCAGACCTCCCGCTCACAAGTCCGCGCCTTAACGACCTCGGCCACCCGTAGTGATGGGTGATAGTGTGGTGGTAACCATACTTGCCTTCTAAACCCAAGATCGCGGGTTCGAACCCGGCCAGGACCGCTGGATTTTTTTCGGGCGTAAAAATCCTAAGTATGGCTTCCTTCGGAAGGGAAGTAAAGCCGTGGGTTCCGTGTCGTACATTTACGGCACGAAAAAGAACCTCAAGCCTGAAAGAGGGGCCTCTGAGCAAAATTAGTCGGCCGTTTCACGCCCTGAGTTGAATGGGACACTGATAACCTGAGATGTCAAAGACAGTTCATAAATAAATCAATCAAAAAAAAAAAATTACTGTACCAATCCGGAGATAGAAGCTCTAGGAAAAGGAAAATAAAGATATTTAACATAAGAGGGTCCTTCTCCAGGGTTACAGATAATGGGTGAATACGCAACGCATGTAGGTCGGCACACCGAAGAACTTTCCTTGCAAGCTTAGAAGTAATGCCCCATCATTGCACAGCATTCGTAATGCGATCAGAGGATAAACAGGGGATTTGTTATTTCAGAACATTTACATCTAGCAACTTGGAACCTGCGGGGAATACCCATAAACAAACAGAATTAATTAATGAACCGAAAGTAAAGTATATAGATGTAACAATATTAACGGACACTAAAACAAAACAATAAAGAGAATATGATATAGATGAGTATACAACAATATAGAGCATAGTATGATGTATTAACATGAGGGCAATGAGGTGCCGTCATTAAAATAAATACAAAATGGAAAACAGATTAACTTTTATAACCGGCAAAGTGAAAATATAGCTGTTCAGTGCTCTATATCAAAGAAGTAAACATTGAAAATAAAGAGAAAACTATTAAAAATGTGTGGTGATAACACTAAACAATAAAATCAGAAAAGATGCATAAATTCAATTCTAAAGACTAGCACTTGTGGCAGTTTTATATAGTAGTGAAATATTTTTGTTTTTGATTGATTTATTTACGGACGCTCTTTAACATCTCAGGTCATCAGCGTCCCATTCATCTCAGGGCGTGAAACGGCCGACAAATTTTGCTCAGAGGCCTCTCTTTCAGGCTTAAGGTTCTTTTTCGTGCCGTAAATGTACGACACGGGACCCATGGCTTTACTTCCCTTCCGAAGGAAGCCATACTTAGGATTTTTACGCCCGAAAAAATCCAAAGATCCTGGCCGGGTTCGAACCAGCGTTTTGGGCGTAGGAGGCAAGTATGGTAACCACTACACCACCAGGACCGACTATAGTGAAATATGAATGAGTATATTCAGAGATAAAAGTAAAATGCAATAAACGGAATGATACGTTTTAGGTCAACATTAACAATAATAAGACAAGACAGTTTCATAAATGAAGATATAAGAAGAGCGCTTAAAATTTATAACATTGATTAACAAATACAAATTATCTACACAAACGGTTAGAAAACGTGAAGAGTTTATATTGAAAGATAATCCAAAAGAATGCCTATTTTACATTCGAAAAGGAAAAGGATACATTGGAAGACCAAAGAAAAGATGGCTGAAACAGTAAATCATTTTGAGCTCCAATATAATTGCACAAATTATACAATACGCCTGCTGATGGTGTAATGTAAAACAAAAGGGTTATGAATAAATTTATTTGTTACTCACAAAAGGCTGGGGGTGAAATCCAAAGAGCATGGGCTAGTTCCAGCTCCTATAGGTCATTTTTAAAAGAAAAGAATGGTAAGGAATGTTACCTCGCTTTTGTTTTGTTTTTTCCGTTCGCTCTTTGTACAACTCGTTTGGGATACAATCACGTTCAAGAAAGGAAGAAGTGTTCTTATATTCTACACAAGGGAAATATAAGTTAAGGCGAAAGAACTTCATTGTTGTGACAAAAATTTGGGTGTTATTTTGTTTATTCTGCTATTTCTTGCTGATGTACAATGAGTCACTAAACCATTTCAATTTAATACTATAGATAATTTTACGTTTCTCATTGCTTTTAAAATACTAATTCAGGTCTTGCTGATTGGCAGTTTTTAAATACTTCTTAATCCAAATTTAAGGAATTACTTCCACTGTAAAAGTAATTTTTCCTAAATAAAAATGTTGATTATGAGCAAAAATAAAATAGGTATTGCTACAAATTTAAATATGTAACATGCCATTAGAAATAACAAAATTATTGCCATGTATGAAACAGAAAACAAGAGCATATATGAAATATTGAGCTTTATTGAGACTTATCCGTTCAGGAAACTATGCTTTATCATATCTAGTGCTTCAGTGGTGCAGATAATCATTATTATTTGGTTTATTTACGGACGCACTTTAACATTTCAAGTCACTAGTGCCCCATTCAATTAATGTCGTGAAACGGTCGATAAATTTTGCTCACGGTTTTTTTTTTACTTACCGTAAATATACGACACGGAACTCGCTACTTTATTTCCCTTCCAAAAGAATCCATACTTAAGATTTGTACGCCCAAACACCAGGACCGACAGTGCAGAGAAGTTGCAGAAAAATGGAACTTGGTAAAGTAAGAAGGCGAGTCAGAAAGTAATGACTCTTATTTTTTCTCTTTGAACAATTTGTAATGTGAGAAATTTGAATTTGCACGATTTCTAAAACCTTTTTCTACAGTCCTTGGGAATAAGCTCTTGACAGGCTTTGTTTATCGTCCAGAATCATCTTGGTCGAAAACTCGCACAGTAGGCTTTCCAGACAGAGTACATTGTCGAGATGTTCTGTCATGCAGTCAAACAACAGGGTATCGAATATACAAACGTCAACTCCAAATGGAGAGTATTTCAGTATTAACATGCACGAAAGTTGTCACATTAGATCATAACATAATAACCGACATTCTTGTGTATAGTGCAACAATCAATTAATTGTTGTTGAGTTTCTTTGGATTTCTTCATATACAAAACTGTAATCTGATAATCTAATCTGATACCAAGGTTACGATTAACATTTATACAGAGTGACACCATTAATAGTATCGCGGCCATTTTTCTCCGAAACGAAGGGGAAAATTAAAAAAATGCTTCGGACCAAATTTGAAGTGCTCTTAGGGGGACATTAGATAGAGACCTTAATTCATCCTTGAAATGTCATTCTCAAGGTCATTTAAGGGTCAATTTGATTTTTTCAAATGGAATGGTGTATTTTCTTTTTCGGGAATGGAAAGAACATTCAATTTTCAGTATAAAAATTATAGTACATCTATCAGCTAGGAGTGATAGATGATGTGACATTGCACAAATAAGACAGCGTATGTTTTTCATTCACTTTCACTTCTCTCTCTTTTGTTTTGTTATTGCTATGACGGAAACTCATTTGTGTACACACAGAAGCCACTTTTTTGACATCAGCATACAAACGAGTGCTCATAATTGTAAATTCAAACCTCAAAGGACATAATTCTAAGCTTGTTCCACTTCTTTTTCATTCATGGATGTTCGATATACGACCGATGAGAGGATCGATATGTTTTACATTTATGGCAAAGTTAATAAGAACGCTGGAACAACTTATACAGATATCGATATCCTGAAAGGAGGCAGTCATCTGTTAGAAATTTTCAAAGACTTCCAAATTTCTCTCCGAAACGGGAGATATCGCACCAAGAAAACACCATCGAATGAGAAGTGCTATTGGGGAAAATTCACAAGTCACTGTGTTAGCTGCAGCTGCCGCTAATCCTCACCGAAATTCCCGCCAACAGGAATATGATTGGGGAATCTCTGAAAGGAGAGCGATAATACTTCACAAACACTTTCATGGGGATGATTTTCAGAAGCGTGTTGTATTTTGCTAACAGCTCTACTAAAAATTCAAAAGAATAACTTTTCTAACATACGAAAATTGATGCCAGTAAAGTGAAAGTGTGTGAAAAACATTTGCTGTCTTATCTGTCCAATATCACATCATCTATCACTCACAGCTGATAGATGTATTAGAACTTTTATACTGAAAATTTAATGCTCTTTCCATTTCCAAAAAAGAAAATACACCATTCCATTTAAAAAAAATGACACTGAGAATGGCATTTCAAGGACGAGTTAAAACTGCTATTTTATGTTTCACTAAGAGTACTTAAAAGTTTGTCTGAAGAATTTTTTGATTTCCCCCTTCGTTTCGCGGGAAAATGGCCGCGACACTATAAATGTCTCACTCTGTTTATTATGAAAGCAAACAAACAAATTGAAGCAATAAAAGGTAACAATGAACAAAAAATGCATTCCAATTATGATTACTACTGTTCAAAATATTAATTATTTTGAATCTTTTATCAATCTCCACGAGGAACACCTAATTGGATAACTTCTTTGAGTCTTGTTGATCGAAGGCGAGTCACTCATTGACACTTGACAGAGAAGCTCATTTTCTTAGATTTATCTATTCTTGTTACGCACTGGAAAAACAAACCGTAAAAAGAGATAAACGTTTATAAGTTCGAGTTTACCTTATCATTCTATATCATTAATGAAGATCTGGAGCTGAATATGCTACTCAATAAACCGATTACACGACACATATATGTAAAGACAGCGCGGTTTGTCAGAATTATTTCCATACCAATTTTAAATGCTGTGAAACGTGGAAATTAAATCGTGAATAAATGTTTGAAATATAAACTTGCCTCCTTTTCTCACAGGGGACAAGATACTCAACGTTTAAAAGCATTTGCATTTTTCTACAGATAGCCATTTACTGAGCAGAGCTTTCCTGTTTGACTTTTCTTTTGGCATTTGAACCCCAATGTTGCAACTTTACATTTTAATCCTGTATAACTATTGAAACAGTATTAATGAGACAACATAAAAGGGCTTTAAACCCCATGTTTATATTCTTGGTATAGTACAATTAATTGTATATATATTGTAAATCTTAGTTTAATTAATTCGCACAGTCTATGTGTATGTATATTCATAATTACGTCTTTTATGTATTTCGAAAGTAAGAGAGTAACTTGTTTACCAGACTTTTAGACATAAGGCAGGTAGAGTGTATTGTAAAGGGGACGAGAAAAAGCAGAAGCCCCTTTCCTTTGTATTATTAAGAGTCTTTTGTGTGCGAAGGGTCTGCCTTAAGAGTTTGAAAAACTGACCGAGTCCGGTCGTTAGTTATTGAGTAAAAGGACAGAAAGGCTAGTTTTGTGTTAAAAAACAGAACAGACTGGTCAATTATCATCTATTGACGCCACGGAACTTGTGGGTGTCGTAAAATTTGTAGCTGACATTAGACGAGAACACACAGGGAAAAAGGGAGCGCAATAGACAGAAGAGAGGCATTCGACCAGAGCATTTCGGCAGACCGTTTTCGTAAGAGGCGACGTAAATGTGCCGCGAGAAGGAGAGTAGTGTAGTGGAAGATACTGATCGGACATTTTATCTAGACTCGAATTTATTAGGCGAGTTGCAAGCAATCTCATACGTTTTCTCAAAATCTTAAAGGTGGCCCTCGAACATCTAACTCAATTTACTATAAATAAATGGTCTTATTGTAAGGAGTTCTACTTGTGTTCTTAAATTCCTAGTTCTCTCCCTTGGACCTGAGTAGGCCATAGAATTCCAGCACTCACTGAAGCTAGCCCGGGATTGCAGTAACGTTAGGCGGCAGGAGAAGAGGGGGTTAACAATTAAAAATCCTATTGCAACATAATATAGCAAAATTGTGCCCCAACCGCGAGGCCTAACTAACCCCCATATTGACTGCACTATACCGATCAATAATTACTTTCTGAATAAAGCACGGAAGTGTGAATTGGAAGTAGTAAACGAGTATAGCGCGAGATATTTCAAGCATTTCACCTTGAAACTTTTCTTTGATTGCTCACCTCTCCGTATGTCGGTCCTGGCGGTGTAGTGGTAACCATACTTGCCTCCTAAACTCAAGATCGCCCGTTCAAACCCGGCCAGGAACGACGACTTTTTTTTTCGGGCGTAAAAATTAAAGTATGGCTCACTTCGGAAGGGAAATACAGCCGTGGTCCCGTGTCGTAAATTTACGGCACGAAAAAGAACCTCAAGCCTGAAAGAAGAAGCCTCTGAGCAAAATTTGTCGGCCGTTTCACGCCCTGAATTGAATGAGACGCTGATGACCTGAGATGTTAAAGAGCGTCCGTAAATAAACCGTTTAAATCAAACAAAACAAACCTCTCCTTATATCACCAGCTTTGCTCTGATGTCGCCGTAGACTGTTCTTTGTTTTAATTTGTTACGACGACTCCAATGAATCGATTTCTTAGTCAATAATGAGACACTGTTCTATATGACAGGTCAGCGCCATCTTCACTGGAGAGAGAATAGTGCATTCGTATTGTTGGAATTAAGACTGATGTTAAAGGCACATATTCCACTTTTAGCATGCCTGTAATGATAAAATTCGGGTCAAACCTTAAGAACCTCGCCCATTCTCATCGAATTCTGAGCATCTAGTGTTATCGCTTTCGTCTAATCCGTAACCCAAAGACACCCACGAGATACTTGGGTAGTTCTCCAGCATTACCATGTTACTTTCGTACATGAAAGACTTGACTAGGAACTATACATTTTTCTGTTTCTCGCATTTTTAAGAATATAAGAGAATGTCCTTTATTTATTTATTCTTTAAGACTAAATTCCATATTCGATCTCTGTTTGAAAATTTTCTGAAACAGTTTGCAAATACATGACAACGGTGTTTTTTTCTGAGGAAACTCTGTGGACATAATTCCTCACGCGTAACAAATCAACGAAACACAAATAACAGGCAGAATAACTGCACTCTCAGTTCCAGGAAGAAAGGTCATCAAGGTTTGTCCCAAGCTATACAATACATAAAATTGGTGCTGAGTAATACAAAGAATTTCTTACGAGAGCTCAATTAACTATTCTTCGTTTAAAATTAATTTTTTGCGTGCAATCGCATTAAAACGATTAACATTAAATGCATTGACATAAGAAATATGAATACTATTCTAAAGGTTGTGTATGCAAGATAATCAAGTGTTTTTGATGCACAATACATAGCCTGCAAAGATATATAATAATTTTTAAAATATTTTCTTTAAATACAAACGAACTTTTGCATGGCTTTCCAAGGAACATGGAAGAATCTTTGCCTAGCTTTAGTTTTTAAATATTGAAGAAAGTCTATAAATATAGTAGGTAGAAAAAATCGATACTAATTTAAAACCAAATACTAGACATTTCCTTTATGCGTAATAAAATACTTTATAGGCTCCTTTTAAAAATTATGGGGTGCTAACTAAATGTAGCCTCCAAAAAAGTGCTTGAGAAATATGCTCTAATAGACTGCTTCATGAATATTTGGAAAGACCATGAAGCTGCAGTCGACTAATTGCGTTCGTTGTTTGTTTCTTTTGTTACCAACTGAGTCCTACAAAATGTATGATAAACGTTTTACTAAATGTGTGGTTGATACTGTTGGGAAAAAGTATTCCAATATATAAAAAGCAAACGCAAGGATGTAGTGTGTACTTTAAGGCTAAATTAATTACTTAGAGTCAGCTAAAGGTTTTTTATTTTGTTTATTTATGGGCTCTAAAATCTCAGGTCATCAGCTTCCCATTCAATTCATGGCCGATAAATTTTGCTCAGAGGCCTCTTCTTTCAAGCTTGAGGTTCTTTTTCGTGCCGTAAATGTACGACGCGGGACCCACGGCTTTACTTCCTTAGGATTTTTACGCCCGAAAATATCCATCGACTCTGACCGGGATTGAACCCACTTTTTTGGGTTTAGGAGGCAAGTATGGTTACCACTACACCACTAGGACCGACAGATGAATGGTGTATCAGCAGATTAAGTCTATAACACCAATATTATATCGGCGTTGATTTATACAACAAAGAGAATGGAGATTTTGATTATTAAAAGTTGTAAAAAAGGATATGGTTAAGTATGGCAGAAATTGGTTACATTTAGTTATTTAATATTGCAATTTCTGTACATTTTAATAAATGTTTTTAACTCAGATTGATTTTATATTAAGGACTAAAATAAATAAAAACTTTTTATCAGAGTAATTAAGATTACTTAATTCAACACGGTGAAAAATAAAACATTTGTAAAGTTAAAACATTGAGAGATCAGTACACGCTTTTAATCATTACTGAAACACAGGTATCGACATTCTGGATACGCTCTTAGCAGTAGAAGTTTATATAAATAGATACGAGATAGAATGAGTTCAAGTGGCGTGATGTCTGACGTCACAGGAAGCGTTAGAGCTAACAGGTTTAATCTAAAGCCACTGTGATTTGCCGCCAGTGTTACGAGCAAATTTCTATCACTATTGTAGAAGAACGGAAGAAAGTAGAAGACATTTTTCCTTTTATTTTTTCTTTTCTTTTATAATCAGAATCAATTGCAAAGTTAAAAGAGCATTAGTCATGTATGTGTACACCTGAACTATAAACAATTCAATGTAATCAAAATCGTTAATAAAATGCTTGAAGGAGTGGATTTAGATATTAAAGAAACTTCGTAATTTTTTTTAAAAGTGGGAGAAATATGGTTAAGGAAAATAAGAATAGAGTTAGAGTATTAGTAGATTTTGTCCTAAAGTAAACCAAGAAAAAAAAGTCATCTTTTGATCGTAATACACGTAAAACCTATGTATTAAAATGTAATAAATTCTGTATAGGGCAAGTAACTCTTTAAGATTAGATTGTGAATGTAAGTGGATTAAGAAAGGGCAGTCTAAAATTTGGCGTATAAATGATAAAAATTGCTGATGTATACAAACTTTATAGCTTGTTTTAATGTGTTTGTCAGCTTAACTGCATGAATATAGCTGTATTTTTAAAAATGATACTTTTGTAAAATTTACAATTGAAAAACCAACAAAACGCTACGTTACAACATTAGTAGCAAAAATTACCTTAGCAACATTGCTAAATTACTGTCATCATTTATGTTAGCTTAATATTCAGGAAACCATTTAATGTATTACTAAAAACAGAAAACGTCCTTTCTTTTCATTGCAGGATATAACATTACAGAAATAATAAATAATTAATAATTTAATATTAACTATTAAATTAAATAGTATAATTTGATAATACTAACCTAATTACTATGTACTAGTTTGGCAACAATTTACACATGTGTATTGAAGGAGGATCTTTCCGAGTCCCATAAATAGCATGGAATGGTATTAATGCAGTATTGGTTAATGCGTGTTTTTGGGGGGTGTGTGTGTTTTATATTATTGTCGCTTTGACTGCAATGATCCTATCGCGATATCTGTAGATTAGATAAAATGAATATATTTAATAATAATTTATATTAATACTAATGCTTTTCAATACAATAAATTACTATACCAATCTTAAAAACCCATCTTCCAAACTCTTTATCTTCCACTGCAGGAACTCATAGAGTAAGTAATTTTTAAGATATTGGTTTTTAGGAGGTTTATCTTATTTTATGATCTTAGCATCTTCTTTTAATTGTGTGGAATACCATTTTGTAATACTGTAGGTGAAGAAATAAAATTAATTATAGCGCAAACGAGCTCGGAGTTCTTGGCGTATTAAAGCTCTCTGACTTTCCCCTGTCGAGTAAGGAAACACGCCGACAAAAATCCCTATATAGGCAGCCTGGATAAGGTGATCTGCCCGGGATTTGAACCCAAGACCTCAGAAACGTTACCTTTAGGTCACGGAGGCAATCTGCGTCGTTATGCTTAGTTTTTCACCTGAAGTTGCCGCTAGATTTGGTTGTATAGGTCAGTGTTCGATAAAGCGGAAATTAAATCGTACGCAAGTGATAATCATAACTGAGTGTGTGAGCAAAGGTTTGTGATGAAGTCGTCCAGTATGCCGACCCCAAAGTACACAAATGATTATATCAGTTTTAAGTTCATATTTTTTCTCTGGGGTATGCAATATAATTTTGAATCATAACTTAAATTGAACAGCTGTGGAAATTACCATAACACAAATTACAAGTATTCAATATGGGATCCATTTGTGATACGGCATACATCCAGCCGGTAGTCCATTTCTTGCCAACTGATGTTAACATGTCTGCTGTAACTGATCCAGCTGCTTCAATAATCCTCCGTCTCAACTCAGGTAGGTCTGCAGGTAGGGATGGTGTGTGTATGTGTGGGTGGGTGGGTGTGTGTGTGTTCTTTATGCATCCCCACAAGAAAAATTCACAACGGGGTCAGATCTGGGGACCTCGGAGGCTAACGGAGAAAAGTCAAAGCGTCCGGACCATGGCAGCCAATTCAACGATGGAGAAAATTTGCCTTTATGTAGGGACCCTTTAGCAATTGCAAACGACGTGGTCTCTATTGGAGATGTTTTCTTAACACCTTCCACATTGTCATTGGACGTTTGGAATATAGACTAGATTTCATTGAGTACAGACAGCGAAACAATAGACTTTTACAGTGCATGTCATGCACAAGAAAGGCTCTTAAATAAATAGTAGGAATAAATCAAATGCTATACCAGACTATAGTGATTACAAATAGAAAACATGTTTGTAATCAACAGTGTAATGCCCTCTTACTAGATTAAATGTTTTTGTCCAGTTTGTAAGCGACTTAAGCCGGAAGCAATGGATTTTAGGAAACCTTGCTCTTTCACGTACAATAATCTTCAGTTGATTCGCGACATTTAAGAGAGGCCGAGCATCTTTCAAAGATGAAAAGAGATACACAAGACGTTCGACGCCAATGACCTCTGCCGCTGTGCAGATACAGAAAGAAGACCGCCGAGTGACATATTAGGATTCGAGGCACTACTGAATATTGAATCGCGAAGAGTTTTAAAAAGTTTACACAAAAGGGTCATGAAACTTTTTCCTTTCAAGGTGCCAACAGGTAATTAAACATAGTCTACCAATATGATCCGAAAACAAAGCGTCAGTCATCCCTCATCGATCAGTGGTAACGAAAATCAAGAGAACAAGGGTGTGGGGGAAAAATGATCACTCTCTTTTCAATTAACCGTCATTTGGCACCAACGCTCTTGAAGATGGAAGAACAGTTACCACACAGAGGTACTAAACAGTTTGTGAAAAGGTGTGTGCGATCAAAACCGGACTTAAAGGCATCATGACAACCGCTACTTACACGGCCAATGCCATACTCTAAAGAGTACCTCTGTGAAGCTCGTTATACATCCTTCTTACAGCCCTTACCTAGCACCATGGCTTTTTGTGAAGCTATGCCCATACGCAGATGATGTAGCAGAACACTGAGATGAACTTAATATCATTGAGGTCAATTAGTAGTGCCAGTGGAGTCTTGTCTCTGAAGGATAATCAGGTATACAAAGGATGAGAGGGAATACTTTGAGAATGTGTAGTGCTGAAAGTTTAAATTCACCATTAACATCTAGCTCGTATCCGGAACATTTTAATGCCGCCTGTAAAAACATGGGCGAGTTCAAGATATAATATTCAATTGGACTGGTCTATCGTCTCGTGTATTTCAGTTTACTAATCATTTGAATTTCCAATAAAGCACCGTCAACGAAATATATAAAGCGGTTTGAATATCTCAATACTCGTTTATAAATTTTCCTTGGGCTTTAAAGTATAACACCTGAGTAAATAACTAAAATATTTTTCACAAGCTATTGCTATTTTTTTTACATCTAAACAAACTGCAAGGTAGTAAAACTGTGCAATATGCTTCTTCCCACGTCATTCAAGCCGCCTCCAGTTTACATTTAAAAGGAACATTTATTTTTAATTTAGGATTTTTATTTTTTTCGCCCAACAAGAATAATCCTAACACAAACAAAATGACTGTCATATAACTCCCTTTTAGCAAATTTCCTGTTCTGAGGTACATACAGTAAAAACAAATTCCCATGGTTTATCCTGTGACTAAAACTCCATCAAATGTCCTAAAAGTCCTACAATGCTTTTCGATAATTTATTTTGTTATTTATTAGACATATATTTATTTAAAACGTTTAATATTCTTTTCTGTGCCTAAAAGCAAATCTTATAGTATGAATATGAGGAATATAGGGGGTTGAGAAATGTTTCTGAACTTTTGAAATTTTCTTGCAGTTTTAGCTTGCCTATTTTTAAGGGGAAAATATTAAGTTCACAGCACTAATAAACTTTAAAGGAAACTGGTTTGAGTAAAAATACTACGGTTTTAATATTTATGCTATGAGAACACAATTTATATTTCTATAACAGTATCTACATTTCCGTAGTAAACAACAAGGAATCAATATTGATATAAATGGTTCCTCAAAAAAATTCAAAGAAAAAGTCAAATATTGATATGATTTATTTGAGAATCGTTGCTTTACAATGTTTATGACAGCTACATAAAAATATGCTGGTAGCCACATAGGTGAATTAAACTTCTTCTGGTATAACATTTACAAATTGAGTAAAAACAACACATTCCATGTTCCAGTCTTCTTTAAACTAAAATGAGAGGCCCGATTAATCAGAAGGCTAGTTCCTCAGCTCATTGCTGATTATAGTGAAAGTGCACAATCCATTCTTGGTAAACACTGTTTCGTAATAGTATTGGTCTTGATTACATATTTAAACTAAAAACAAGTCATACTGGCCATTTTGAGCAAGATCTCTACCATTCTTATGGACCTTTATGAAATAAAGTATCTACAAATAAAAATTAAGGAAACAGTTCCTATTTGTTCATATGCAAAATTTCGCTCGATTTTGAAGCCAAGTTTTCCCACATTTCTTAACACCTATATATACACAATGTTGTTCAAAGATTTTTGATACGCAAACGTAACACTTTTCAGTGATTTTTAAAATTAATTTTATATGAAGTGAGTTTAAAATTCATGAATTTAAACACATTTAAAGTGGTTACATTGGCAATTGGATGCACTAAACAAATGTTTGCGATCTAATATACCAAATTCTCATCAATGTTTAAACGCAATGTATATAATATAGCATCATTTATGTAAACCCGTTTCGACTCTGTATATGGGTCATTTAGTTTGAGGCACTCATAATATTCTTTGCTAAATAAGCTATTTCTCCTATTTCTGTCAAAGCTGTTACGAGGAAACCAAGGAGAAAGGGCTAACAATTTTGACCTAGGAAGAGACAGCATCAAAGATGACTCCTAGTGGTGATTGGTACGTGCAAATGATGACTTAGGAAAACGACTTTCTTGTTAATCAGGAACTACTCAATGACAATCTCAGCAAGCTTGGTGCTTTCTGTTTGTGACGGTCTATTTTGCATCATACATAAGGCTCGTGTGTTCACCATTCAGAGCCACGTGAGCCTTATGCAGACTCTCAAGTATTGCTCTCTCAGCGTAGGATGCTGGGCATTCTTATGTTTTGACAAATGCCCTACTCAACCGACAAGGATCAAGAGCCGTCTGCCTCAAGATTTTCTGTTATCAACAGCTGTATTGTCCGAGTAAAATTAACTCTTTATTCATCTGTATATTTCACTAAAATCTTCTTTCGTCTTTTCATTACATTAATGAGAGATACAATTGGGATTGATGACATTTCTTGTTCATTCTTGTTTAATTAATCACACAAGGCTACAAATTTAACTGTTGTTGCTGTTTTGGGGTTTTTAGCGGTGATTCTAAATATTTCAGTACCACCGATACAAAAGATCACATCAGATCAGATTTTTTTACAGGTCAAGACTGAATTTTTCATTTTTTCTTAAAGAAAGCTACATAGCTCAGAAACTGCATAAGCATAACAATAAATATTAAGAGTTTTTATCACACAGTTTGGGGCTGTATGGGCCGTTACTCGAAAGATGAGGAAAAAATTAAGCGATTATTTAATTTCTTGGTTGAATGTCCCTTTGCTTCGGGATTCGGAATATAGTATCTCAAGGAAATTCTGGAATTTTGTGATTCGTTTGAGCCAGAGTGAAGGGTAGGAAATCTAGCAGGATACACGGAAACACTAAATTTCTATGTGGACACCATTTGTCACTGTTGTTATAAGAATATCAGACTGGGTAGGAAATATTTCAAAGATCTCAGTTGACTTCTAGATAACGCTTATCGGTTCACTACTGCCGACCACTTTAACTGACTGCTACTGACTATTCCTTTTCTATAAACTTCGCGCACTCCGATTCTGATTATCTATTCTTATGCTCACTTATTCTAAATAGCTCTTACTATTCCTTCCTCCGACTCCAACCATTGACTCCTCACAACTCATACCCTCCTCCCTTCTCATCTTACTTTTTACCTTATATTAGACGTATAGTTTATTGTATTGATAACCCCCCCCCCGCGAAATGCGAATCCACAAAAATTATTGAGCTCGTTTCGAGTCTAACTGCTTTATTGATTCTCCCCTAATATCTATAATTATATAGGCTCGCTCCGATTCGTTCAATTTTGGAAGATTCCTATTGGCTGAGCTGGACTAATTTCCTAAAATAAATCTTCTCACACTATAGTCATTCCAAGAACGGACATTCCTGCCATAAATATTCGAAAACTTTTCTGTTCTGACATCTCTTTACTCTTCTAGCCTTTCAGATTTACCCACAATGAAAACGAGATAGATCACGTCTCGGCCATAAATAAGAAGCATCTATTTGTTTCTAAAATCATGTCAGAAACCTGTTGACGTGTCTAAATGTTATTGTTAAAAGGGCTATAAAACATATGCTGTCAGCTAATGTTGACATGTGTTCAGTTCTTGACAGAATTTTTCCCTTATTGTTATTATGCACCGTTACCATTAATTATTGAAATAATACTTCACTCTGCGCTAGTTAAAAAGGCAAGTTCTGTGTTTGTTTTTCTAAATCCTGTCAAGAGAAACGAGTTCGTGTCAGGACAAAAGGCTACCTTCTTCACTGGCCGAACCGTTTAAAAATCCGTTGGGGCAAATTTCAATACGGCACATTTCGTAGTTCAACGAGCAGTCCGGTATTGTAACCTGTACTTTCACACAAATACATAATGAGTAAAGATTTAGCATATCTGACTGAATATGATGCCCTTAATACAATTACATACATGCATCAGATCATATTTACTTTAATTATTAACATCGCTTATAACCGTATTAATTTGATTAAATGTGGCCTATGTTTTCGGCTACAAGTTTTATATTTCATATATTAGTACATTCAAACACTTTAATAAAACCGTGTTTGTTTGGTATAGAATGCTCTTATCTTGGATTTTTTTTCCTCCATAGAATTTCTACAGAGCGTCCAACAAGATTCGGAATCATTGTTGCATTTGATTAGTATCTCGTTTCCATTTATAGAGTATCTTGATGGATCTTCTCACCTTGCTCTTCACTGACTGCCGCCAGACTTTCAGGAAGTATATCCAAATGTGAGAACACAAACTGTAATTTTTTTACTTATGTAACTCCAAATATGAAAATATGAGAATCTCTGTAGAATGTTGTTTATTGCTTCCTAGAAATGTTCATTGGCTTCTTTAAATGCACTTACAGCATTTTTTATTTGCCTGTCTTTAACTAGTGCTGTGCCTTCTTTTCCTTTCGCATTCTAAAGGGCCGGAAAATTTTCCGTTACTATTTGAAACATTTTCTATCTCCATCAAATGCTTTAACATATTATTTCATCACACAAATTTAATATGAAAAGGTAAAAAAATTTCCTTACTATACAATAGTTTATTTCTTATTACGTTTTTACTACCTGGTGTGAAACTGGCTCATTTGTCTGTCACAAATAAAATAAAAAGAATTATAACTATGTGAGCTACATCCTCTTTCCATTATTCTTAACCGTGTTATATGTGATAAATACAGCATAATAAAACTATTTAGAGGTAACGTTTTTCTTTTCAGCTACTACTTATCTACTTTAGCAACTGAATTGACAATACAAGATGGAATGAACTGTATGTTACGAGTGTAGGTCCATAAATTTCCAGCCTCGCCGATAAGAATTATCGCCTTCACAAAATTCTTATCTGGTGCATTACCTTAACTGTCAAGTAAATAATTGCAGCTGTAACTTCGGCTCCGCTGTTTTCAGTTGTTGCATAAAGAAGGCAATGGTAGAAGATGTGATATGTTCAAAATGGAGTATCAAGCTGTTATTAAGTTCTTCACAAAACGACTTAACCCAAATAAAATTGAACAGCGATTGGACGTTGTATATGAGGAAGTATCCCCATCACATTCTACTGTAAAAGAATGGGCCAAACCTTTTCATACAGGTCGAGAAAGCATTGAAGACGAAGAGCATGCAGGATAGACCTCGGAGGTGCTCACTACTGAACACATCGCTCTTGTGGAAGGAGAAATTATGTAAAACGGCTGGTCAAAGTTATTGCAAGGTAGATCCTTTGTAAAACAACAGTCCTTTTAATTATTCATGAACATTTAAAGTGCAAAATAGGTGCCTAGACTTGTTTCCTCAGTCCAAAAGCAGTAACGAGTCAGACAATTTTGGAGGTCTGCCATAGCAACGAGAGAGAAGTTCTGCAAACCATTGTTACAGGAGATAAAACTATGGTCCTCTACTATGATCCCTTGTCCAAAAGAGAAGCACTGGAGTGACGTAAGCCTGGCGAAGCACCGCCTCTAAAGGCCAAAGTAACTCAGTCAACCAAGAAGATCAAGGGGCTACAATCTTTGGGACTGCGAAGGAATACTCTTCATTGACTTCAAGGAGAGGAACACCACAGGGAGTACTATGCTGGCCTAGTGCACAGACTACGTGCTTCCATCAGAGAGAAAAGGCGAGGAAAACTAAGTGGTAGTGTGCTACATGACAACGCGCCTGTGCACCCAGCTCTTGTTGAAAAGGAAGCTGTGAAGAAATGTTGCTTCAAGGAGATCGACCATCCACCCTACTGCCCATACCTAGCTCCCAGTGACTATTTCCTCTTCTCAAAACTCAAATGTTCCTCTTCTCAAAATTCAAGAATGACCTTCGAGGAAGGAAATTAAAATGTGACGAAGAAGTGTGGATAGTGTTTATGCCCATATTGCAGACAAGACTTCTGACTATTAGGGGGGGGGTGGACATGTTAATTCAAAGATATGAGAAGTATATTGCAATAAAGGGTAAACACATTGTCTTTATCTTACCTAGAAAATGGTTAGGCCGGGAATTATGGAGCTACCCTCGTATGCATTGCCAACTGTCTGAAAATGATTAGCTAGTTCGTTAAGTACACTGTACTAGATCGCATTGGTATAAGGGAATAGTGGTTCATATTCATTCATAAGCCATAATATAAACTTACAAAGAAATGGCACGTGATGGAGCTAAACGGGCTTACTTTTTAGAATCATTACATGCAAATTACCATAAGGAATACTTAAAAATTTAGCATGCAAAATCACTGCACACCTGTGTAATTGTATTTTAGTGCTCCTTTGTACCTTTGTAATTATTATGCTTTGTCCTTTTATCCTCACAGGTTTGCATAGCTTTTGTGCAATCAATGACAAAAATAAAATGCTTGTTCGGCCCTTCGTTTGCCATTTCTCATTATTTTTGCAGAACATAGGAATTTCAATTACAGTATTTATGTATTACTTGTAAAAGCCACAATTGCTAGTGCGATGATAATAAAGGGCGGATGATATACATGACAGCGTTTCATTCATGTTGTCAAGCTAAACTAACTGCCTTTAATTACTGAGCATATCGGCAATAGCAGGAATGCAGATTTTTTTAAACATATGATGTGCACATTTCACACCATGTCCCTATTTATAAAGTTTGTATACCTGCAGTGAACATTTACTAGCAGATAACAGTTGTACTAATATAAGTTCCAAATGCAAATTTATTTTTATCGTGATATTGTGGATCTTTGGCTTTAGAACCAGGATAAAAGCAGTTACCAATGTAGCTTCTGTACTGTTGCTAGTTTTTTGTTTTCTATTTAGTAAACTTTGTTGAATACACTTCTGTCGTTGACATTATTAACAGGGAAAATGGTGCTTTAATATATTGAATAAGCCAATATTTTGCTTTTTAAACTAACCTTTCTTAAGTTTCTATTTTAAGAAAAATATATGTTTATAGTAATAGAAAACTAAAGCATTTAGTTGTTATCATAGTACATATCCTTTTTAATTCAGAAATATGTACTCCTTATCTCATATTTTATATTTTTCTTCTAAAAAGAAATCTTTTTTTACGATCGAGGAGGGTTTGGCTACTCTGTAGTGTCATAATGTGTAGGTATTATTACTAAGTAGGATAAACAGAGAAAATATTTTATTTTTTTAAATTTTTGTTATTTGGTTTATTTATGGACGCTCTTTAACATCTCAGGCCATCAGCGTCCCATTCAATTCAGGGCCTGAAACGGCAGACAAATTTTGCTCAGAGACCTCTTCTTTCAGGCTTGAGGTTCTTTTTCGTGCCGTAAATGTACGACACGGGACCCACGGCTACAGAGAAAATATAAAAATGTAAAGTTTGGTTTCCGTTGTTACGTTCTGTTTTGAATTAAAATTTTTGTTTTCAAATATGGAAATTAAATACAATTTACATGCAATACATATGTTTAACTGGTTTTGATATACTTAAAGTCCGACTATTATAACTGGAATATTACAATGTTTGTATACTTCACATTGTCAACACTTATATCCTAAACTTAGGTATTCATTTTTTACGCTAAACTCCACTTACATAAAAATAATACGCGTTTCGGGAGAATCTCTCCCATCTTCAGTTGCTCCTTTCCGTGTTTGTGTTCGCCATTTTTTCTAACCAGGTTAGAATTTTGCTTCTAGACTTAGGAAGCTGTGGACAATGGAGTGGTAATATAGCCTAAACTTCTCCCGAAACGCGACTTATTTATATGTAAGTGGAGTTCAGTGTAAAAAACGAATACCTAAGTTTAGGATATGTTATCACTCCATTGTCAACAGATTCGTAAGTACAATATTTTGTCAACACTTGTTCCAAACACTACGTCTATGCAAGATTTTGGTGGTGGGTATTATATTATGGAAACATGCGATTGCAATTATTTCTGTTTCTGTATTCTCTCATAGGCTGTGTTCCAGTTTTGCCAATTTTTAGAAACTAATTCTTCAATTTTGCCATTTTCTGTTTTCCCTTACCGTTTCGTCTTTTATACTATCATTTGTATGTTGTACGTTACTATTTTAAATTTCAAGATTATCCATTACAGAGAATGTCACATACTGCAATACGTGCAGCGCCTTTGTTTGTACAGATAAATGCTTTGTTCTCTCTGTCGCGAAACTCAAATTCTACAAGTTTGAAATACTAAATTTGCATCCCAAATATACAAAGTATTTAAAAACGATGATAATTTTTTAAGGGCGAGAAGTACAAGCTAAAAGAAGAAAACAAGTTCCAGTAAACACAAGTCCGCAAATTTTTGAAACGATGGCATTAATTTTGTTGATTGGGGCTGCCTCTGAACCGAGTACCTGGATAATGTAAACCAGCAGCATTTATGCTTCTCCTCCTACCCTTTCCCCCATTGTTTGAGCCTTAGAAATGCTATGCACATTGCGAATGAAGGTTTTGTGTCTATCGTGATTTTATGAAAAGATTGTAAACACGGAAAGAAAATACAGCAACGTAGAAACGGGGACATGCCGTTCATGTACTGCACAGCCGACGGCAATGCATACAGAATGTTCCACAGTCAAACATTCACTAGGATACTTCAACGCCTTTGGGAAAATGGACATTTGCAAACCAAGGGAAAGCATGTAGATCGAGATCCATGGCATCTGATGTAGAAGAACGGGTGTTGGAACGTGTAGATGTAAATCCAGTAACTTCGACCAGGAGCGAATAAGTGTAAGCGAATTTTATATCGGAAATTACTGTACCCATCCTTATCCACCGCATACAAGATCTCAAAAACACAAACTCACTTCTCAGAGGGACTTTCTGCCAGCAGATTGAGCAACAGAGCGCCCTAAACCTCCAGTTTTTAAATACAAGTCTGTTTACGCCCGAAGCTGGGTTTACCTGTGACGGTATTTTTAATTTCCACAACTGTCACGTGTGAGCTGATGCCAATCCTCGTGCTGGCAGGACAACTGCGTGTTGGGCAAGAATACTCGGCGACCGTCTAATTGGGCAACATTATTTTCAAAAAAAAAAAAAAAACAAAAAAAAAAACTGGAGAGTAGTACATGTGTTTTATGCGAAATGTTCTTCAAAATTTACTGGAAGATGTTCTATTGTAACAATGCAGCATGTTTTTATGCACGATGATGCACCAGCACATTCTTCATCTAAACAGAGGATATGATGGAGGACCCCTACCAGATCATTTAAATCCTTTAGATTTTTCTATGAGGGGTTCAAAAAATCAAATTTATACAACGTAGATCACCACACCTGAATAACTGAAGCATTGGATTGTAGATGCCTTCCAAAAATGAAGAAGACTTAGGTTGCCGGAGCGCATGCGCACGTCTTTGCGGAGAACACTACAGAACCGCTTTCAAGCACATGGTCAGCATTTTGAACAATGCTGTAAAAGTCCTCACTTGATGTTCATTATTACAATAAAATAGCACAAACTTCACGGTTGTTCAATAGAAGTTTATTTTGTACATGTTCAATCTCATTTCTGCTCTGTTGAAGTCAAAGTAATGAATTTAATTGTTTCTTTATTAATTAAAAAAAATAAAACTGTCAGTTTTTGTTGGAGTTAGCCCTCACACACGTGCCCATGTGCTTCGTTCAGTAGCAGCCCCAACCAACAAAATAAATGACATTATTTCATAAACGGTTAATTTACAGACACATGTTTACTAGAGCTTTTTTACTTCTTTTAGCTTGCTATTCTCATCGTAATTTTTTGCTATTGCTCATCGCTAGTTTTCAGCATTTAAACAAAGATATTCAATAATTTTAATGTTTAGACTTTTTATTGTATAGCTTGTATAATTGATATAATAATAATAATAATAATAATAATAATAATAATAATAATAATAATAATAATAATAATAATAATAATAATAATAAGTTCAAAAACGTGTATAAGACAATCTTAATAATAACTAAATAATTGTATACATTTGTACATTAGTCGTTAATTTTAATTCGTAAATGACTGGGATGAGCTGCATTTCGCTTACAAGCTGTGATATCTTATTTAATAGGAGAAATATGTATTCCAAATTCTGATTCTACGGTTTACATACGTTTCTAAACTTATTACATAAACCAGTGAAGAGAATGAATTTTCACACCAGTAAGTTCGTATGAAAGATATCAGTACTTTCATTGTCTTCATTGATAGCCCTTCTATGCAGAGAAAATAAAAACACAATTAAATTCAACATGATTCTAATTTACTTTACCTCAATTAGGAGACCGTAAAATTATATTATGTTTCATTTTCTGGTAATTCATCATTTGTTGCTGCAGCAGCAGCAGGAGTAGTGGTAGTGGTAGTAGTAGTAGTAGTAGTAGTAGTAGTAGTAGTAGTAGTAGTAGTAGTAGTAATAGTAGTAGTAGTAGTAGTAGTAGTAGTAGTAGTAATAGTAGTAGTAGTAGTAGTAGTAGTAGTAATAGTAGTAGTAGTAGTAGTAGTAGTAATAGTAGTAGTAGTAGTAATAGTAGTAGTAGTAGTAGTAGTAGTAGTAGTAGTAATAGTAGTAGTAGTAGTAGTAGTAGTAGTAGTAATAGTAGTAGTAGTAGTAGTAGTAGTAATAGTAGTAGTAGTAGTAGTAGTAGTAGTAGTAGTAGTAGTAGTAGTAGTAATAGTAGTAGTAGTAATAGTAGTAGTAGTAGTAGTAGTAGTAATAGTAGTAGTAGTAGTAGTAGTAGTAATAGTAGTAGTAGTAGTAGTAGTAGTAATAGTAGTAGTAGTAGTAGTAGTAATAGTAGTAGTAGTAGTAGTAGTAGTAATAGTAGTAGTAGTAGTAATAGTAGTAGTAGTAATAGTAGTAGTAGTAGTAGTAGTAGTAGTAGTAGTAGTAGTAGTAGTAATAGTAGTAGTAGTAGTAGTAGTAATAGTAGTAGTAGTAGTAGTAGTAATAGTAGTAGTAGTAGTAGTAGTAGTAGTAATAGTAGTAGTAGTAGTAGTAGTAGTAGTAGTAGTAGTAGTAATAGTAGTAGTAGTAGTAGTAGTAGTAATAGTAGTAGTAGTAGTAGTAGTAGTAGTAGTAGTAGTAGTAGTAGTAGTAGTAATAGTAGTAGTAGTAATAGTAGTAGTAGTAGTAGTAGTAGTAATAGTAGTAGTAGTAGTAGTAGTAGTAGTAGTAATAGTAGTAGTAGTAGTAGTAGTAGTAGTAATAGTAGTAGTAGTAGTAGTAGTAGTAGTAGTAGTAATAGTAGTAGTAGTAGTAGTAGTAGTAGTAATAGTAGTAGTAGTAGTAGTAGTAGTAATAGTAGTAGTAGTAGTAGTAGTAGTAGTAGTAATAGTAGTAGTAATAGTAGTAGTAGTAGTAGTAGTAGTAATAGTAGTAGTAGTAGTAGTAGTAATAGTAGTAGTAGTAGTAGTAGTAATAGTAGTAGTAGTAGTAGTAGTAGTAATAGTAGTAGTAGTAGTAGTAGTAGTAGTAGTAGTAGTAGTAGTAGTAATAGTAGTAGTAGTAATAGTAGTAGTAGTAATAGTAGTAGTAGTAGTAGTAGTAGTAGTAGTAGTAGTAGTAGTAGTAGTAGTAGTAGTAGTAGTAGTAATAGTAGTAGTAGTAGTAATAGTAGTAGTAGTAGTAGTAGTAGTAGTAGTAGTAGTAGTAGTAGTAGTAGTAATAGTAGTAATAGTAGTAGTAGTAGTAGTAGTAGTAGTAGTAGTAGTAGTAGTAGTAGTAGTAGTAGTAGTAATAGTAGTAGTAGTAGTAGTAGTAGTAATAGTAGTAGTAGTAGTAGTAGTAGTAATAGTAGTAGTAGTAGTAGTAGTAGTAGTAGTAGTAGTAATAGTAGTAGTAGTAGTATTTATTATTCCAATTAAACTAGGAAGGAATATAAATGTTGCACATCACTGTCGCATAGGTCGCAAAACCGTTCATGCTCTTGTAAAATACTTCATTTCTGAAATTAATTCTAACAAAAGAAAGCAACAAAATTAACAGGAACGCACTCGCACTCGCACTCGCACTCGCACTCGCACTCGCACTCACACTAAACATACATACAGTAATTCTGATATTCATATACATTTTCATATTAATTATGTAAAATGTTTATAGAAATTTCTTATCCCTAGAACCACGATCATTTAAGAAAATGTTCAGGTTTAGCTAGTTTTGTCTATTTACAATTAAGTCCCAACATACCAGCCTCCCCCTACTGGAAGTCAAAAATGAATCCAGGAGAAATATTATCCTAGCATCTTCTGTCCGTGCAACATTAGCTAAAATGTGCACTCAGTCTTCCGGTTCCGAGCATAATGGGCAAATTCTGTCATCCTTGTTAACACCTTACGTGCCTTCCCGTCTCCCAGTCTAAGCCATGCTATTGCCGACCTCTGTTTTATTCCCAACTCCATGATACAGATATCTATACTCCACCTAATTTCAATTTCGCTCTGCAGGTCCAGAGCTGACACTTGCATGCATCGTGCCTCTATTTCCTGCTGGTTTATGTCAAGTAGACGTCTTTTAATTATAACATGTATTACAGATTTTTAAACGATTTCATTTACTGGACATTTTACATATCCTGTATTATCAACAAATTCATCATTCCTTGATCTAGCATTAGGGATATGTTTCTCGGCCGTGGATCTGAAACATATTTCATACCGATTGCTTTACCGAATGATTCTGCCGTACAAACATTACACATATAAAAGAAAAGAGACTGGAGAATAAATTTAACTTTTCCTTTTTTTTTTTTTTTTTGTTAATAATAATAAGGTGGTGATCTATTTTTAATGATTGTAAGATTAAATTACCTTAAGGATAAAAGCATACTTAAGGAAGATTGTGAAAGAAAAAAAAGCAATAGAAATTGAACGTTGATAAATATCTTTATGAAGAAGTTCATTAGCCAAGTTACAGACTTAATATGGCCTAGCCAAAAAATATAAAACCCGACTGATGAGAAAAATATGGTCAATATGCCTCATGACGAGAACCCTAAGCTCCAGAAACTAGAACCACGATCTTCTTTAATAAGACTGCAGCACTGGGGAAGCACTCACACTTCTCAATAATTTATAGAAGCCTTCAAACAAAGTTTTACAAAAGTAATTACTGTTTATTTTAAAACGTTTTTCCTTTGTCACCTACAGAACCAAACGAGAGTTTCAACAATTGCAGGGGTCAATTAGAGAAGAATATCTCCATTATTTGTTCTTTTTAAATATTTCTAATGTGAGAAAATTGAAGTTGGCGAAATTCCCCAAACATTTTCCATTCATTGGCAATAACATCAATCTGCAAATGTGAAGAATGTTTTGGGGATGCAGCAGTGTATAAGAACATTGACAGACGCTGGATTTGTCGCTGTACCTAAAGGAAAAAACCCGTTTGACTGTTGAAAAGAGAAGCGGCTGTCCAGCCACTTGACTCCACGCAACATGTAACGAGTCGATGAGATCACTTGTGCTGACCCAGGGAATAAACTGAGGAATTGTCTCTCACGCTAGGAAAGCGAGAAGTTGTAAAAAAAAAAAAAAAAAAAAAAACATACGTTGAAAAGGACGGAGATTATATTAAAAAGTAAAAAATTCATAGTGAAGTTGTGTTTACATGTTGGTGTGATTAGTAATTACATTTGGCAATACAACTACTAGTGTTTAAAGAAATGGGAATAAACGTTATAATACAGAAAAGACTCTTATTCGCATTAACAAGTGTTTCATAACTAATGATCAAGAAAGTCCAGGACAAAGAAAGAGAAATTTGTCCAGAAATGATTCAACAGTGGACTTAGGCTGTGGAACGTATAGGAAAACTTTGAAGGTGTTTTTCTGAAAATTGTTTGCTTACTTAAGTACCCATTTCCTAAAATGATAACAAGATTTACACTTTTGTACCATAGTATAGCCTATACTAATAAGTTTATCTATTACAATCATAAAATTACATGCAGATTTTAGGAATATATCTCTAAATAACGTGGAAAAACAAGGACGTTTTACATTTTATCTTGAATAAAAAATATAGAGTGTCGATTTCCCTGCAGTTTGCCAACGTAAACTAATAAAATCTCATTCTACGTGAGATACAAGATAGTCATTTCCTTTCTTTGCTCGCTTCAAAAACCTACCATCATTAGAAATAAGACGCAGAAGAGATACCTTATACATATACACTCAAATACTACCATAACCTATTGGTTGTAGTGTGCAAGAAGGTTGTTAATAAAATGCATGATGAAAACCACGTTTCTCATTGGGATGTGTTTCTGAAAAATAATTCACAGGATGTTCTAACTTTATATCTAATGTTAATCAAATTCCTGACATAACATCGAAACTTAGCAACATATTCATGCATAGTTTGATGAGAAATAGCAAATTTAATGCATCTTTAATAAAATAAAGGACACTGTTATAAGTAAAAATATATTTTGAATCAAGAATGTGTGTTCATACAACACAACAGTCACAAAACATTCAACTCTCGTTAATTGAGTAAACATTAGAATAGCATTGTTCTCCTGACAGCTGAGCTCTTTAAATTACATTCTGTCATCAGTTCATTTCCGAATCATACCAAGAGAATGCGATACGAAAGAGCGAACACAAAATGGTAACGAGAGAGACGTGGCTTGTGTCAGAATATGGATAAATGCATTTACAATTAAATTCACGAGTTCAGATTTTACAACAATGTTCTGAAAGGTCAGAATAATTACAAAGGAATAAATACCATATTTTCAACAACTTCGAACATAATTCCTCCCCAGTTTTATGACTCACGTTGATGTGAAACTCATTTTTGGGAACTCTATAAGAAGCAACATCCTCCAAAATTCATTTATCGTCCATAATAATCTTAGCAGAAAGCAAAATTTCCGGATTAAGCATGTTATCTGCATGCCTGTTATTATTACATCTGAAGAGGCTGCAAGCACTACAGAGCAGCAAAGTTGATAAAAAAAAGTCAAAACCATCACTTCCCAATTCCTATCAGTCAACGCACTCTAGTCAGCACATCAATATTTGTACCCTAGACAACACAATGCAATGCGCTCGACGTTAGTCCACTGTTTACTGCATCTGTGACACAATAACCACCACTTAGATTATATGTAATAGTTTGCATATTTAAATACTTTTTTTGCATAAAGACTGGGTTTGAGCAACATCTTTCAAAAAGGAACCTGTCGCACGAAACCACAAATATAACGCATTGCGCACACATAAAATATCCATCACGCTAGTTGCTTGATTTCAAATCGCTTAGTAATCTGCAGAATGACAATTATTTTATTCTTATGAAGTTTATAAGTACATAAATGTGTTAATCTAAAACTGTTTGCAATTCAAAGTCTGTTAATCTATTTAGAAATACGGTAGTAGATATTTAACATTTATATGTCTACTATAATTATAACTATAGATACTATAGTTATTTTTTATTCCTGATGTAATGAATAATTCATTCTTAAACCTTAAAATGTTTATTTAAAACTTCGAGATATATGGTATTTATGAATGTTTATGTTTATTTTTTGTTGTTCGCTTTTAAATTTGCATTTACGGAATAACATGTTATTGCTACACTAATTTACGTTGACGCTTTTTGAATTTTCTAAATGAATATCATTCGTTTAATCAATATCTGACTCTTGTACACTTTAAGAAATTAAACCTGTTCCAAATTTTGAGGCCTGTAATATGTCTAAAGTCCCTTCGGAATAGAGTAAAATTAGAGGTTTATTATATAAAATGTGTCTCAGCTTATTGCCATTATATATCAGTAATTTTATTGCTACGCTACTTTAGCATTCCTTACAAGAAGTACAATTATAACTTCGTTCCACTTTTAGACACGTGTACTACAGCAAAACTTCAAAGAGAATATTCTAAAATTAAATTTAAGTACTGCCGCTAATAAAGCGTGGTCATATTACTGTCAACATCGTATTTACCCCTTATACAAAAGTATTACTATGGACAGTCACATTTGTGCAAATGAGTCATGTCTCAACCTGTAGCAGCATCTTTATTGTTATAAAATTCTATATACAAATTCCAAATATATTTTATGCATGGGTCGCAGACGTACATGCTTAAATATGATACACAATTGGAAAGAGCAACAATAGTAACACAAATAAAACAATATTAATAATAATAAACAAATAAATATTAAAAATGGGAAGAATGATATCTACAGATGTATGAATAGAAACATATATTACTTATAATTACACTAGTTAATGCTTTCTAACCAGAAAATAAATTGTTCTAGCTTGGAACACTTCTGCTAGGAAAATGCCGATATTCAACCAATTAGCATGCTTTCCAACCTCCAATTGCCTTAAAATAGTTTTCAGGAAACGGCGTTTTTCTCGGGTGTTCCCAGAGAGTACTTCCACTAGAATATGTACCCGTTCCACATCCCCTCCACAAAATGAGCAGATTCTCCTATAAGAACTATCCGTTATTTTTTAGCCCCCCAACTTCCCAGTCTAAAACAGGTCATTCCTGATCTCTGAATTTTATTTACATGTTCAGCTCTTCCCTATTCCCATATTTCACTTCCATATAACAGAATAGACTTATTGCAGTGTTTCTACTGGTATATCTGGAACGCGGGTCTGAACTGTTAGTAAGTCCTTCAGTTTACTTCATGCTTTATAATTAATAACATATAAGCGCTTATTCGATTTCCCACTCATATTAAAGATCAAATTCCAAATAACAAAAATGTTGGACATTTTGATTTATTGTCTAATATAGTACACTTTTTCGTCTCTGCCATTTAAAAGTCATTGCTTTAGTTTTTTAACATTTACTACCATTCCTTATTTCAGGCAATGCTCTTCTAGGATGGGAATGCCTTTCAGCAAACCATCTCTTGTTCGAGATAAAAGAATTAGATAAAAGTACAGGAATACATATACCGTCTTCAGGGGCATTCATTTCCATCGCTAACAGAGCATCCAAGACATTACCTATAAATAAATTAAACAACAACAGAGACAGAATACATCGCCGATGAACTCCTCTACTAGCTGATGTACATTCCGATATACTGTATCGATCTATCTTAACACCGAATTTCACATCTGTAAATTTTCATCAGAGCTTTCATCATTTTGTTGGAGATGACTGACACAGTTTTACTCACACAGCATCTCCCTGAACCCCGTCAAAGGTTATTTTAAAATCAATATACAGGCTGTATAATATACCCCAATTTCTTTTTAAAATATCTATTAGCGTCTCTAAAACGAGTATATTATCCACCGTGGAAAACTCTTCCCTGAAACCTGCTTCATAAGTATTGCATTCTTTAACCAATACCCTTAATCAATATACAGAATCTTGCAGTATATGTCACCAAACACAGATAATAGTGATATACGCCCGTAGTTCTAGCGTTAGAATGTGCCCAAAAGGTTGAAATTCAATAAGAATACTTGCCCTGATAGCTTCTCGATCAGTAGTTGACCCAGAGTTATGGTTTGATGCCAAAAGCCCCTTCCTTAATCCACCCTCTTAAAAGAAGCCCCTTGACGTGAGGTCAGGCTTCATGTTGGCCATTCATAGACAGGCCAAACCATCCAATTGGTTGTCGATCCACTATCGGATAGTAAATGCAAAATGAGGCACGTCAACTTGAAGTTGCCTCAAATAGACACAAAATGTCAAACAATACCTTGCAGCATGATTAGGCGATGCTCTGCGTTCATTGTATCTTAGCAGTAGGGATGTACCTTTACTATCAGTAAAATTAACGGAATATTTTGAAAATATCAAGATCTATACGGTGTTAAGCAGCAATCAATATCTGTGATGGGAGAGGCGAGAAGGAATGAATGAATAGTGTTTAACGCCCGTTTTTGCTACAGAGACACCACAGGCGGTGAACACTGGTGATACATGAAATGAAATGATATACTGGGAAAGGATTTTTATTTTTAAGGAAGGAAACGTTCCAGACCTATGTTTAGGGTACAACTCCGGCATTTGCCATTTATGAAGACTGGGGAAAACCTGGATAAAACCTCAGTCAGGGAGGACGGTCATGGCAGGATTCGAACCCCAGACCTCCCGCTCGCGAGTCCGCGCCTTAACGACCTCGGCCACCCGTGGCGGTTTAAGGCAAGAAGGAGAATGGACACTGTCCAATGGGCAAACCATTGTTCTTCTACACGTAAATTATAAGTATCTTATAAATTCACAATTATTGTTGATTATAAGGGGGTAGTAGAAGTAATTTTAGTGAATGCATAAATAATTTTGCATAATATTGTGCGATTTAGATCTCGTACTACCATTCAGTCAGCTTCCCAACTCATATTGACATACTGGTATGAGGACTTGCTCATCAGCAAAAGTAGAAAACAATTATCTATTAATGATGAAATAACATGAGCTAATTGTCTACATATCTATTCATTCGGTTAACCATTCCGTATTCTCCTATGGATCGGTAGCAGAGTTCATCCATATATTTGAGGGGGGGAGTGCATCCAGTGTGGAAAGCCAAGGTTAGAGTTGTCTTGAGTTTGCCGTTGCCGTGGCCTCTCACTTCCTTCCGGTATCAGCCGCGGAAACCGTGCCAATTTTGTTTTCATTATGGACAGAGGGCAATACTGCAGAGGGACATATGACCAGCACAGAGCATTCCACTGAACGTTATAGCCGGTTTTACACATCTCTCTCTCCATCAGACAGCTCCCTAATTATCCTTTCCAGTCTGGATGGACCCCGTATGGAGTAGATAGCGGAAATCGAACCCGGAATCCCCCGAACCCGAAATTCCCCAAGTCACATCCAGCAACACGGACCACTAAACCAGGAAGATGTTAGACATGTTTGTAAGTCATTAAGTGAAGAATAAAGCATTTACATAATCTGAATAGAGGCATAAAATGGATTTGAAATCATTAATAAATAAACAGTCATTGTTAAAAATGGTGATTTTATGAAAGAAGAAAAAGAATTAAAGTGTAACATTAAAATAAAAAACTGACTCCTCCTCATGTTTGATAAACATACAAGTTGCTACATATTACAGGCCGGCAAATAATTGTTATATTTTGAAAACAAGTTACATACTATTTTGAATCAAAATAGTGCAAATGTAAATAATATATTAATAACGCAATAGAAAATAAGTAAAATTTTTAGAAAATTAACACTAAATTAAAACAATTATAATCGTTTTCTTTTTCACTGCTATTTTCTGAATCATCAATGTGTATTGGAAACATTCGCTTGTAAATCAACTTGAAGATATTCAAAGAACTAGACAGTCTTAGTGTTTTCAGGTCCTCCATTTTTGACTGCTTGGCCTTCAAAGGTTTATTGTAAAAGGGATAAACGATATTCCTTATACGAACATTCACTGTCCTTCATGGCTCTGAAAAACTATCCCTTATTCCTATAGGTTGATATTCTGTAAAATATACGCATTTTCAGTTGCTTTGACTTTATTTGACATCTACAGAGCGACCCAATGAACTATGAACCAGCTTGCGGAGTTTTGCCAACGGGTAAGAGCGGCGCTATTTGCCGTCTGCGGACTTCGTACAATGGCGTTGACACTTAACTGTTTTTAAAGGTTTTACTTACCAATGCTATGAAAGAAGGTGCTGAAACTGGCCACCGTCTTTGACCATGCATTTTGGTACCTCTTTAAACACTATCCATCACTCGCTGTAATTCACATTTAGTAATTCCGACTATTTCCTGGTGGACATTTTGTTTCAATTCTTCCAGGATATGTGGGTTTCTCTTGTAAAGGTATTTTTGTAATATATCCAGAGATAAGAATTACAAGAGTCGAGGGACTAAGGGGGCCATAAATTCTTACCAACAACTCTGTCATTCTGAAAAAACTCTTTCAATTTCTATCGTCGAAATATTTGTTGTATGAGCTGTGACCGAGTCTTGTTGAAAAAAAAAATAAATAAGGGCGAAAGCACGGCCTGATTATTAATTCTCTTAAAAATGGGGGAAGCAGAATTGTATTTCACGTATGTGGGGTATCAACTGTTTCCCTGGAAAATTCTTTCTCCACTAATGGTGTACCATGTACCTCATGAACGATATCAGGTTTCTCAGCCTTACAATAATAATTATTATAAACATTATGAATTGTTGTACGTCCTGGAACTTTTACATATTTCTTTAAATAATCTTTGAAGTTGATGAGCTGACTGAACTAGCGTGTAGGAAATGAATCATAAATAAATATACGTTGTGTAATATCAAATATATACAAAACCAAACACATAACGGAACTGAACTCAACCAATATTAAATCCACGCTCACAGTCAGAAACTAGCGTGACCTTGTTCCAGTCAATGGCGGTGAACATAAAACTACAAGTTGGTTCAAAGTTCGATGAATCGTTCCGTAGAAAACGGAGCAAAATTGGACTCCACTGTTGCGCTGATATTGAGAAAATTTTATGAATATAAACAGAACAGTATCTAAGAAATACACTACTCAAACACAAGAGCAACCATTATGAACTTTTTGAAGGCAACTTTTTGTCATAAACGAAAATGACAAAAGTGCTTTTGGTAAAAGTGGAAGAGTAATTTTTAAGTGTACGGGCATTTCAAACAGTAGTAAAAATTCCCTGCCCATGATGGTGTATGAACTATTTTTGTTAAAAATGGCAAGGATTGTTATAATTATGTTGCATTTAGAAATGACATTATAGAAAACTGTTGAACTGTGCAATTAAGTCCGGAAGTAGGATGATCCATTAAAGATAGGCATAGTATTTTGGAAACCAATAAACTATATGCAATAGGATCAAATAGAAGTAGCACAACTTACAAAGAAAATATACAGGTAGAAAATGGGGACTACATTTAAATTCACATGAATATGGATGATCAGAAAGAGAAGAATGAATTGCCCGGTTTAGCGTTTTACTGTGCCACTTTAATAAAATAAATCCCACGTGTCACAAAGTGGCCGAGCAACTGGCAGGACGCTTGAGAATTCAATAATGGAGGCACAAGATAAAACTGTTCCCTCAAGAGACTGTTGCTTTTAGTATATCAATTAAAATTTAGCTTTTTAAAACAATGGATAGCATTTCATAAGCATATATTTTGCATCTTTTCACTGTACAATTTTTATTTTGAGAAACCACCCAAAATAACAAACCGACCTATACAGCAAAGTAATCAAGTTGAAAATATAATTAAATTTTTTAAGAAAATTTAATAATTTGAGATTTGCTTTAACTTTATAAAGTAATAGTGAAATTGATAGTTCACACAAAAGGCATTTTAGTTGGATAATAATAAAAAGGCAGATAATATCCTAACTTTTTATGAGTAACAAATATGATATTTTAATATTTTAGAACAATAAAAATATTTAAAACTAGGTAGCTGCTAAACAGGGATTTGAAGAATTATTTTAAATTTATTTCTCAAAAATTTTTATCTACATCACCAAAAACTGAAGTGAGAGACAAGAAACTGTGACATTTAGGTTCCTTTTTTTTTTTTTTTTTTTTTTTTTTAAATACAGTGGAACTTCCAGCCTGTTCCAGACATTAATGGAATATCGTGCAGATTTGATGAAGATGGGTATGAAAGGAACAGAAATTCAAACCGACATGAGAAACAATTTAGGGTACTGCGTTCCATTATTTCCATTGCTCACTTCGGAAAACGGAGTTTCTAAGAGGTCGCCAGGGCTTGAGTGCACAGCCGATATTGAAAAAAAATGCATGATACGATATTGCAGAATCGCTGACTAACAGAGAATGAAATCGCTGAAGTGTATGGGATATGTTCCATTTTGATGGAAGAAGATATACCATAAAATTATTTTCCAGATGGATGCTGCAATACTAATTCTTGGCCAAAAATGAACCAAAATGCAATTTTATAAACAAAGCACATTTTCCCAGCAATTCAAATGATTTATGTATTGATTTGTAATAAATTATGAAATATGGATGCATACACGAGAAAGTAGTTATCAAAGAAGAAAGTTAATTTTCATCATGATAACGCCTGTCCCCACACATGTTGCAATGGAAAAATGAACTGAACTTGATTTTCTATTTTATTCGCCTTATTCACCTGCTGTTAGCTCTATCCTGACAGGTATGAGATTTTCATCGGATGAAGAACGTAAAGCAACCGTTGAAGACTATTTTGTAGACTTTTCATACTTCATTCCCAGAAATTTTCAAATTACCCTGTAATTATAGAACAGTATTGTGTATGAAAATATCTAGTATTGAGTGCCAAGGTGAGAGTTTGTAACGGTCGCATGAATAAGGCTGAATGAAGGATGCACGATAAAAAAATTCTGAACCTAAAGAGCTAATACAATACTTTTCTAAACTGTAACTGTTAAACGTATAAAACCTGAATTTAATTTATTAGTTTGCCATTTTAAAAACCAGTTTTATTTATCGTTCATCAAAAGAAAACGAATAAATCAAACAAACTATAGCAAACATCAATAGCGACGATGGTTAAGATTACCTAGCCAAATCTACTCCCAGTAGAAGATCATATATATTTTCATCTCATAATGAAAAATATGGGAAGAAACATATTTTCAAAACTGTTTTAGAGCCAAATGAATTTTACTTTCAAAACCATATCATATTCAATTAGTTTTTTTTAAGTATGAGTTTATAGCAAAAACGAAATACGTAAAATATTAATTTGTTTATTCTCCAAACATAGTGAGTGATATTTCTGAATAATAAAATGCGAACCTACTAATGTCGATATTAACCGTATGAACGTGGAAATGTGGAGGAAATCATCCATCTTTCCATTTAACTCGAGCAATTCATAAAAACAATTGCAGAATTAAGCATGAGTAAATAAAAAGAGAATAATAGTGTTTAACACCCGTTTCTACTACTGAGGCACCACAGGCGATGGACCCTGATACACGAGATGAAATGATATATTGGGAAAGGATTTTTTTAAGGAAGGAAACGTTCCAGGCCGAAGCTTAGGGTACCTCCACGGCATTTGCCATTTATGAGGACTGAGGAAAACCTGGAAAAATCCTCAAGTAAGGGAGGACGGTCCTGGCGGGACTCGAACCCCAGACCTCCCGCTCACGAGTCCGTGCCTTAACGACCACAGCCACCCGTGGCGGTAAAAGAAAAATAAAAAGAGGCAATTGCTTCATTTTTGAGATATAGTTAAACATTTTTTATTTATGATACAGTGTAGCTTATAATTTCGGTTTTAAATGGTGCACATTATTTATTGTACGGTTTCCGCTCTAGCATTTTCGCAATACCCCAGGGAAAACAAAGTGTTAAAAATAATCATTTTGAGAGGAAGTATTCATCTAAACATGAAAGAATACCTGAGATGCAAGAGTTTTGAAAATTAGCCAGGAACGCATGAAAAATACGCAGGAGAAAAAACGGGAGGTTCGAACTGTGACCTAGAGAACAGAGTCAACCGTGGAAGTTTAGAACAGAGACCAGTCCGGTTGGGAAGATACCAGGCTCTTGATAAAGATCTGACCCTTCACGAAACTTTCTTCTTGTATCATTTTGTGTCATTTATTAATAGAGAAGGAGAAAAAATTGCAGACCAAAGTTTTGTTCATTAATTTTTCCACAGTGTAGTCAGGTATTGACGTTGAGGAAGATATGCTTGAAGACACAGGATGATGACAGTTGCGCGCGCATTTTGCTGATGGACATGGTTGCTGGTACCGTACGTGGTCATTTGACTCTTGCAGCCCGTACCAGTAGCGATCTAAAGGAACAACCTCCGCAGAATGAGTAAGTCCACAACTGCATTTGTTCCTCAAGTGATTTTATTGTACTATTTTGTCTTCAAACAAATAATCATGTTATTAGAAGATATTATGGTTAACCTTTGTCCAAAGGTTTTCCATTTCCAATTTCATTAATTTTTATCTTTATTTATATGTAAGTATTTAAGATTTAAAACAGATAAAGAAACTCTAAGGAGATATTCAGCGATGAGATACAATTGAGAACTTATGACAATTTAAAAATTAATGCAATGAATTTGAATGTATATTTCTAAATAAGTAGGCCGCAGTTACAAAAATTCCATAATTACTGTTCAATAAGTCGTTATATAGGGTATATCATGCAAACATTTTAAACTTAGCAACTTCTTTTAATGCCTTTGACGTTCCAAACCTAAAATTTCATACCTTAAAAGAAAACACTTGCAACCAATGGTTTCTCGAAGGTGAAAACAAAATATTTAACAAAACTTATTTTAATTTTAGAACTTTTGTGTTTTAAAACATTTAATATACCAATATTTTCTGTCATTAAAATAACAAATGACACAATGTTTTAACAATTAGTAGCTCACTTTTTCTATTCCCCCGTTTTGAACTTACCACAAAATTGCAAAAGTGAGCTAAACGGTTGTAAAAGATGGTCGATTCAGCAGGATAAACATTCTGGCGGGCATACCAGCAGTTGCCGGTAATTCGTAGAACATTTTCCGATTCTCTTAGTTGTTAAATATAATGACTTATGTATGCACTGGTCCAGTTAAGCAAGTAAAAGTTCAAAATAGCAGTTTGTGCCACATCGGCGTTAATGTGAGAAGTTTGGGAAGCGGTAAAGCAAAGTTCCTTAGTCGTAGAATTTTTCCATAGTGAAGTTTAAATAATAAAATCTATCCTGAAAATAAAAAGAGTACTAATGGAGTGCACAGAAGAATTCTCTAAATCCTAGAATAACTAAAATGCTTGGAAAAAGAAACTTGACATCTTCAAATTTACTTCTTTAATATATATTGATTCGGTTGCCATTCAAATATTGAGAGATTCATGAATTAAATTAATAAATAGGACGAAAAAGCAAGCTGAAACCACGAATAATAGAAAATCAAGTATTCGTACAAAATAAAGCTTAAAGTTGTAATTTTAGTATATGTAGCATGAAAATAACATTTGGAAGTTTTTACTTTACAAATGCAATGTAAAGTACTACTATGAGTTAATTTTTACCTACGTCCGCAAGTCGCATGTGGCCAACGCGGTTTTGTTGATAGACAGGATCCTCTCTCATTTCTACTCATTCCATTGCGATGAATATTAGTTTTACAGCAGAACGTCAATTATCCAAACGTCAGTCAAACAAAACGTCAAATATATGAATCCATTTAACGCAATGCAAGATTTTTTTAAACCCACTCACTATGCATAGATCCTTTTCGCAAAATTACCAGTGCTATTTGTTATGACAGTTATGTAGTTTAACATATATCTCTCTCATAGCTAGATCTCATTTCAAAGAACTGTTCATCGAATTTAAGTGACAGCATTCCTCACACATACATGAGCTATTTTTCTTTGCTCATCATATGACTTCAGTAATCACAAACACATTTTTCAGTTTTGAGAAACTTAAGAGTAAGTTTCGTGTCGTGTTGTCGTCTGCTATACGTGTTCAATTAGTGCTTGTTTTATGAGGCGTATTATACGCACCAAGGTTTTCGATGTGCTAATAATAGATAACAACATACTTTAGGCCGTGTAGGAAATTCTGAGGGTGAATCTTCTCTTCTAAGTATGTAATATAATATGGGAAAATCCACTATCTCGGATATCAAACGAAGCCAAAAAATATTTAACAGTTTTGGTGTAAACTTGACTACTAGCTTAGTTCAAGTAAAAGAAATTTTAATAGGAAAGTAAATATGCATTTTAATGGTAACACTGTCTTTATATTTGATACACTTATTTCTAGGTTTGATTTTCCCCAACAATCAAGTATTAGAAGTAAAGCTGGTCCCAATATTTCGGATAATTGTACTTTATGAGTGTCACTATGTTTTAGGGGTTGTTCAAAGTGATGTTAGTCTGCAGTTGTATAGTTCTGATATCTTTATTGAAACTGCAGTATTCACTATTTTTAAAAAAATTTATACCACATAAATTAAATAAATAAACAATTAGTCATACCTCTTTCTTAACCACAATAAGTCCATTACACTATTAAACATTTACTAACAACGTGAATCTCAAAAACTGCTTACTGCTGCTTCTTCCTGTAGCATAATTGAGCCACAGCCCCACTCTTCACTCGCACAACTCTGTTTCTATAATTCATGCTATATCTCTCTTGACGTTTTCTATAATTTCCACTACAGTTAAGGTACTATTGGTAGAAACTATTGAACATTTCAATAAAACGCACTAGAGTAAAACGCGCTACACTAACGCACCTTAGTTATAATAGTCTGATAAATACAAACGAACTTATAACAATACACAGACAGAATTAATGCTTCTTCTCGTAACAGACAACGGCGATTGGCTGTTCACGTGCAACCAGTCATTAAAGTGGGAACTGTCTGTTGTTATGACAGGCGACTGGGGTGAGCATGGCCCAGCGCGCGTTGCCCTCAGCTTCGGACGCAGGCCAAAAATAACTCGTTATGTTGGGATTAGGCGGCGCTGTAGCCAAGTGGTTAGGCTGTTCGCTTCCCACCAAACCATCAACTGGACAGATTTTTTCCTGGTAATCTTTTCCCCTACCACTCATTCCGCCGTTACTCTCTTCCTCATCTTCACCTTCATCATTCAGCGTAATGCAGCGCGCTACATCTATATTATGCAAGCATTAAAAATGGACTATGCTACTATCCTCAGTCGCCTGTATGTGTGTGTCAGGAACTCGAATGCCTGGCAGCCAAGTCTTTCATTTTGCGATTAACCTTTATTTCAATAGGAAAATATTTTCCATACTTAAAGATGCAACAACCATTTAAAGAACAAACATGGTGTATAGTGCCTACGGAGAGACTTATGAAAATCGGACAAACGGCATTTAATATCGCAACACGAACCAGATGCGACATAAAACAGCGGAAGAAAAGAAAATATTTGCTATTACTGCTATTATTTAGTTTGTAAAACACAATCAAATTAAATTTGTCATTAATATGTTAATGCATCCATGCATCCATGGATATATATATATATATATATATTAATATGTTAATGCATCCATGCATCCATGGATATATATATATATATATATATATATATATATATATATTCATGGATGCATTAACATATTAATGACATATTTAATTTGATTGTGTTTTACAAACTAAATAATAGCAGTAATAGCAAATATTTTCTTTTCTTCCGCTGTTTTATGTCGCATGTTTTTATATAGCCCTACTATGGTTGTTATAAAAAACAGAAGATATTAAATGCATTCTAAAAATAAAACGTTCCACCTAGAAATGTATTAATAATTATGTATCTAAATTTAATATGTAATTTTAAAGTTACAAATACCTATATTGAGGCAGTTTTTGACCACCAGGCTAATATAAGAGATATTACATATTAGAGAAATGTATTAATTAAAGTCTTCTTTCTTCCATCAGTACGTAAGAAAAAGGTGCTAAAGAGGATCTCATATTTCATGTTTACTAGCCATTATTTTGCGGCTTCACTTTGCTGTTGCCTTTTTTAGGTTTAAGATATTAGGACCTCAGAAATCCTTAAAGTTCTTGGAATGTGGAAAGTGTCTTGGCAATTGCCCTACTATTTCATATACTTTTGACTATCTGTAATTAAAAACTGTATTTAACAATTGAAACATTCTCTAACTTAAAGCATGCTTACATTTATTCTATTATTTTTAATTCTTTGTCCATTTGGTATTACATCTGTTCTTTGATATGGTACTCGTGTCGGAGAAGCTTTATTTTTAATGTCATGCACCAATTTAACTTTTAATAAACGTTCTCATACGACAAGACACATTTATTATTATTATTATTATTATTATTATTATTATTATTATTATTATTATTAGGTTGTTGCAAACTGATGAATGACAAGTAAAGCCATGAAAAGACCTCAAGAATGCTTCTTATATATTATATATAAGTATATATATATATATCAGAATAAATTTCAGATTGTATTATTTACTGTACTTTACATTTTAATTGAATGCATAAAACGATACTATATTTAAACCTGTTAATAATAAGCATTAACATGTCTTAAAAGAGATATTGAAAATGATACCCATTGCCGGCAACTACGTACGAAATTCCTGTATTTCATGTAACTTTTCTTCCGTAAGAACAGGGAGGTTATATATGTATCATATATAAGAATCCGTTCTTAATGACCATATTTATGTAGTGGTATAGCTAGCACACAATGTACACCCAATGTAAGCACGGAGAAAAACACGGACATACCACCACTCTTTGACAAAGCTTCCTCAAACTATGAGGCGTGTAAGTAATATTTCGTCGTTCTACCGCCACCGCAACGGTAGTGTCGCAGTTCCACGCATGCGCATTTGTCTCTCTAGTTCATTGTCTGTCCACTGAAGCCATTACAGCCGGATCGTATTTTGTTTACGGTTGTTTGTGATCGTTAGAAATGTTTAAGACAATTTCTGATCCTGCCGACTGTGAAGTGCGTTCCGTAATACTGTTTTTGAACGCAAGGCATGTTAAGCCAGCTCATTTTAACTTCATTGTCAACTTGTAGAGATTTACGGTAAAAATGTGACAAATGGAATGGTGAGAAAGTGGTAAGGCAATTCAATGATGGACGATCCAACGTTCATGACGAAGCATGGAGAGGGCGGCCTTCTGTTTTCACAAGTGAATGAGGCATTTCGTGAAAACAGAGGGTGCACAATAAGAATGCTTTGTAATGTGTTTCCACAAATTTCAAAATCTGTTGTGTTTGAGATTGTCATAAAGCGCTTAAATTATCGCAAAAAGTGTTCCCGTTGGGTTCCGAAGATGCTTACGGATGTCCACGAAACGAAGCGACTTAACAGTACTTTGACATTTCTTACCCGATACAGTGATGGAGATGAATTCTTAAGCAGCATAGTGACCGGTGTTGAAACTTGGGTTTTTCATTTCACTACACAATCAAAACAACAGTTGATGGAGTGGAGGCACACAGAATCCCCCAAACGACAAAAATTCAAAACAACGTTGTCAGCACGAAAAATCATGTGCACTGTGTTCTGGGACAGACTGGGCATTCTGCTTGTTGAGTTCCTTCCCAGAAATACGGTACGGTACGGTACGATACGATACTGTGAAACATTGACAAATCTTCGGTGGGCAATTCAAAACCAAAGGCGTGGAATGCTCAGTCAAGACATTGTGTTGCTTCATGACAACACACGTACCAATTCTGCTGGTCACACAAAACAAATATTGAACGATTCGATGGGGTCAGTTCAATCACCCGCTATACAGCCCCGATCTCGCGCCTTCTGACTACCACTTGTTCTTGAACATGAAGCGTGAGCTCGGAGGAAGGCGCTTTGAGAGAGATAACGACGCTAAAAACGGATTCAGCAGTGGCTCTCTTCACTGGCGGCATCTTTCTTTGAAGAGGTCATACAAAAGTTGATTTCCCGCTATGACAAATGCCCGAACCATGGTGGCAACTATGTCGAAAAATAGGTTAAGGAATTCTCTTCCTGTACAAATAAGTGTTGTTCTGAAAACAAATTTTTATGCCTTTTTTCAACCGGTACTTACTTTCCGGACACGCCTCCTAACTACCAGCTGCTACCTGCAAGACCTTGACGACAAGCATCTCCAGTACGCAGTCGCACTCTGCAAGCCCTAAACTTAAATGTACTAACTGTATCGTTTATAACACGTTCTGTAAAATATTGAACAGTATTTTCAAATGCCTTGAGTATATACTTCATTCAGGTTTCCTCCTTACATATCGTTACATCAACTGCGGAGGAGGGGGGATTCTCTAGATGTCTGTGGGAGAGAAGAAAGAAGTGTTTCAGATTAAGGGCTTGGAAAGGAAATAAAACAGCTAGTGCTTTCAGGGAAAGAATTTGCCCACTGTGCGGAGAAAGCGACACCTGCAGTCAAATTCTGGCAAAATTCCATAAATCAGAGCTTTTAAGAAATGAGCATTTATCATCACATCTTGGATTCCAACAGAAGTTTGAACGTGTTGGTTCATGAGAGATACACACACAAATCTGGAATATTTCTGGCGAAGAGCCGACAAAGAAAGTTAATGACTAGAGAGAAGAGAGCGGAGTTGGGGAAGTTTGAGTAAAGGGAAGGGGGGCTCAGGAGTATGGGCGCCATTTCTATATATGTGTATAAATTTTTTCATAGAAAATGTGTGATATAAGTATATCAGTGTGTTTGTATATATGCATGTAGGTAGTTCCGCATGTAATTATTAAAAGTTAATCATAGCAATTAATGTACATTTTGATTATTTAAAGAAGTTATTAGCATGTACGGCCGTAAGGTCATTGTGGCAGTTATACTTACATTTCGCTTACTTTAATATAGTCCATACATTTGTTTCATCAGCATATGAATAGTTAATTTGTTTTTAAATTTCTTTAATGAAATTGATTCCTTAGTTTAATTGTCGAGTTCCTAATTTGGATTTAGCCTCTACACTGTGTTTGGTACGTGACTAACGCACTTGCACCATGTATATAAACCTTGCAGTTAACAGGAGGAAGCCAAGTCTTTAAGGAAAAATAGAAAAGCCACAAAAGAAAGTAATTTCAGACGTCTCTGAAAGCTTAAATCAGACGTCCTTTGATAACGTCTGCCTTACAAAGAAGTTACGTAAAATAAATGGCAAATGTTGCTTTAGCAGAGCGAAAATTACTCCCACCTTCAGAGAAGATGCTTTGTTTTATTCAGCAACTATTTTTATAGCATTTCAAACAAGCAAGAAACTTCTTCGAAACGTAAGGCATTTTTGCTTCACAAAATGTGTTCTCTATGAATATTCTATCGCACCCAAAACATTGCACTAGAAGGTTTTAACAGAATGCATGGTTTGACATCAGTATTTCAAAGCTCTCTGCAGAAATGAAGTTAGTAAGATATTGTTAAACGACACTTAACCCTTGGGACTCAATTACTATTTTAACGTCATATTTTCACTGTTCTATTTTGCCAGTCTCGACAGTTGTGGACAAAATTTCGCCCAAATGGATGGGAATGTCTGGCGCCATAGTCTTCAGTTTGGGTGCTCTGGTTGGCTTCTGTGGGTTTCCCGCTCTCATACACAGCCAGATAGCTTCCGTAAGTATAAAGCCGTTTCGGTTCTTTTAACATTTAATGATTAGTGTAGCGAGACAGCTAAAGGTTTGAAAATGTTTTGGTTTGTTTATTTTTTACCCTCTGAAATAAAACAAGCTATACTATCAGAAATTACTATGCAGTGGTACCATAAGCCATTGTGAGAAAATTGCTTTAAAAAAAATATAGGAAAACAGTATATCATTTACATAAAACATATTCAGTCCTGGTGGTGTAGTGGTAACCATATTTCCCTCCTAAACCCAAGGTCTCGGGTTCAAACCCGCCCAGGATCGATGGATTTTTTTCGGGCGTAAAAATCCTAAGTATAGCTTGCTTCGGAAGGGAAGTAAAGCCGTGGGTCCCGTGTCGTACATTTACGGCACGAAAAAGAACCTCAAGCCTGAAAGAGAGGCGTCTGAGCAAAATTTACGGCCGTTTCACGCCCTGAGTTGAATTGGACGCTGATGACCTGTATGTTAAAGAGCGTCCGTAAATAAAGAAACAAAAAATGCATAAAACATGTTCGTAATTTGGTTAGCACTGAAGAGAGTGCCCAATGTATGGACTGGAGAAATTTACAAATAGTAATCAACATTTTATTTAACCCGCAACATATAGTGACTTTAAAAGAGATCATTAAATGTTTTGTTGGAATATTTTCCGCTAACTACAGTGTAAATGCATAATGCATGATAAAGTAGCACTTCAAATTTATCGTTTGCTGCTAGAGTTATTCTATTGTATTTCTGTAATGAAATCATTTAAAGGTAATTGTGCATTCCCGACCTATTTACTCGTACAACGTGAATTTTTTCCACCAGCACATTTAACTAGAAAGTCAATAAATACAAAAGCAAATTCAAAATGGGAGTTGGTGGTAGATGCATTTTTATTATTATAAAAGTCTATTACAAATATATTTTATGCATGGTTCGTAGACCGTACTTGCTTAAATATGATGCACAATTTTAGAGGAACAAATAATAATAAAAAATAAGACAATATTAATAATAAAAAGTCAATAAAATGTTTATTTTTAAAAAATGTGAAGAACGGTATTTATAAATATGTGAATTGAAACATATCACATATCATTTATAATTACACTAGTTAAATTGCTTCCAGCTTTCCGCACTTTGGCTAGGAAAATGCTCATATTCAACCAATTTGCGTGGTTCGCAAACATATCCCAGCATACCAATCGACCTCTAATTGCCTAAAAGTTTTCTGGGAACAGCATTTTTCTCAATGTTCCCAGAAGGTACGTGCTGCCAGAATATTTACCCATTCCTTTTTTCCTCCACAAAATGGGCAGATTCTCCTGTCAGAACTGTCCGCTATTTTTTGTGGGAGAGAGTAAGAAGAGTACATAATGCGGCTTATATTAGAGCTCAGGTTGATTATTTTCTGTAAAACCAGAGGCAGTTCATCTACGAGGTTGTTAATTTGCGCTACCCCATGTTTAAGTTCTTAAAACTAATTATTTAAGGTGTTTTTATGCATGTAGGGCACTTCTATGTTGCGCCTAATTTGCGGTTATTATCTGTAGGGCTTATTTGCAAACCAAAGCTTCAGTAAGCTTCAGTGCAGTATTTTGAGTAAGGGAAGTGAGAGGAACTGGTAAGAGAAGCCTCTTGTTAACAAGATCAATTAAGTGTACGCACTACCTGAAACGTCACTTCTCATCAGATCGTTTCCAGGAAATATTGCCTCCAGTTTTAAACGGACTGATTGTTGGTGGGTTACAAAGCTGAATAAAATAATTTCAAATATCATAGATAGTTATAGCAAAAGATGATATTAATGACATAGTCATAAAAGGATAAAACTTATTGCATTATCCAACAATATTACATTAAAAGTAACAATGCTATCACACAGATACGCTCTAGGGAGTTTGTTGAATGGCAGATTATGTGAAGTTTCGTGTTAATTTGTGAAGTCCTTGTTTTACTTCCTTTTAGGTTAATTGAGCACAAAGAAAGAAAAATATTACGCAAAACTTACATTCTAGACCGTTTTCTTTGCAACCTTTTGAAGAGAAACTTGAGCTTAAAAAACTGAGTAGGCCAATCCTTAAGTATTAATTTGTCTCAAACAGCGATTTCAAAACAGATTTCAATCTGCAGATCGACAAGTTTCCTACCATGAAAACCAGGAGTATTCATTTTTTAATAGTGTAATTATTTAAATTCTCTCTCTATTCCTCTCTTTTTATATTTTGTATGTTCGGCCTTTCACACATTTATTAATATTAGAAGTTTGCGACCCATATTCAGCAGTAGAGCTGTGTATTTTAGCCTTTTACTGCCGCGAGTCGCCACTGTGTATAACTATGGGTATGCAAATAATATATATATATATATATATATAATTAAGCTAAGTGAAACATTTTTCTTGTTTGTAGATGCTCTTATCAATCGCCTATGGTTTTCGCACATGTTGCTTAACATCTTGGATAATGGTATATTTAGCAATTTTAAAATGTGAATTACATCAATATTTATGTGAAATAACTACAAATGATGAATCTCTATGTCTTGTAACAGAATTTATAATCGACGCTCTGAGGATATTTTAACAGTAATATATGTTACATTAATTTTGTTTTCAGCGAGGAACTAGAAAGCTGTATTTATTTACATAAATAGCAATGATATATGTAGTGATTTCTGATACGTTACTGAAGTATAAAGTAGAGAAAATTACAATTTTATATGTGGATCGGAAAATGAATGCCAAAGTAGCACTTTTAGGTTTTACTTGTTACATAAAAGCACAAACGAAAAAAATAACCTGGGTAGGCTAGGTTACATAATGGGTTTTTCCTGACGCCAGAAGTCAGGGTATTCAATTTGTGTTCGTAGAAAGATTGGAGTTTCGCGCCGCCAGTAATAGCAGCCGACCAACCAGCAGAGAGTGGTTCAGATTGTTGAATCTTTGGATGCTTCTGTGCTGATATACTTTCGCGCAACACACGGTATTGCGTCGCCTAACAAACACGTGCTACTTGCGCAAGATTTCAACTCACACTGAAGTCTCGTGCAGCGGAGGGAAAAAATATGCTCTCCGCCGCCTCGCCGACATAGCGACATGGCGCTGCCGGCTGGTCCCGCAGTTGCGCCAAGCATTGCTCACCCCGTTTATAGCCCTTAGCATTGCTTTCCACGTGCTTAATTTAGACACCATGGAGTTTACACAAGTGAAATGGGACAATACAAGTCTTCAATTCCCCAAAGAGTATTCATACATTAGTGTGGAATCAAAACTCGCTGTAAGGAGATTATTTCCAGAGGAATTTTCTGGTGTTTACGTTCCTAATGGAATTTGATTCTTCGATTAGTAAATAAATTTCGTGAAACGGGAAGCGTTCTTTATCTCTGGGGCATTAAAAGAGAATGTGTACAAAACAAATCCACACACTTTAGATGATCTTAAAACAAACATTCGTCAAGAAATTGCAGCCATTTCTCAGAGGGAACTGCAGAGTGTAATGAGCAATTTCCTAAGCAGGTGTCAGAAATGCTTGAACAACGAAGGGAGACGGTTGCAGCATCTCCTTGCTTAATATACGCGAGGAATTTACTTTTCTTTGTAAATGATTGTGTTATGTATGTTAGAAATATCTTGCGCGACAAACCGTACTATATTTACTGCGGACTTTCTGTTACCCGCACCACCGACATAGCAGCTAGCTTCGCCGGCCGGCCGCACGCCGCGAAACCGATTGCGTGAAGATTTGTTCATCTCGTTCAAGCAGGATTATTTTCTCTCATTCAAGAACCCAGTTCATGTATCATCTCTCGTTGCATCACACTAGTCAAGCAGCCCATAGCCATCCGACGCAGTTGTTGAGTCCAGTAAATATACAGGTATTCGTCATTCGATCATCGGCGGTAGTTATAAGTAGGCATGTAATTATACCATGCACGTATATTTCATAATCCTCGCTAGATACTGAGGTGAAATGACCGAGTGATAGAGTAGTAATAAGCAAGTGTGAGTTTTAGTAAATTCATACGTGAGAGTCGGACTGCACATTAACATTGCTTGCCAGCCTACTTAGACAATAGTGTGTTTTCAGCCACGGAAGCTCGCGTCCTTCAAAAATACATAGCTAGCCGGCGCTCAGCGTTAATTAACAATAGTTCAAGGGTTACGAGCATTCATTTCTCGAGTCGGACAATCGTCCCTTTGTACAGAGAACAGCGCCAGAACATGTCGAGCTTGCTCCCTGTGTGCCTGCTTGTTGTCTGAAGAAGAAAATGAAGATGGTGGAAACCCTGGGACAAAAAGTAACCGAAGAAAGCGTGGTTGCCTTCCACTCCCACGTAGCAAGAGTCGAGAGCCGAACCCTTTCTGTCGCAAACTGCGATGGAAACTCCTACAAGATCATCAGCCAAACCTACTTCAAATTTGGGCGCCCAACGATTCCAAATTTGACAAATAACACGTGCGATCCTTATTTCGAGACCCACAGATATACTCTTTCAAACTTGGTGTCCAACATGTGGGACCACTTCTACCAGATCATTCAAATCTGGTACCGAACGTATGGTGCTAAAACTATTATAATCTTTCATCCATTCCTATTGTTACCGACAACCAAACCGTAACAGATTAAAAGAAGACATATCACACTTAACTTTTAAGAATATCACTTAAAAGCTTACAATTATTATTTCACAAGTCAAGGCCTCCAAAAACGTTGCAATGCTGGGAAAGTTCAATTTCAGAATAGATTCTAATGTAAACACAACAAATTGTATCCTCATGCAGGGACATTTCATCATCCATTTTAACTCGCATTTGCGCACACTGAACTCACTAGAAGTAAGAAGGAAGGAAGAATGGATGGATAGAAGTTACAGTTCTATGCAATACTGAAAACCTTCATCTAAGATCTACTTCATTTGGAAAGTTAAGACACAGAAAGGTCCTATATACTATCACTTACACAACAATTTCATGTGCAGTGAATGTTCCGAAAGTTTCGTGTAATGATACCTTTTAGCATCAATAATACTACCGAAAATAAAACTTGTACTCAAATAAGAAGTTATATATTTCAATTTTTTCCGACTGTATGTTTCGCTGTTTCCGCTTTCGTTCTTCGCTACTTACTCCTAACACTTCCAGTTTTTCAAAGTATGGGTAATTTGTTCAACTCATTTACAAACTTGACGAAATGGTTTAGTCAGCACGTTTGAAACTGGATAAACTCGTATGTAATATAAAACATAACACATTTTGCATACCACAGTCACTTGCTGACTAGTAACCGGCGCGATATTGCTCGCTATATTCTCAGTGAGTATGCCTGTGTCGGTTGCGGGAGCTAATGCCGCACGAGAGGTTGATGCTTGTATAGCTTAAGTACTACATAGATGCGGATCAAAATTATGTGCAAGTTATGTTATTTTCAAACTATGGAAGAAGGAAGTTATAAATATATTTGTGATGTTTACAGCAATTTCGTACTTCATTTTCACATATCAACCTGGACTTTCTGGAATATTGAAGATACCACTTTTACTTAAAACTCTCTATTGTGCCAAACCACAAAATAGAACTCGGTAACTCATTTGTTTAGTTAATCACTTGGTATCTAAATTAAACCATAAGAGAAGAAACACGTGTTTTCTAAAAACAACATTTAGTATCTTTCGTAGAACTACATTGAGAAATATCCCATTGGAATAAAGGAAAAGAGAATCCGGTTGTATCTTGTGGGAAGGAAGGGAGCACACCAGATAACATAGTCTGCCTTCACGTAGACACATTGCATGAGTACAACACCATTAGTGGCGTAATGTAGGCGCCTTTCAATCGGCAAAATGAAAAGTAATGAGGTTCTTTTTTGATCAGAATTCTCAACTCTTCATGGAGTCTCTGACAAGAGGAACAATTGTGAAAATCGACACACTCACGAAGCTGGGGGCAGGCGATAAAGTCCAAACGTGCAGGACTCTCTTTGATAGTGACATTATGTACCGTCAATGTTGTTAATATCAAACATCAGCAATTTAGGTAAGAAGTACTAACACACCCACCTTACAGCCCTGACCTGTCCCCGTGTAATTTTCACTTTTTCGGTCAGTGATACTTTCCCTCAAACAAACGATTTACATAGGAGGAAGATATGCAGGACGCAGTTCAACAATAACCCAGAGATTTCTTCTTCAAAGGCATTCAGAATCTCGTGTTCAATGGGATAAGGGTCTCAACATACAAGGCGACTACTACTAGTGGAACCAAGATATTGTACTTTTCTATAAATGTAAAAATTTAATTTCCTTATTTCTTTATGATTTATTTAATACTCAAAACTGCAGAAACTTTGGCAATATGTACGATGAACTTTTTGTAGCAGAAACGCCTCAGATGCAATTTTTGATTAAACTGGTACATAAATGTCTGCATATGAGGGCTTTTTCTTTCAAATACCGATTGACTTGATTGATTCATCGCACATTTCTTCCCAAATGACATATTTGAGAAGTTTTTCCTTTGAATTGCTGATGATTTAAGTAAATATGACATTATATAATAAAACAGTCGCCTAACAATTTTCTCCTACAGCAATGTCGCTAATTATTGTGTACGAAAGATAATAAAGTTTCAACTAGAAATCAAGCATGACCTCTGACTGCGGAAGCCTTCGACATCAGAAGTAAAAAGTTATTTTCAAAGTGAACAAATTAAAGGGAACTAGTTCAGTCAATAAGAGGGCGCACCTAGGTAAAGATAGACCGCTCTCGTCAATATTTCAGACAGAATTAATTATCTCTTCTTAGCAGTAAAGTGTTTTTACTCTACTTTATTGACAGTGAAGAAAAAAGTTATGGATTTCAAGTCTTCGTTCTCAAAAAATATTTCGTGGAATCAAAAGGGAACAATGGTAACTATTACTTATAATGCATAATCTGACGTTTCGTCAACAGCAGTTTCTCCGGGTTAATGGAAATATCCCTAAATGATGTTTTTGAACTAGTCAACCCTTATTTCTCTCATTTTTCTGAAATTCATAGCATTATATTTGTTTCTTCAAATCCACTTATATAAATGAAAAGTTTTTTTAAAAGTACACTGTTGTATTTATAAAATAAAAGAATTCAATTTGATACCGAAACTTTCCATATATAGCTAATTAATTGCATAATTTTGAACGCTCAAAATAAAGATGCAAAAAGAATTTACCTAATTTTTATTCAGTTAATAGGTACTACAATACTTTATTATTTATAGCTTTGAAAAACAGACAAGAGATATTAGATGCTCTACCACAACTGGCCTGTATTTAGCAGCGTTTCTTTATTAATATTTTTGAGAATTTTATCTTTTGTATACTGTATAATAATTTTTATTTATAGCTGTTAGCGTATGGTTATATGTAAATATAGTTACTTGAGTTATGAACTGCAAAAGACCTGTATTTAAAATTCTGTACCTGAAACAAGGTACATAAATTAGATTTACATTTTCCAGTATCTAGTATATGGGCATTGTTAATAAAACTTTTTGAATATTATATGAACTACACGACGTTTCTGAATCAATTAAATTATTAATTCAACATAATCAAATCATGTGTCACGAAATAATCAATATTTACAAATGTTTTAAAGTTGTTGGAATCATAAATTAATTATCTCCCATACATTTTTAGTTAGTTCGCGCAATTTGTCTACGTTTTTAAATGTTTGTGAATAGATATTGCACACCTAGATCTTAAATTTCAATGAAACATCAAAAAATTAAATCTTCTTTTTTACTACCAAAATAGCAAATTCTCACTAAAAAGTTGGATAAAATAGTTTATTAGCTATAAATTTGGATATTTATTTTCCTCGTTTTATCAAAATAATACATTTTTAAAATATGGTAATTGTTATAACACATATGATAAATAATAAATATAATGACATAACACGATAAAACTTCTGGACCAATCCTTGTCGTATTCCAATAGTCACTAAACATACAGGATGAGGCACTAATTTTTTCAGACACTAATTTTTTGGTGTGCAGGGGGATTTAATGTGATATTGTTAGCGTTTTCATAATTGAAATATCAAGGAGGTAAAGTAAACTTCGTTAATTTAAATTATTTTTGTTTTATCAAGACAGTTAAATTCAACAACTAGAGAAACATTTTACTACTTGATTTCCGAAGTAAACTTGTGCATATGCAACCAAAATATCTAATGTGAAATCAACATTCAACTAGCGTTCAGTTCGTAGTATGCTGTAGAAGCCATCAGGCGACTTCTTCCTAAAGTTATGCAAACGTTCACAATGCGTTCGTTACTCGAAAGCCGAGAAATTACTTATGGTTTTCATTTAATTCAAACGTTGCGAGATTTGCCACATTTTCGGGATCTTTGCTTGCTGTGTGATTTGTACAGATGAAATTGTCGTAAAGTCACTGGAAGTTTCCCACACACTCAATGATTTTAAATGACCTCAAACATATGAACCTAAGGCACTTGAGAAATTAAAAAAAAAAAAAAAAAAAAAGACATACTAAACGATTTAATTTATGAAACAAAAATCTATAAAGTAATTGTTTTTTTTTTCCCACGTCCAAAACCTGTCTGAAAAATGTAGATATTGATTTCTTTCTGCAATAAATTTGGAAATTGAAGGTAAAACATTTTAATGACAAGTATTTAACTTTGTATATGTCCTCCATTTTGATTTCTTCATAGGAATACACCGCCAGGGTGGCAGAGGTCGTTAAAGCCCACACTCGTGAGCGGGAGGTCTGGGGTTCGAATCCCACCAGGACCATCCTCCCTGACTGGGATTTTTTCCAGATTTTCCTCAGTCCTCATAAATGGCAAATGCCGGGGAGGTACCCTAAACTTAGGCCTGGAATGTTTCCTTCCTTAAATAAAAACCCTTTCCCAATATATCATTCTATTTCATGTATCATCAGTGTCCACCGCCTGTGGTGCCTCAGTAGTAAAAACGGGCATTTAACACTACTCAAAAAAATGATAGAAACACATACAAGTATAGCTGGGTATGTAGACGCTTGGACGTATCTTTTACATTTCCTTTGAACTGTAGAAATAAGTTTTTGTCTAGTGCTCGTTGTAGGTATGTTGGGAGAAGTCATAACAACACTCAAAATAATGAAATGCAAAGACACTGGGTATGTCCATCTCTTTGTATGAAATCCTTCCGTCTTAGTTTTCTAATAGAAATTTGGCACCTTCTATTATAGTCCACAAATTTATTGTGTTTTGACGATTATCCACGCTAATTTCAACAGTGTTTCTTCCAGAGGCCTTCATTCCGGGGATAAGAATATCATGGAGAATATATAGGCGTTTTAATTCATTATTTCATTTCGAAATCGTGCAGAACTTGTCAAACGTTCTTCTGCATATCTATTATTTACATTAATGGGAATCAATCGTTAACAGCAGTGGCCCTTAGGAGGGGATGTGTGTCTTGCTGGGCAGAGCGGGGCGTGAGTGAACCGTACGTACTCTGGTCATCTATTGTGTGCAGTTGTTTCGTGTTCCGGTGTTGTTTGCCTGTTTGACCTTGTCTGCTGTCTGTTTGAGGAATTTTGTGTTTTTTGTGATAACTTAACGTCACTGAGTGAACTAAATATTTAGTCATTAGATGAAAAATGGTTAAATATTGCAGTAATTGCCTGCCTATAGATGTTCCCAGTAGAAGTATATTAATTTGTTATTTTTTTAAGTATTCCAGGCTCTAATGCATTTGTAAATAAGAAGTGAATCCAACGTTTTTATATATAATTAAAATGACATTCAAAGACATTTATGCTATTTGTCAAGGTTCTTAGGATTTAATTATCAATGATAAAGAGTTGAAAATGTGCTGGATCCCGTTGAACGTGTCATTGTATGTATTGAGTGTTTGACAGGGAATACGTAGTACAAAATAATTATTAATTTGAAAATTCATAACTTTTTAATAAGAGAACGATCTCTGCCTTTGAGAGAGAAAATTCTTCCTTATTAAATTTCTGAAAATCTGGCAATCTAACTCCAATTCAACAATATTTTTTATTTTTATCATATTTATTTTATAAATTTTAGGATTTCGTAACGTTTTCTTTCGCTTTTTAGATGAGAGGTATCAACGCAATTCATGATAAAATAACAATAGTAAAATGTCAATTTTAAAAACCCTAAAATAGTAAGCATAATAACAAACAAAGTTTTAGAAACAATGATGAGCATGTAGGCAGTGAGGCCAACATATACCGCAGAAAAGTACCTTAGGCACTGAGTAAAAATCGCCTCCTTTCGCATGAAATATGACATTCGGTTTTTTTCTGCATTAAAATGTGTGTGTGTGTGTGTGTGTATGTGTATGTGCATGCGTGTGCGTGTGTATGTGCGTGCAATAGGAGACTATAAAACTCACTAACTGGGCACGTATAAATAAGTTACTCGGTTCCTTTTTTTTAAATAAACTGTTCATATGAATTGTAGGCGTCTTCAAACGCACCATTAAAAGGTAAACAATCCATTTAAAACAACCAAGTTGGCTTTCATATCTCCTCAATACCTCCACCTATGAACATATTCGAAACGAAAATCAGATTTAAAAAATTCAGTTCACGACCGGGATTCGAACCACGAATCTTCAGCCTTCCGAACTAAGGTTCTAACCAAGTGACCCCATGTCCTCCTTCAAGCACTGAACCGCGAATGATTCATCTGATTCTACATACCCCAGAAACTTCTCTAAGGTTTCTCTGCCTGATACCTCTCCATCTGTTTCTATATACTCCAGTCCTCCCAAAGGTTTCAAACGCACCATTAAAAGGTAAACAATCCATTTAAAACAACCAAGTTGGCTTTCATATCTCCTCAATACCTCCACCTATGAACATATTCGAAACGAAAATCAGATTTAAAAAATTCAGTTCACGACCGGGATTCGAACCACGAATCTTCAGCCTTCCGAACTAAGGTTCTAACCAAGTGACCCCATGTCCTCCTTCAAGCACTGAACCGCGAATGATTCATCTGATTCTACATACCCCAGAAACTTCCCTAAGGTTTCTCTACCTGATACCTCTCCATCTGTTTCTATATACTCCAGTCCTCCCAAAGGTTTTATACTGTGAGAGATATTTGTAAAGAAAACAACTCTATACAATACAAATTAAAATTAAGTAAGACATCAAATTTTATGATCTTAATTTATTTTATATAAGAATTGGTGATTTTAAAGACTGAATAACTTTTCACGTTGAGGTTCATGCTATTTATTGTTATCTTTTATTGCAAAGGTGCCAGAAAAAATGCATTCATCGTAACAAATAAATTAAAAAAAATTATTAACGCAAGCACGATGAAAATCCAAAGCCGATGGAAACAAGGGTCTTGCTTATAGGTAAAAAGTTAAAATTTAACTTAAGCCGAGAAACCTGTATTTGCGCTTCAACTTCTCAAACTCTGCGAGAAAGAGAGAGAGACAGGGAACGTTATTTTGTGGCATTAATGGCTAACAGCGTAATTCTTGCTTTATAAACAGCTAACTTAAACTAGTTTGAAAAACTCCACCAAAACTTTGCCATCATAGAAAGGGTTTATGTTTCCACCGTAAAACGTTTTCTTCCTACAAATGACAAATTGCGTGGGTTTATGTAGATCTCTCTCATGTTTTGCCAGTCCTCAGCTTCCCAACACGTCTTCCTCTCTCATGCCGGATAAATTTTCAATCAGTAACTAATTAAAGAACGGAAAGTACAACACAAGTAAAGTAGTTTTGGAGGAAAAGTTGAGCTAATGCTAAAGTTCGATTGTTGAACAAATTAATTTGGTACCCGCTAATGCAAATCATTCTTTTTGCTGTAGAAATCTTGTTAGGATGTGTGTCCAAAATCATCTGCCTCTGTATAAAGTGTGTTTTCGTGGCCGTGGCCTTTAGCTTGAGGTTATGAAACGTATCGCGCATGAGGAAAAAGGGGAGAACTATTCGATCATAATAGGCTAATTTGCATCTTCGTTTTATCAGACTCTCTTCTGAAGAAATATCCTTTCCCATCAACATTGGTGGCTTGTCACCTCTGAGAAAGCATGAAGGAGAAGGGTGTCTAAATAACCGTGTAAAATGCTTTATTTGAACTACTAAGGTATATGAACTTATTTTGATGCTATGGATTTTAAAGTTTTATTAGTGCTCTCCCTTTGACACTGGGCAGGAAAGAAAACGAGTGGGGAAGGTGCCGTTGTTAAGCCCGCGGTGAATAGGCGCCTTGGGATGTAAACAGAAAACAATACAAGAAGATATGATTAATGTTAACTAATATAAGGTTAGAATACACTTATTAACCTAAACTAATTTAAATAAAAATAAAGAATATATTAAAAGAATAGCATTAAATAATTTAATTATTAAAGTAGAACTACAACTTAAATAAAAGAATGCAATAATGAAGCAATTGGTCTACAGATGTGTAATATTTGAATTGTAATTTCAGAGTATATGTTCCCTGCCCAAAAGGTACAAATAAACCCAAGAAATTTATTGGATAATGCAAATATATGGGGTGAGAATTACAGAATGTATTCAATCATTCCCCATCCCAAGAACAGCAGCTTCGCGCGTATTTACCCTCACATATTAGTTAGCAGGCACAAATGACCAATTTAACCACAAACGGATAACTCATGCATTAACATTCTTAAATTTTACTATTATCATATACAATTAGTGTCCACCACCTGCGGTGCCTCTGTAGTAATATATATATTCTTTAGCCATTCCAGATGTAATCTCGTTAAACTAAACTCAAAAATAATAGATCAACTCAATTTAGGTCTGTGGATTGAGTGATATGTTCCACTTAACGGAACAAGATGAGAATCAAACATGAGCTAGTTAGTAACAAGAATAGAACAGTCTGGTGCGGATCAAAGACAGCGGCTCTGGTTTCATCAAGGACACCATTCCCCAAAAGTAAGAGAACTTAATCTTTCCATGCTCAAGTGCATTAATCTTCACTGAGGGTACAATAAATCAGTAGTTGTATGCTTGGAATTTGTCTACAATTTAATCTTCTCTTCTAAGACACGCCCCTTAATGTTCCCTGTAGTTTCCGTCAGGGATGGAAGATATATGCCTTCGTTGTTATTACTATTATTATTACGTTACAATTAGTCCTGACTGGTGGAAACGCCTTACCTTGGTTTTCCCCCTCACAAGAGTATGTTTTTAAATAAGATCTCTAAATGTCTGCTTGTTAATGGTGGGGCCTCTTTCCGGCGAGATAGTAATGTAAAAGATCTACAGCTACTCGCGGCAACATAAACCTGTACTGTTGAATATCTGTAGATCGCGAGCTTCTAGAATCTTAATAATTGGAATTAACACATACGTAAACGTACAGAATATACAGAGGGTGGCAAAAAATGTATACACACACACTTCAAGCAAAGGAAAAACTGTGTTAACATAACAAAACTGAATTCACACAAACAGAAAATGATGAGCACTAATCATCTTAGACTTTTACAGTGACCACACTTGCTCAAAGTGAACATCGGTCTCGATACACTTCTGAGTACGTTGAACTACTGACTGAGCAACGTTTGCGAAAGTGTACTCAGTGATTGCAGCACATGCTGTTTCAGTTTCTTTCCGAAGTGCTGCCAGTGTAGCTGATTTTCTACAGTATACACATCCTTAAGAGTTTCAATAGATAGAGGTCCAACGGAGTTATATCCGGAGAACGCGGTGGAAACTCAATCGGACCTCTTCGTGAGTGGCGAGTGCTCAAAACGTTACAAAACCATAGCCGAGGACGCGGGGCTTGTTGCTGTGCGAGGTCTCCCAGATCTACCCTTGTGAACATCGCTTTCAGTACCACGAGTCTCAAATTCGTCTCGAATGCATGCAATTGTTACTCGCGTTGGCGATTCTGTTCTGTACATACATCTGCGTTGCCTTTGAACTTCAACAACATTCACGGTTTTCCAATACCACTTCAAAATTGCTTTCCGCTGTTCAAACGATAAACTGGGGTACATTTTGTTGTAGCAACGCTGGCATAACGTAATGTAACTCACATCTGTTTACAGAACATCATACAATACTGTTGGCTTTATTTGTTCATTGTTGATTTACCTGTCACGTAGCAACGCTATCATAATATAGGTGAGTCACGTCTGTTTATAGAACATCATACTACACATTAGTGTTGTTTTTCGGTCCAACTTTGAAATATATTTGATACATATCTACTGTGATGATGTGTATACATTTTGGCACCCTCGGTACAAATGTAGAAAGAGAGAATTTAATCAAATCAAATATTGTAGTAACGCACCAATTAAAAATTATTCTGGTTTCCATGGCAACCAATTTATCAATGATATTTTGATTTAAGCCTGCAATCTACAGGATGAAGTTTGTCTTTATAGAAAGCATTGTAAACTTCCCTTTGTTTTGAAATCCAAATTAATATAAGAGCTGGACTACCAGTTTTTAATATCGATTTTCTCTTTCAAAGTCGCAAAGAAAAGGCTTAAAATGTAAGTGTTCATTTTCTTTACATTCAATTAACACAAAACGAAATAAAGCAACTACTTCACGAATTCACACAAAACTGCTCTAGCCCGTCATTCAGCAACAGACTACTACGAACATTGATAATCGCTGCTGGAGAGTGTCTGCATGAGAGCATTGTTACTTCAATTGTAATATTGTTTGGTATTAAAATAATTGCAAATTTTCCCATGTTTAATACAAGACTGTGTTGCTATATGTTTCTGTTTCACTATAATTATGTAATATTCTTTTAAATAAAGTATTTTATTCAATGTTGTAACGAAATAACACCCAGTCTTTATTAAACTCGAGACAAAAATAATCATGTAAACGCACATGACGAGAGGTGACGTTTCAAGTAGTGCATGCACGTAACGAATCTCCACCTACCGCTCCCAAAATACCCCAGAAACTTAGGGAGACATCTGTTTGCACCGTGTCTCCAAATAAAGCCCCCTACAGATAATAATCACAAAAGTAAACATCAGGCGCAAGATAGAGATTTCCTATAGACATTCATATTTTTACCCTTAAAAATAAATATGCAAATTTTAGGGGTAGTGCAAACCAGCAGCCCCTTCTAGAACTCGCCCCTGCTATCGGAAGTTTTAATGTTAACTTTTGTTTCACTGTTATACTATTTTTTACTGATAACAATCTACTTGAACGAGAAAACATTTTACATCAGAGCGCCCTTTCAAATGATAACAAAGGAAGCGCTATAACTCTTTGTTGTCTTTACATGCACTGAATTGAAAGTAAACACAACGAATTCAATGTATTTATCATCGTTAGATTGTTATTGGTGTATTTCCAGAAATAACTGAGCAAGGGTATAAAAACATTTAGATTTTTTTTCATGTGATTCGGCTTTTTTGCAGAATCTCGCTTTGAAGAAGGGGTCAGATATAAGGACATTATGGGAAAAAGTACCGGACCCTATAGACTTCAAGGTGTACGTTTTCAACGTCACAAACCCTCAAGATGTTCAGCGGGGTCAAATGCCTGTACTTCAAGAAATAGGCCCCTTCTTCTATGAGTAAGTGCATTTTTTTCATAGCATTATCATCTAATGTATTGTAGTTTATTATCTGGGGTGCTCTTAGATATATGTCCATTTTACACATTTCTTTTATTTTTAACACGAAGATATAGTGACCTCTGTATTCAAATTAAATGTACGAGATCTTTAAAAGTACTTTAAATGTCCATGGAATTTCGGGGAAATTTGTTTAGTGGCATTATTATTGGTAGCAAGTATATTTCTTTAACAGTCAAAAACTAAATTCTTGCCAGAGCGACATATAATTCAAGTTTGACAACCAGCTGGTCCCACGACTGCCGCCTCTGGGGAAACAATTCCGTACTGTATTTAAAAAAAAAATTAATGGAAGAAATAGACATTCTCACAGATCAAAGCAGAACTGAAGCACGCTTTCGGCCTTGACCATGATTTATTTCTAGATAAATGCGTTTAAACGTGGCACCGGACGACCAATTGAAGTCACCATAAATAACTCCATTGAAATAATCTTAAAATACCGTTTAGTGAAAGTACTCGAGCTGGTTGAGTGTTGACATTAACTGAATAATTGCACAGCATTTTTAATGTAAAATAACATGTTTTTTCGTAATGCGCGTCAATTTGTGAACATTGATGAGTCAAACCAGAGAAAGATTATTGACAATGCTTCAAAAAAGGCAAAGAAAATGACCGATGAGAAACAAAACTGTCAAGATGTGCTCTTTTACCAGGAAGAACATATCGTCAAAATATTCAGTTGACCAAAAACGTTCTGTGTTGTGTTTATTTATTTTTTTTTTTTGCGACACTGAAATTTCAGACTTTGCAACAATATGATTAATGGTTGCCGAAAGTTATACTGTTAAGCTGTTAGGTTCAGTTTCCCTAGCGTTAGCCGGCATTTTGAGAAGCGCGGTCAAACATGAACATTCTGAAGATGGTTATACGAGCTTGTATGCTCTATGAATTTAAGCTGGGGAACAAATGAAAATATGCCAGGGCTTTGGTGTTGTTGCTGTGAATGAAAAGATGCAAAAATGGTTCGGGAAGTTCCAGGCAGGCAATGAAACCCTCAACAATTAGCCATGGACAGAAAGGCCAACATCAATTACTCTCTTAGCGACTATTGGAGTCAGCGACAGCCTACTTATGAGAATATGACACAGCAATTCAATATCAACTATGAAAAAGAAATAAATTCCATCACTGGGATACAAGTTGACAATGGTTTAGAAGGTGCCATGAACTGATGAAGTATTTTGCATTGTTACTATGTCAGAAAAGGCTACTGGCTGATGAAAAGACGCCCTCAACACCTGATGGCAGTTCATGAATCTATCCTCAAATAGTCTAAACCTCCACTGCACCAAGAGGAGATGATGCTGTGTGTTTGGTGCACTGTGCATAATAACTGCTGTCAGTCGGCCAACAATCAACGCCTAGCTGGAATGTATCCACGAAAAGCGTAAAACTAAGGAGCCTGAATTCGTGAATCGCAAACGTATGATAATGTAAAACCACAGACAGTTAAGGTGGCTCCTAAAACCATTATCTACTTGGTTGAGAGACACTAGTGCACTCACCATATTCTCCACGCATTGCACCACCAGATTATAATCTGTGATAATTATCACAGTTTCCTTTCTTTGGGTAATCACCTCCTAGGACAGATATTCCAAGCATTTGTTGATCTGGAAATTGCACTGCATGAATGTTTTGTTTTCTACCCAAAGGAGTTCTTAACAATAGAATTTATAGCCTGCCATAACTTTGGCAGAAGTTCTCGATACTGATGATGACTATGTTTAATACTAAAAATGTTATTTTGTTCAGAATATAATGATTTCAAATATCTGGTCTGGAACAGATTTTTTTTTCATCTTATAGCAAAAATGCATTTAGCACCTGTTTCTGAATTTAAGCATTTGGCTCAATAGCAAAGAATGAGAATTTCGAATTAAAATATCATGAAATACGTTAATGAATATTTTCCAAACTTTGGCAAAACTTTTTTTTCTATCGGGATGAAATAATTGAATATATACCGATAATATATATTACACAGCCCTCACTTGAGATTACTTTGAGAAATAAAGTTGATATTCCCCCTTGAAAAATAAGTTTTTAACTTATAGTTTACCAAACTTTTCATATGACACTTGTAAATCGTGTAGAACTGGTGATCATACTGTTCCAGTAGGCAGGGGCACCAGTGGTCAGCAAATTTCTCTTCGGCAGACATAAATTAATAAAGCAGTTTGCTGGTTATGGTCCACAATTCTTCGACCCCTGACAGCTCTCTTGATATATGATGAAACGTCGCCCCTCTAGAGGCTTTGCCATTTGGTAGTTTCGATATGAGATATTTGAACTGTTCAGAGAATGATTAAGAACCCTTAGGCGGAAACCTCGCAGGATATTCTCCGTTATGTGCACAAAAAATGGCGCAAGACAAGATTTCCGCCGTCAGCGTTGGATGGTTTTGCAACCAGCAAACTTCTTTGTGGCTGTTTACAGAGAAGCTTGCTAACCGTTGTCTGTTGCTGAACAATAAGGATGATTACATTTAGTACCTTACTTTGTAGGTCAATAAAATATCCTATTAATTATGCTATTTGTAAGAAATATTACATTATTTTGCATTTAGTCGCTTTGTTAAAAATGTTCTTGATCTATAATTTTAAATGTAGGCTTTTTCTTCTGTTTTCTTGTATTTTGTGCAATAATGGTTTATATTTTAATTTCAAAATAAATACTTTCACAGAGAGTAAGATAAATGCAATACAGTTAGTCATCAAGTCAAGTAACTGATTTTTGCACCTATCTTTTTAGCTGTTCAATTTAGTTTATAGACATACTTCTTATAAGGTCATGTTGCAATATTTATTATCTAATCCTATAATTTTTCATACTCTTGGTGTTTCTGAACAATAATTAAAAATTATTAATTATATTTGCACAGCTTATTACTTTTATTATTCTATTAACTGATCTTCATTTGCAGTATCTCTTAAGAATATGAATATGAATTCTACAGCTTATCTTGAATTTTTTATTGTCAAATTTTCATATTCATGGAACAGCTGCAGTTATATAGAATGTATTTAATATTAATACTTCGCTTTGATTCTTAAAATGTTTGTAATTATTTGTTATCCACGACAAATAGTTTTTAGTGTGTTCTTAGATCTTTTCTGCTGTTCTCGCATTAAAATCAGAAACCAACTACTTGTTTCAAAAGCGGTTCTTTATAATATAGTTCTGTTATTTGAATTACGGACCGGCATTGCGTGGTAGTATACTGGGGAAAAATCAAAGAGGTCGGTTCAGGTGGTGTATTAGTAACTATACTTGCCTCCTAAACCAAAGATTCCGGGTTCAAATCCGGCCAGAAACGATGGATTTTTTCGGGTGTAAAAATTCTAAGTAAACTTCGGAAGGGAAGTAAAGCTGTGGATCCCATGTCGTACATTTACGGCACGATAAAGAACCTCAAGCCTGAAAGAAGAGGCCTCTGAGCAAAATTTGTTGGCCGTTTCACGACCTGAATTGAATGGGACGCTGATGACCCGAGATGTTAAAAAGTCTCCGTAAATAAACCAATCAACAAAAAATCAGTTAAGAAAATATACATGTGTAGGTAGCACCTTGTAATCAATTTGATTTTGTCAGTGAGTGGGTGGTTGGGCGTTCGTTTATCATTTGGTGCCTTCATTGTGTGCAAAATGTGTGGTAGTTGTTCTTCGATTGATATACCGCTGCATAAATTTAGTCCTGAAGAACGGAATTTCATTTATACGATGTAAAATAAAATTAAAAAAAAAATTGAATAAAACCTGCAGTACTTCATCCCGTCCCCTTGTTGCCTACACCGGGAAGTATATTTCAAATTTTATCATTTATGATTTATTAAAATTATTTTATGATACATAATACATTTTACAGATCATAATCTATAAAAATAATAATTTGTCCAACTGTGAAAAAATAAACGCTTGTCTCAGCCTCAAGTAATCGTGAATCTTCGTTCACCCAGAAATTTCTTCAGATTTGGAAACAAAAGTAATCGCTGGGAGCTGAATCCGATGAATATGGCGGATGTGGAAGAACTCCCAATCGAAAGTCATAGTTTTGCACCAACAATCCCAGACGCGTGTAAAGCAGGGTTATTATGAATAAAGAGGAATTTTCTTTTTCGAAAGACGTTTAGCCTAAATACCATCCTTCCGTTGGTCCATTAGTGAAGGGTTACACTCCCCTCCTTCCAAAGGTAGTCTACGAGCACCACAGCACGAGAATCCCGAAATACTGTAGCCATGACTCTTCCTGCAGGTGGAACCGTTTTTGCTTTCTTTGGTGCACTTTCACCTGTTGTCATTCGGTGTTTGGACTGCTCCTTTGTCTCTGGCATATAATGATAAAACCATATTTCATCTACTGTTACCAGAGAAACTCCATGAGTGGGTGATGTAAGTAGGCTCACCAGAAGAACTTTTTCAAATCCTTAGACGAGAGCATTTGAATACAACTATCTACCGGTGGACCATATATATTAACAGTAATTATAATATTACAAAAGGATAAAACACTAAGAAAAAGTCACACTTGAGATCGCTATATTTCGGACTCGTGGAGTCCTTCTATGCCAAGAAGACAAGTGACGGTGATAAAAGTAAATATTGAGTATCGAAGGTAACGTTATGCATGGAAAGAGATGAAACGAGTACAGGGGGGAAAATTAATACGTAAGATTTAAACCAGGTGGTACACGCGTTTTATGTAACATATAGCTGCCATTTCTCTATCTCTGAGTAAACTTTCAGAGCATTGTGTAGGTAACGCGTCAATAAGAGATTAAAAGCATCATCAAAATCCTTACAGTGAGATGAGGCATGTTGGGCAACCGGCAAGGGAGACTTGGTTTTAAAAGAACGTCTATGATTGTTCATACATAGCGAAACAACAGTAGAAGTTAAACCAATATAAAATGCTTTGCAAAGCTTACAAGATAACATATATACGACGTTCTTGGAAGAACAGGTAGCAAATGAAGAAATGTTAAATTCTCTGGATAAATTAGGACTGTGGAATGAATTGCACGGCATAATTAGCGCACAGGTTTTACATTTAGGGCGTTGGCAAGGATATGAGCCAGCAAAGGGACATGGTAAATTCGGAGGAGATAGGTTTCGGCGAAATATACTTTTAAGGTTAGGGAGTGCTCTAAAAATAAGACGGGGTACAAATTTAGAAAAACCATTTAAAGATGAGTGCATTAACAAAGTATCATGACATTCTTTCAAAATAGGTCTGATGCTTTCAAATCCAGGCACGTAAGTAGTAACAAGATTAATGAAGTTCTTATTAGAAGTTTTAGGTTTGCATTGGAAAGTTTTGTGCGCTGGGATTATACGGGATTTTAAAAGACAGGAAGGATAATTTTGGTCTTGGAACTTTTGAGTTAGGTTTTTAATATACTTGTGAAGAGATATTTCTATTATTTTGTTTTAGCGGTTTTTTTAAGGTAACAAGCAGTGGTGGTCGCTTCTTATGAGCTAATGAGTTATAGCTGACTTTTAATTAATTCAATAAACTTTTTCTTCGGACTGTGTCCTATAACCTCCTAATTCTAGAAGAACATTTTTCAAAACTTTTTAAGAAATATTTTCTTATACTTTACCTTCAAGCATCTAATATAGTTAATACTATATTCCCCCCAATTATAATTATCGATTTCTTTTGTTCTCCGCCGGCTGGACACCGCACCTTAACATTTCATGTGTGTTGTATAATATTTTATACTCAATCCCAGATTTCCATTTTTATTTTCATCTATTCTTTATTTATGTTCCCATTGTTTCAATATACAAATATTTTAAATAAGACTTGCAAAATGAAACTCGTAAAAACAATGCCTCTCATATGTGATACATAATACGTTACATTCTGAACATTTAAATTTAGTTTTGAGTTGCAGTTCTTGGTTCGGCATCTCATCCATTTGGTCTTGTCACTGATTGCACAAAAAGGTGTTTTCTTTCCGTCCTCCTTGCATCTCAATTTGGAAGTGGGCCTGGTTTTGATATTTTCCAATGTCTTGGCATAGGGACTTCAGTTTTGCAGTCTGAAGAATACATTAGTATTTCTTTCGGCTCTGGCAGCAGAGCTCAAAAATTCATTAATGTACATTTTAAAGTCCAAGAGATTCTTGATAAATTTTTCACTTGTATCCAAATAATTTTGGTCCCTCTTGTATTCGATTTATGAATTTACAATTGCTAAATCAATAAAATGGAAGAATATTCACTTAGACCACTCGTCTTTTTGGCGTTGTCAGTAAAAAATTCTTCAAACACAGAATTTCGTTTATTTTTTACATACTCTCTAAGGAGTGCTGTTCCATCATTTGCTCTCCAAGAGAACGATTAACTAAAACTGACAACGACAAACATTTTTGTCTTACACGATCAATGATTGGTTGGACTTTCCATTATTTGTTATTTCCTTGAACTTCTGCTGCAATGCCCAAATTGTATTACAAAATGTAAGTAATTTCTTATTTGAAAATGCGGTCCCTTGGAATTACAGTTAAAGCAGGCATTCTCAAACCGCCAAAGAAATACATTCTCAATCTTGGTAATTCATGCAGCCTGATATTATATGGACCTCTATAAGATTTTTAATTTTCAAAGAAATTGTGTTTAGAGGTTTTGGTTGTCTTGAAGAGTCCTTATATTTGTCTGCAAGTTAACGGTTACGAATTGCAACATTCCTTACGGCTCACCACAACGGAAATATAAATATATATTGCAAATCTCATCATAATATTTTATGCATTGAAATTAGTATCGTATGTATCATATGTTTACATGTGTGTAATATGATATAACTTTAACATGTTATTTGTAAGTAGTCAAAAGGCAAAGTCTCAGGTGTTTTCTCTTTACGGTCGCTTAGAAAACCAAATAAGTCATAAAACTCTTTACAAAGAGCTAGAGTAAACCCGAGAGATGCCACTTTCAAAAGGACTGCTGTTGGAAGGTTAATAAACCCAAGGCCTCTTAATTTCGTTAGGGGTTTGAACCCGACAGGCGGTTGTACAGTTAGCTTTTAAACTAGCCAATGTTAACAAGAGTTTTAAACTTTCAAATAATAACGAATGTCACGCGCTCGCAGTCGAATTTAAACCAGTCAATAGTAAATGTACATTTAAACAGAGGCGCGAGTCATGTGTGTGTGTGCGTGTGTGTCTCCGTGGTTTAGTGAAGTCAACGATTATTTAATTTGAATAAGTGTATAAGGAAACATTTGTTCGGTTGGGGGGCGCAGTTTCAAAAAGTTTCTAATTCAGTTCATGCAGTTTAACGCAATTGAAGACGGTTCAAGCAGACACTTCGGTTAAAGTAACTATTTTAATTTCTCATTCTGCGGGGACGCGTTCACTCATTGTTAAGGTCTGCACGCTGCGACGCACGCTTTTCTAAGTTCTATACGCGTGTCAAGATATGTGCTGAGGTATTTATAACAAATTCTATTTCAGACCTGGCTTTCAAATTAAATTCACATTCGTGGAAGTAGAAGTTACGACAGGGGAATTTATATTTGATGTAGATAAATTGTATCGTACTTAAAACACCAGAGGACGCGAATGATTTAGGGCATAAAATCGTGTGCTTACTTATATTACTGGTTTCTCACCGTCCTGTCAAGTAGGAATCAATAAAATAGCTGAGAAACTGTTGTCACAGAAGCGTAAACATGTTTATTTAAAATTATGATAACATCTAAAGTTGATAATAATTTCCCCCTCCTTTTTTCCCTGGAAAGAATGGTAAAGCACCTCCAGCTGATGATGTTGCTATGATTAGGTTAGCTAATAGCCAGAGTTAGATAGAGAATAGGACATTTTCCCACCTCAGAAGAAACTATCCAGTACAATGTGTGTGTGTGTGTGTGTGTGTGTGTGTGAAAACATCGAGATCAATATGTTAGATTTATGTATAAAAATATAGAAACAGTATCTATCTGGCTGGGCACCAGAAACTAGCAAATTATACGAAACAGGAAGCGCTCTCTTATAACTGCGCATGTCAAACAGCTCGCACCTCTGCTATGGAATATAAGAGCTGAAAATTTCCAGGAAAGGTAACTGACGCTCTCTGCATGCGCGAAACGAATTTCTTACGTTATCATACAGATCTTCTTAAATGAAATGTGAAACAATATAAAGATAACTAAAATGATTAATGCATATAGTAGAAAATAGATACTTTTACATGATAATTTTTTAACTTTTTTTTAATTGGCTGTGCATTAATTGACGTATTGCTCCTGCATTGCTGAAATCATCACCTTCATTTTTATCTGTAGTGTTGTTCTAATTTATCGTTTATAATATCATTTTATTCGCTTTTAACTGTTAGAGTATCCAGAAGTCGTCATTTCTCTGCACAGGCTAAAATAACATCAGTTTATCTATATTTAATACTAATAGGATTTTGTTCTTGATTTTACCGGTAATGCAGCATTTCACTTGCCTGCAGGTTCTAGCACTACAGTAACGTTGTATGTTTTACTCCAGTAACTTTCGAACCGTTCGAACAAAGGAATGGGATTTTCTGTTTGCTGAGAAAGATTTCCAAGTAATTATTTTAGGATAACGTTCCTCAACAGATGACTCTATCGCCAATATTTCAGGCAACGTAAAGACACACGGGTTGTGTGTGCCGTGGCAGAGTCCTGTTGGAAAGTTGTGAACCTACGTTCCCTCACATTTCATTAACGGGAAAAGAGTTGCAAAATATTCTGCTTCAGAAAATAATGAATGAATTTATGGAAAATGATCTTTTTATTTTTAAAAATTGTTGCATACAAAATGAGCTTACTCCTCTTCGAAGTCAGTGTGTGTAACCAGCGCTACATCAGCTGATAGAACAAGCAGCTCAAATGCGTCAAAGGAGGAAGAAAGCTACAGTTTCAGCACGTTAAGTTTCACGTTGGGCGTGCACAATGGAAAACTTGAAACTCAGGATTTTCTTATTGTTAAAACTCTGTATGAAAAAGTGCAAATTAAGCAGTTGGCTAGCCTACTCCAAATCTAAATTTAACACAAAAGCTATAAATGCAGGAAAGACAAGTGCTTATGTAAGAAACTTGATAGAAAATTGTACGTAAAGAATTGAATGAACGGATGTTAAATATGAAAAAAAAAATTTTTTTCTCGTGCATGCATTTTTGAAAACAGTGATACATAGAGCAGGGGGGGTGTAACAGAATATTGCATATTTTAAAACATTAATTAAAAACGTGCAGGAAATGAAAAACATCTCAATAATGTCTTAGATATCGATATGGATTTTATCTTTTCTTGCAAAGTTTGAGTATTGTATTTAAAGTGTCTTCTGTATATTTGATTGCTGTCTTTTTTAATTATTTGGCTGGTTATTGAAAAGTAGTGTCGCGCTCATTTAATTTATTGCACGAAATGCCACTGTCTGCCAATATTCTTTTTTGTTTGTGAGATATAATTATATTTCCAAAATTTATCTTATTTCTGTCATCATAAAGAGCAAAGATTATTATATTCTGGTCCCTTGGCTGTTTCTGCATCATATTTTCTGGAAAAGAAAGTTTAGTGGCCTAACTCCACTAGGTAAACGCAAATCTAAGCAAAGTGTATACAAGTTTCCTTTTATATGTTCCGATTCCTTGTTTATTTGCTTCAATCATTAGTTAGTTCCTTCAAACAGAAGTTGTGTGTTGCTGCCAGGAGAAGTGTGAATAGATCGTCAACATGTAGCAAACTGCAGGAAGTGGTGCTTCTTGTTCCTTTGTTTTCCTTCCGATGGTGTCTCTGCACTTGACCACCACCTTTCATTCCTCTCCATTGTTCTAGAGCAGACAGGGGCAACCTCCTCTTCGGTTAGTAGTTCAGAAGTCTGCATTTGTGTAAGAATTGTGTTTCTGTTAGTAAAGGAGATTGCACTGCACGTATTTGCTTTAGGGGCTCATTAGACCCTTGTTCACTTGCAAAAGCAATGCGGACGAGATCTTCATGGAATAACCTGTGCGCCTATATGCCTTGTTACATCTACAGTCCTCCAACAACGAGAAGTTGCCTGCTGGGGGGGGGGGGGGGTAATGTCTACTTGATGAAGTACAGGAGGAAAGCTATTTCGCACAATGCTTTCTGTAATAAACGTATGTGCTAACAATGACAATAGGGAATATTATTAAGATATGAGATGGAGAAACTAGACGGAAACAACTGACAACCCAAGCTACAGAACGGGTACTAGGAGTTTTCAACATTTTTGACGATATGAACAAGTTTCATAATCCTGGTTTAAGTCGCGAGTACTTTTTACATTTATTACAACAAATTATATGAATTGTACCAATAATATTTTAATAATAATAAAACAATCACCAGGTTAATAAAAACTTTGCTTGTAGCTACAGGTAAGCTATATTTTTCCTAAACTTGATAAAGATGCCTAATACAATACACTATTTGACCGACATGGGTGGCCGAGGTCGTTAAGATGCGAACTCGTGAGCGGGGAACGGGAGATCTGGGGTTCGAATCCCGCCAGGACCATCCTCCCTGACTGAGTTTTTTTTTCAGGTTTTCCTCAGTCCTCATAACTAGCAAATGCCGTGGATTTTTTTTGATTGATTTATTTATGGACGCTCTTTAACATCTCAGGTCGTCAGCATCCCATTCATTTCAGGGCGTGAAACGGCCGACAAATTTGCTCAGAGGCCTTTTTTCGTGCCGTAAATGTACGACACGGGACCCACGGCTTTACTTCCCTTCCGAAGGAAGCCATACTTAGGATTTTTACGCCCGAAAAAATCCATCGGTCCTGGCCGGGTTCGAACCCGCGTTCTTGGGCGTAGGAGGCAAGTATGGTAACCACTACACTACCAGGACCGATAATGCCGAGGAGGTATCCTAAACTTAGACCTGGAACGTTTACTTCCTTAAAAAATCCTTTCCCAATATATCATTTCATTTCATGTATGACCAGTGTTCACCGCCTGTGGTGCCTCAGTCATTAAAACTGGCATTAAACACCATTAAAAAAAGCTAACCATTTGCGTAATGTCGTTATCGTTCACTTATAGAAATTTTGTCTCCCAATCATCTTGAAAAGAGAAAATTTTCTTTGTTACTTTTTTTCTAAAAAAATTAAGTCAGTGTCGAAGGTGACGGGAGTATCGGCTCATCGCCACTACACATAATTAGAAAGTTATTCATAACAAAATTAATACAACGGATGGAAAACCATAGCTCAGATGGAAGACCGAAGTGCCACCTTATTGTTGTATCAAACCAGAAAATACTCCACCCCTTTACAGAAATGTTATAATCAGATCGTTTTCTCGAACATTCTTACCACAAATGTTTGATTGGGATAACTCGAAGCAAAGCTTCATGGCAGAGCCCTTAGCATTTTTAAATGTTACTCTCCGAGGACCAATGAAAGTTTGAATATTATTAACAAATTTTGGCGACTTTGCAGATAATCTGGCACCGACATATACAAAACATCAGTTTTTCTTAAACCTGTTGACAAAGGTGCAGACGTAATGGGAGGGAATGGTCATAAAACTTTCATTTAAATTAAAACCGAGACCATCATAACTTGGTTTCACCGCCCATTGTTATTTTACAAATAACACCTTCCGAAGAGAGCGAGCTCGTAATAAATTAATAATTCTCCTTTTAGCATTTTACTAGAATAGGTCCACAAGTTTCCGACCATTTTCAAGGCATGATAAAGACAAAAACTATATTTCACTTTTCAATATAGTTACCCTTTATTGCAATAGACTTCCCACATCTTTGAATTTACATTTCAATTCCCCCACCCCACAAAATAGTCAGAAGTCTGTCTGCAAAATGGGCATAACCAGTATCCATCACTTCTTCAAAACACTTAAATTTTCTCCCTCGAAGGTCCTTCTTGAGTTTTATGAAGAGGAAATAGTCGCTGGAAGCTAGATCTGGGTCGTAGGGTGTATGATCGATCTCCATGAAACCACATTTCTTCACAGCTTCCTTTGCAACAAGAGTTGTGTGCATAGGCGCGTTGTCGTGAAGAAGAAACACACCACCATTCAGCTTTCTTCGCCTTTTCTCTTTGATGGAAGCACGTAGTCTGTGTAGTAGGCCAGCATAGTATTTCCGATTTACTGTGGTGTTCCTCTCTTGAAGTCAATGAAGAGTATTCTTTCACAGTCGCAAAAGATTGTGGCCATGATCTTCTTGGTTGACTGAGTGACCTTGGCTTTTAGAGGCGGTGCTTCGCCAGGTTTATGTCACCCCACTCCATTGATTCTCTTTTGGACAAGAAATCATAGTACAGGATCATAGTTTCATCTCCAGTAAAAAACGGGCGTTAAACAATATTCATTCATACATCTCCAGTAACGATGGTTTGCAGAACTTCTCTCTGGTTAACTCGGCACAGCTCCAAATATGCCTGACAACAGATGACTCGTTGCTTTTGGACCGAGGAAAGAATTTTAGGCACCCATCTTGCACTAACCTTATTCATGTTTAAATGTTTGTGAATAACTCGAAGGACTGTTATTTTAGAAAGGCCCATCGTTGCTGCTATTTCTGTAACTTTGAGCCGCCGGTCTTCCATAATTTCTCCTTCCACAAGAGCTATGCATTCAGGAGTGAGCATCTCCAAGGGTCTACCAGCACGCTCTTCGTGTTCAATGCTTTCTCGTCCTATTCGAAAAAGTTTTGCCCATTTTTTTACGTAGAATAGGAGGGGATGCTTCTTGCATATACACTGTCCAATCGCTATTCAATTTCATTTGGAGTAAGTCCTTTTGTGAAGAACTTAATAACAGCTGGATACTGCATTTTGAACATGTCACAATTTATTACACGTAGCCTCCTTTAAGCAAGTATATCTGAACAACTGAACACAGAGGAGGGAAGTTACAGCTGTAATTATTTACCTATCAGATGAAGTATGACACCAGGTAATGATTTTGTGAAGGCAATAACCCTTTCGGTGAGGTGGGAAAACTTATGGACCTATCCTCGTATCTGGATTCACCTAGCTGATATGCAAATTTAAACATAAAGGTCGTATTTCAAGTTAAGAACCATTCTTAGAAAAATCACTTATGTTGCCCAGCGCACGTGAACATATTAAGCCATGACAAAAACATCAATTTTTATTTTGGGAACAGGTCTTATGCTCTAGCTGTCTGAACATACGGTTTCAGAGTACATAAACAGCACACGTCTCTCAGATACGTCCTCGTGTCTGGAAGATTGCATTTATTCTAGCTATAAATTATTCAGCATGAACAGCGTATCTTCAAACAAGTGGTTTATCCTAATATTAGTATCAGGAATATTTCATGCCTTATCTTAGTTGTGTATTTCATCCAGAAATGCGACTTTGTCTTGATTGCAGTGAATACAAAGAGAAGGTGAACGTTGTGGATCAGAACAAGGACGATACAGTTTTCTTCAATCCTGTGGATCGGTGGATCTTCAACAAGCAACGTTCAGGAGGCCTCACAGGAGATGAATTGCTGACTGTACCCCATGCTACTATCCTGGTGGGTTACAATTAAATTTTAGCAGTGCAAGTAGTAGTTTTCTCTGGTACTGTTATATCCTTAACCAATTTTCATTACATACAGTTTTAATAAAGTGGGCGTAATTTGTTGTACACTTATTACATATATGGATAGCCTATCGTGTCCCTTAAGGCCAAAGACCTGCTAACAATTAGGGAAAGCTCGATTTTTCCTAACATGGTGAGCTGTTCCACGGTAGTTATTCATATGCTGTTTAAGACACTGACTGACTTGGTCTTTGGTTACCTACTCTTTGGTTGCTTCTCGAGAGATTTCCATTTTTCTCTTCCCCTTGCTACTCTTGACCAATCTGGACCTGCATGCCCCTTAAAGAGGTCTGTCCATTTTCTTCTGGGTCTGTCTTGTGTCTTTTTTCCTATCCGGTTTTTTTAGGGGTTAATCGGAACGATTTGGGTAAGGAAGTGGCAGAAAGAAGGGTATTGGGGTTCCGGATGAGCACCCCCGTTAGTCGCGGTTCTGCTGTTGCTGCCAGCCAATAGCTGGAAGCCGCATTGAAGTGTTTACTGGCAGCCCAAATGACAGAGGCCCTGAGGGCTTGCCCAGTGACTGTAGGTAGGGGTAAATGGATAGAAAGGAGATGATAGGAATTTCATTATTTGTTTCATCTTAAACCATTGTATTCATTTCGTCGTTCGTACGAACGATTTGTTGTTTGACGATGTTGTATGCCCTGTCAGAGACGCCGGCATATCTCCCGGGCGCGTGCGTCCTGTTGTTCCCAGTTCCTATGGGCCACGTCGGGGGCGTGGCCATCGTCTTCGGGTGATGGTTTGGTGGTGGAAGGGCTATGGGGTGTGTCTGAAGATGTCTCAATGGTCTGCAGCTGCTGTCTGATGATGTCTAGTAGCCTGAAGCTGGAGGTCCGGAGTTCGGTGAAAGCCTCCTCCAGTCGTCCAAGGCGGGCTAAAACTATTTCGAGGGATACCTGTTATTGTAGCTGGAAGTCTGAATAGTATCGTATTTATTGGTTAGCTCGGTGGTGACGGATGGTATGACTTTTCTGAGGAAGGAATCGTGGATGTCCAAGCGTGAGAAGATTGTGTCGCAGCTCCGACGGGTGAGGGCGGCCTGTTCTCTGTGGTTCTCGGTGATGGCTTCAGGAGGGGAAGTGGTCTGGTGCTGTGCATGAATTTCCTGCCGGAGGTTTTCGGCTGAGGTGTGCAGAGTGGCAGGGGCGGTGTTGAGGTTGCTCTCCAGGGCCGAGACCCTGGAAGCCAGTTCAGTGAGAGCGGTGTTCTGATGTGCGAAGGCGGCAGAAGTTGTATTTGAGTTTGATATGGCCTCGAGACCAAGGAGCTCTTTTTGTTCAGTGTAAAAATGTATTGTTACAGGCAATGGCATTGACAGTCGAGCGCGAGAAGCCAGCAGCCCTCAAACTTCTCAACAAGGCTATACCGCATCTTTTTGGCGAGCCTTCTACGATTTTCGTGACTGCCCCAGCACGTCAGATTCTCTTCGAAGGACTTCCCATCTTTTGCAACGCGACAGACTTCTCTGCTAAGGCTATTTGCTCAGAGATTCGCAAACAATCTGACAGTTTCCTGAAGCTCGAAGAGAATATATTTGGTTTCTCATTCTTTGGAATGGTGAGTAACAATAACGATTAACTACTAAGAATATACCAAGAATCCATGCTCTTCTCCTATTGACCCATAAACAATGTCCTATAATGTTTCTGGATATAAGCTCTTGAAAGCAAAAGTAATAGAAATTACTAATTTTCTGCATTTACCTGAAAGATTCTTTGTACATTTGTAATGGAATTTTGTAACCCTAATATATAGAATGTTTCTGAAATACTTTTGCAAATTTTGGTGGCGACTTTCTCACACTAAAAGAAGGAAAAAGAAAAACAAAAAACAAATAAACATAAGTATGGAAATCCTTAGTCTTTGAGCTATTATTGAAAGTTTAACTTCAAAGTGTTTCAAGATGTAATCTAACAACTTAAGTTCATAATCAAAAATAGAATTAATGTTGTTAAGTAATCGAATGATGTTACCGATACAAGTCTGCTGATGCACTTAGCACATCAGCATTGCATACTTATATGACAAAATATTATTCGCAAAATGCAGCAATAGCATGTTGAAGGTTAGCCATTTTTGTGATTTAATAATAATGCTATCAAAGGTGACAGAAACAGTAATTTTAACTCTGGCGTAACTTTTATTAATAACTCCAAAACTAAGCATTTTTGGACATATATTTATATGCATTTTTTCTGGATTTGGTGAAAGGAATTCACACCAAAGTTTGTGAAAATGTTTTTGAAACATCCTGTATAATTAAAAAAACTAAGATAAGGTACTCATATATACATATTTCTGTTTATTTCATACATTGTTTCTGCAATTATGTAATCGATCATTTATTTATATTTATTACTTAATCAATTTTTCTAATACTATAACATATTTGTATTAAACACCCTGCTGGCTATTACAATTGCCACACTTGTGCGCCTGAATAATAGCCATGCGGAAAAGATCTGCCTTCTAGTTCGGTTGTTTGATGGGTATGTTGAGATCATTCACGTCTGTGTGTTCACCCTATCTCATATTCCTTTCGCTGTGGACACACTTCATTCTATATGAGCACCAAATTTTGGCAATAACATCCAGCACTCTCTATGCCACAATATTCCTGCGATCAATTTCAGACACCCTCACGTATTGCTGTCGTATTTTCTACCAGTCATACTCGTTCTTTCTCCTGAAAATATGGGGTTGGTTTAACGGTTCGTATGAATATTGCGATTTTAATGACCACGAGTGCATTTTAAGTTATATACACACCATTTTCTTCTTCTTAATGGGCCAAACGGAATATATAGCGAGAGGCTGCCACAGGCTGTTGTAATTTTACACGTCACGAATTGCTTCAAAAGTCTAACCCTTAGGTCAGTTTTAGGTAGAATCAGAATTTTTTAATTTACAATTAAGTAGTTAGGTTAGGTTTGGATAGCGAGGGAGAGAAATTAGTTTTAAATTTAATGAAGTCATAAATCTCTAAAATATTGACTTTACCTTTCCTGCGTGTTAGTCACGTTATGTCAGTTATATAATGTTGTACTCAAGTATATTTTGGTTCAATAAAATAAGATCATACTTTTTTTAGAGTCATCATTTGAAGAAGTTAAGGAAGGGGTGGGAGTTTTAATATATTTGAAGATTATGATGCCCCGCGTTGGTAGGCCAAAGTTTGAAGGAGTTTATGGGTGGCGGGAAGAATGGTGATGGAAGTTTGATTATATGCAGGTACAGCTCACCGCTCAATAACTCTTCTTGTCGATCTACAGGATGTTGCTGGTTTTTGGGACCTCATAGTGCCGGGTTGAGTGAGGGAAATTAAGGGTGACGTATTGACGAGAAAGAACACTTTGCTATCTGCCGGTTGACGTCGTTTGTTCAACCAAGAGTGCATACCAGGGCGTTTGTGTTCGGACAGCAGTAATGAGAGAAACAAATCGTTTGGCAGACACTCGGATATGTTTTCTAACTGCTGAGAAGATGCGCCGAGCAGAAGTGCATTGATGTTCGAATGCGTTCTCTGACTTCCGAATGCTGAATACTTGAATCTTGAAAGGTCCAAAAAATTGCGATTTCATGTCCTTAAATACTCAATAAGGCTCGCTTGACCACTGATACAGGGACGCTTTATTTTCCCGCCACTGTGGATTTAGACATCCTCATAGGATATTGTTGACTTCATGCAACTCTCATATTACTGGCTAGTCAGATTATCTGAACGTAACAACTTGGCGATTCGTCCACCGTTCAATTTCAACTTTTGCCATACATTAGAGTTCAACGTACATTAACGGTAGCATATGTATTAACAGCGTTCGTCTTTGCCAACATCCCCCCCCGTACAAGAAACCCCCTTCCAATGAACAAAAGCATTTTACTCCATTGTCTGTCAAAACGGTCCCTCTGTTGTCCGAGCAAGAATTCCTGCTTTTCGGAATATTTTTACAGACTTAGAACCCTTCACTTACAAATAACTGAAATAAAATGTTACATATATTCTAATTAATTTCCCACAGTTGACGGGGTACCAAAAACTGCATCACATTTCTTGCGTTAGAATTTCACTGTACAAAACATTGTTAGCTTAATGCGTAAATTGTACATGGTACTAGTCGTATGTCAGTACAGAAATACTTTAAATCTGACTTAAAAAGGAAAACAATGAATTTAATAATTAGGTATATACTGGATAAAATATTCAGCCCTGCATGACATGAAATATCAGCAAAATTGGCATTTTTACTAATTGTTTTATATAAACTTTGAAATCGCCTTACACTGCCATACTTGTACTGTACTGGAAGAATGAAGGATAGTGTTTATATAGAAAAGAGCGACTATTTTTGTACTCGAGTGCGCAGTTCGACATATGCAGAAGTGCAAAATTTGGATGGCAATGTGCATATCATTTTGTTTCATTAAAAATATGGATAACTTCCATCATTTTACATAGGAAATGATCAACTGAGACTTCCCAAGGATGGCAGAACTTCATCTCGAATATGGTCCTCACATTCAGCGGATTTGACGTCCTTAGGTCTTTTGCTTAGGGGTTTATCAAATTACCGACATACAAAACCAAGGCAAATTTCCTAGATGAAAAGAATTGTATTCGAGAAGAAAGTGCAGCGATTTAAGGCAAATCATTACAAACATTTTTCTGGTTGCATTCGAACGTTAGACACAATGTTTGAAATAGATACTGGCAAAACATGGTTAATTGAGTAAAAAAAGAAAATATATACATATGACTTTCATATAAATTTTGTGACAAACTATTGTTTCTTGATAATGGATTGAAATTGTTATACCTACTCTATATATAAAATATGGGAGTATTCTAATTCTCTTTTTAATTTAATATATTTATGCAAGAATTGTTTCGTTTTGTTCTGTTTATAAAATGTTTTCAGTTCATCAATGCAAATAAAGTAAAAGCAACACATGTCTAATGTCTAATTTTAAACTCCTATGCTCATTCCCCCCCCCCCCCCATTTTCTCACATTAACCAGTCCCATAGTCTTCCGAACATTGCATTTGATTAGGTTTTATTTTTACCGGCTAATCCTCTAAATATTGTTTAAAAGCTGTTATATCTCTAAGGTCATCATAACAAACTTTCTCCGTTATCGTCATACCTACCCTTTAAAATCGTCATTAACTCTTAAAAGAATCTTCCTGTTCCTGTTTCACTTCTCTCTTCGTTTTATCCATTTTCTTTTCCGACTTTCCTTCATTATGAAATCACTTGTGCTTTTGATCTTCAGCTCCAAAGGGCGCATGTTTCTAGTTGCAAGACATGCGTTACATTTCTTGTACAGATTTTGTAAGTAACTTAATCAAAATAAAAAAAGTTGGTTTCGAAAAAATCTCTGGCACATTACATCCTAATTTTGAAAATAATTTTTTTGTGAAAATTAAAGTCTTCTCAATCATCTTTTTGTATCCCTATGCAACAAGCTTATGTTACTAAGTAACAATATACAGAAATGTATTTGTGATTTAAATTTCAATAGTTCAAATGAATTCAAAACAATCTCCATCGGGACCTATACATTTTTAACACCTAATATTAATTTGTGCCATTTTGATAAAGCTTGGCGTCCAGATATAATGAAATTTTGTTTCGTCGTCTAAATTTCTTCACATGAAAGCGTATGCCTCTCGATTTTTTCTGCCTTTCAAAAAGAGCATAAATTTTTATATTCATGATTTTTGCCCACGTATGTTTAGCGCTTTATGTTCCCAGGCTTCTTTGCCTATTCATTTAATTTGTCGACAATTTAATGATTCATTCACACATTTTTTGGATCATTCTTTTGTTCATCTTTTATAGGTCATCTCCGGCTAAATGATTTTTAGTATTTTTTTTTATTTCAAGTATTAGCGCATGTTTTCTCAGATTTAAGAAATATTTTATTATAAATTGTGTTTGCTCTATTCTATGTAGTCACAAATTATTTGCACAAAAAGGCAGTTATACAAGCACGGGTCATATCTATACAGAAAGCTGTTACATTGAAACATTTTCAGAGATATTGATTGGTATGACACTTTTTGCAGAATTTTTGATTATACAAGACCCATACAATTTTTCAACTGTCTATGGTTTTGTTTTTCTTACATAACCCTACTTGACGTCTTGTGTTTAACGGCCTTAGACGTTCCTTCGTCCCTATAATCAGTTCATGAGTGACGGTGACAGTAGTCGATGAAAGCTAGAAAATGGAAAGCTTAGCTAAATTTTAGACACTGAATACAAAAACTGATAAACAATGAGTCACTCATTACGCTACAATGAGTTTGAACATATTTGTTGTGCAGTGATGAGTATTGTCGCTTACAACTACGCAATGCTCTCGTAACAAATTTGGGTAAGGGAGCGGCCAATTGATCGCCTCCGGTAACCGATGGTAAGTGTGCTATTATTTTAAAAAGTTACAGCTGAAATGAAAAAAAAAAAAAAAAAAAAAAATATTGGCGAGCTAAACGTCATAGAAAGGGATTAAGTCATAAAAACCATAGAAAAATACTTCCAAAAACAGTGAAAATATGAGTGCTTGAAAATCAAAAGCGGCCTTTTGACCACCAATGGGCATTCTAGTGTTAAGGCGTCAAGGATATGAACTCATTTCGTTCATCAGCAATTCCCCTACAGATTTACACCTATAGCATTCAGCCTACAAACTACAGATGCAGTGAGGGATCAATGCAGTTTTAACGACTATAAATAACAGATTAAAAGGATGAAGACGAGGTTAAAAGGACAATTATGGAACGTTTTGAAGATAAAATTGTTGAGTGCTTTTTTGAGAGGAATTGCGTTATTAATTCATAGATGTGATTACTTAATTTTGTCAAATCAAAAAGTTAATCTGGTCGGATTCTTTGGAATATTATTTAGTATATTACGAGGGGTTATCAAAAAGTATGGAACTGATATTTTGTTTGTATGTTGTAGCACTAAGGATCGTTATTATTTTAATAGAAGATTTGAGATGACCCCACTGTTTTGGAACTTGCTAATAAAGCTACCAGTCTTATGCCATCAAAACCCTAGAAAGAGGCATCCAGCCCAAGGCAAAAGAGGGGAGGGAGGAAGTTTAGGCAGGTGCAGGAAAAGTCATCCACGTAAAGCTTTGAAGGTAAAATTTGCGTTCTTTTTGATCATGTGGCTTTGAAATGTTCTACAGTTCTCTCTCAGTGCTAGTCATTTTTAAAGGAATTAAGTTACTGAGAGAAGACCTGGCTTTGTTCACGTTTAATAGATCTTGCTCAGGATAGTAGTTTATTGAGCACGCGAGACAAGACACAATAAACCCTTCGGTGCTGATGTAACGTAAACTCACTCCACTCACCGATTATTGTACTGTGACTTTCACTTGTTTCTAAATGCAGGGGGGGGGGGGAGAAAGGAAAAAAAAAATAAAAGCGCTTCGCGGACGTCATTTTAGTAAGATAATGAACTAACCAGACCTCAAAGAAGGCCTTCAAAGAGAGCTTTGAAATGTGAATTAAACCTTTTTTTAATAGTGTTTAACGCCGTTTTTACTACTGAAGCACCACAGGCGGTGAACACTGGTGATACAAGAAATGATATGATAAATTAGGGAAGGATTTTTTTTTTTAGGAAACGTTCCAGGCTTAATACCTTCCCAGCATTTGCCATTTATGAGGACTGAGGAAAACCTGGGAAAAACTTCAGTCGTGGAGGACGGTACTGGCGGGATTGGAACTCCAGACCTCCCGTTCACGAGTCCGCGCCTTAACCACCTCGGCCACTCGTGGCCGTATTAAGCTTTGTAATTATAGATTAGATCAAAAGGGGACTGTTTTCTCGCTTTGTATTTGAATTAAAAATTAAAAAGTTTTAAATATTTCTAGACTTTTAACAACCTCTGGTACAGGGAATTTCAACCTGGTTTGTACAGATGGAAGACGAATTTAGATAAAACGCAAAGACGAAATCAAATCTTATTACTTAAAGAATTTATTTTAAAAATGCGAAACCTTTCTCAGTCATTGTGGTATGGATTATGACATCGATTAAAGTTTGAAATTATAACATATATGTTTATTTATTTACATTTTCTGATAGAAGGCCTTAGTTTTTATCATTTTGCACCTTCATTTGTTATATGCAGAAGCGTAAGTTACTATGACTGCAATATTTTTATCATGGCAACATGCGCTTGTTGATAAATGTGTTAGTCCTTTAATTTGGAAGACAGTTTAATTAAAAGCAAATTGCGTTCTACCTAAAGTCTTACATTTACCTTTAAAATAAATTATGGTTACTTATGATATAAAACATCCAGTGTATTTACTAATTTATTAATTTAATAATTGTCAATCCATTAGTGCTCTGATAACGTTTAAAAACCAGGTATAATATAAATCAAACCATTTTATACATTTATAGAAGATATTTCCATCTTAGAAAAGGTGTATGAAATTGGGAAATCTCTTTCTTTGTTTACCCCCTTCTTGTCGAAAGAAGCAAAGAAAGAATATTAAGATTTATCAACATTCCATGAGGTTCTTGTACAGTGCCTGTACTTCAGAGCATAAAATAGGTCAAGATAAACAAATTTGTGTTATATAATGACACCTATACGAACATTTAAAATTGTTTTAAAGTGTATCAAATATCAATACACTTACTCCATAATTTCATTCATATAGCATAGTTATTTAAGCTGCAATGCAGGTAACTAATATATTCATAATATGCTATACAGCGATATTCAACTTATTTCTGTACTTATTTTTGATATAAATTAGAGAAGAAAATTCACATTCACAAAGGTAAGTAGTCACAAACACCAAAAGAAATCTTGCAGCTTTTTCTAAGATCATTGGATGTTAGTTTTCCTTGTCAGCCAGATGTTTGTTAAATCCATCATCTTGATCATTTCCCTGAGACCTCCATCACATGATATCTCTATCAATTGTCTTTCTCGGAAGGAGTTAAGGTTTCTGATAAGGTGTCAGCAATAGAAAACAGATCTCTAATCCAAAATTCTGAATTCAGGTTTTCAGGAAAGTATACATTGAAATCTGAAAGATACTCCCAAGGTGCTCCTGAACATTCACTGCCAGTTCACAATGAGAGAAATTTTATTTTCACTTAAGAAAGCATCCAACAATAGAAAGGAAGATGTATTTCCAATATTGATTTACGTTATCAAGATGCTTAATTTTTTTCTTAAGAGCCGCAATTTCACTGCTTTCTTAACTATATACCTCTCCAGCTAAACAAACGACAAAATGTACCCCATCGTTGTCTGATCAAATAATATATCTGTCATTGTCGTAGGATTAAAATTGAACTTCCGTGTTATTTTTGTACAGTATTACACAAAAGTATTTATAACAATAAAAAATCTATTGTTTCCATTTAATCATATTAGAACTGTTAAATATTTGATGTTTTAAAACAAATGCTAATTTATCCATTTACTAAAATGTTTAACCACCACCGGGCAGTAGCTCACGTACTATCCCTCAATGGTATGCGTACCATAGGTTGAGAGCCCATTTAAGAGAAACGTCTATTTTAAAGCATTAAAACGACAAGGGTTTCGCAGACCTTCCATAGTACTTTGAAATGAATTTTTTCTCTTTACATCAACATACAATTTTAAATATCACAATAACATCTATAATACTAACTAACAATACAAAATTAATACTTTTACTCTATTACAATATTTTAATTCTAAACACTACATCCAACTATTATCCTATACTTGTGGTTTACTTATTTTTTGGGACTATATGCACGCTAACACTCAGGTTATTGGCATATAATCCTATTATTAATGCTAATTTATTCCCATTTCCTCCCCTATTCAATTTATCAATCATTAATTATCTGACTATTCTTTATCTTTTTTCCTTCAACTTCCTAAAATCCATAAATTATTACACTTCTAAGGTTACACTTGTTGCTACACTTCCTGCCATCATCCTCATCGTCATTCTTATCCATTTTTGTCTAACTTTACTTAAATAGTTCCCTATCATTTTTATATCTTTCTCTCCTTTTATAGTTAAACTCTTCCTAATAAAAATTTACCCATCTGAATTTTCCCATTTTTTATTCCAAACCTTTTCTCTCCATAACATTGTTTGATTACAATATAATAAACAATTAAAATCTGTATTGGTTTCTCCATACATTAAATAACTTCCCATTCCTTTATCATATTCTAATCTTTTTAAATTCATTACTCCATTTCTAACCCAAGCAAACCCTTCTCTACCTGCCTTATACATTTTTCTATATATTTTTCCCTACCCCATACTCTTTTCACCTAAAGTACTAATTATTTCTTGATGTCCAATATCTTCCAATCTTAGATTTATTTCTTTCCAAAATCCTCTGTTTTGGTACACCTAAGGGTTAAGCGTAGAGGTTATTAGTAATGCAACATTTTTGTTTACAGAAAAACGGATCAGCAGGGGGAAGGTTCCAAGTGAAGAGGGGTATGCAAAACATTTCTGAAGTAGGTCAAGTGGTCACCTTCAACGGAAATCCGAAACAGTTGGTGTGGAGCGGTGACCAATGCAACAACTACTCCGGTACAGATTCCACAATCTTTGCACCTTTTCTCACCCAACAGAGCAAGATAGAGGCCTTTGCTCCGGACCTATGCAGGTAATAACCAAAGTATGGCCTTTTCTAGGTCCAAGATATAAACTTTTCCGTTTCTTTCACTTCTCCTTTCCTTATAAACACATTAGAGTGGATTCTACGAATATCCATGCCACTTTCTATTCCATGTGTATTCAAAGCGAACTGTGTTAAAATATAAAAGCGCAGTTCATATGCGACAAAAATTAAGATTAGTCACATATTACTATAATTACAAAGTCATACCTTAAGTATAATTGCTCTCCAAACGTAGAAACTTCCAGCATAAGATGTTGGTTCTGGAAATAGCTTGCCGTTACAGGGAGAACAAGACCTGCAGCTCCAGTCCCGAGCGACAGCGGAGAGACCTGAGCTCTGGAGTCCCGAACGGAAGATGTAAATGCTTGTAAGATTGTAAATGTTGCACGGTTTTTTTTTTAAACGTAACGTAACCTATGCTTTGTCCTCTTTAACTTTCTGGGTGCAATGTGTTGCCCCTGATTACGAAACTGAGTTACTCACTCTATACCACGCTTTATCTCATTGGAATTCGCAATTAATTCATATATACAATCACACACTAATCTTAACGCTAACCTAGGGTAAATCCTAGAAACCGGTGGACCCAGTGGTTTGCTGCGGTGAGCTACGGCCTAACGGCCTACGCTTGTCTTCTTTTCTTAAATATAAATTGTTAGGTGATTGTAAGAGGGTAAATCACTGTAATGGTGGTAAATCTCCTTTGATTCCAGCAGAAAAAAAACGTAAATATAAATTTATAGCGCATTCTGTGCGTGATACTATGTTAGGGAGTAAATCATTGCAATGGTGGCAAATCTCCTTTAACTCCAGCAGGGGAAAAAAATTAAATAAATCAAACATCAGGAGTGAGGATTCGAACCCACTATCTTTACACTTTCAGCATGACGCTTTAACCAATCTGAGCTATCGAGCCTTTGCGTTAATTTATGGTAATATTTACCCATATCTGTGGAAGTAACACTAACCTAGGCTTTCCCCGCTATCGCTCGGTAATGACTCGAGACTGGAGCTCCACAACTTGTCCGCCCTGTAACGAAAACTGCAAATATACATTAGATTGTGTACCAAGCCTGCAGGCGCTTACCCCGATGGCAGCTAATAAGGCAAAAACATAGATATGTAGAGTATATCCTAAAACGTTTACTAATATTTGTCAGCTATGTAATTGTAGATAATTCTATGTGACAATTAATTAATATAAGTTCTTATATAAGTTCACTAATGTTCCTACAACAATATATAATCTCGTAAAATTAACTGCACTTGGAGCATTGAGAGTACGGTTAGTGTAATTAAACGTGTAGTTGGAAAACAAAGTGCAGTCCACTGCTCAGGTAAGGTACAGTCGCGTGGAGGATAATGATGCAGTTAGCATAATTGACTGAAATAAGTTAATGATTGTTCCTTCTGTTTTGCTATTTTCAGGCTAATTTAATTTTCTGGCAGAGGTATTTCCAGTATACTGATGCAGAGAGAAAGACAAATAATAGAATATAAAGCTTTCATTTTATGCATTTATTACTGGTGATATTTAAAACCGCCCTTTCGCAAGTAAGTCATTAGTGGCTTGTTATTGCTGGTATTTGGAGCCGCCGGTCTACGCACACCAATATTTTATACTTGCTCTGGTACTACAGCAAACTGTACACTTAGCACTAGTTTAGCTGTTGTCATATCCGGTTCCCGCCTGTAGAGATGCTCAAGCTGGGACATGTTCAGCCCCGCTTACAGCAAATACTGGTGATACGGTAAGAACAATATGCTGCTCCGAAATTCTGCTTTCGTTTCAACTAATCTTCAGCCGAGGCCTATGCAATGCTACAGGAGATTTATGAAAGTATATTATTTCCTATAGCATAGCTTAAAGATGGTTTAAAGAGGAGGGGAAATCAATTACAAAGGAAGATGGACCCAGTTGGTGCTTTAATGGAAGAAAGCATAAACACAGTTGTTGTCATTGTGAGAAAGGATCGTATAACATTAAGAATGCTTTTCAAATGATTTCACTGGGTACCACTTACACCCAGTGAATGAAAAGTTGCAAATGAGAGATATTTGTGCACAGCGGATGTTTGCATGCAGCTGGAGATGATACAGGAAGAAGCGGAGCTTCTTTCAAAGATAGTCACTGCTGATTAAACTTGGCTAAATCATTTCGATCCTTAGAACAAATAGCAAAGTTCTGTGTGGAAATTTTCGCTATAAAAAAGGAAATAAAAGTGAGTTATTTATGCTGGAAAATTATGATCATCTCATTTTTCAATATTCAAGGAATGGTTTACCAGCTTTTCGTACCTGCACACACAATTATAACTGAGCAATACTATAGAGGTGTCCTAAAACTTGCAAAAGGCCACGTTTCCTTTCAATAAGCTGGATGCTGCACCAAAATAATACACGACCGCCTATTTGAATATCTTACAAAAAGCAACGTGAAGTCCTCATCCTCCTTGTAGTCCAGATTTAGCTCTATGTGACCTTTTTTTCGATTCCCCAAATTGGAAAAAAAAAAAAAAAAATGGGAAGGATTTTCAATCACCAGAAGCAGAGGTGAAGGTTGCGGAAGGGATTCTGAAGGACCTGTCGAAAAAATTGTTTCCAGCATATCCTTGAAGCTAACAAAAACCTGGGACAGGTGCATTGCATCCAACAGGGATTACTCTTTGAGAAAGGGGAAGTAAAGATTTTTGGTAAAAAGAATGTGATTATTCTTTATTGAACAGCTCTCGTATATGGATAGTTATGATTATAGTATTCCTTCACAACAAATGGTTGTGAATCATTTCATGAACATTTTAATTCAAGTATAAACTTTATTACTTAGTTTACATTTCTCCTTAATCAGTTTTATATCACCTAAATTAAGAAAGCACGGTCTATTAAAATTCACATACACATTTCACAGTACAATTTACACACTGTAGGTATACAATAACCTGGTATGAAAATGGTCCCTCACAAGGCAGTGTATAGTTTCTGCTTACCCTTGGTACTACAACACATCACTTTTTGAAACTTTGTTATTACAAATAAAATGATTCTTGTACGCACTCGTTCTTTCAGAAGATGCTGGAAGAACGGGCCTAATTTAGAACAGATGTGTGTAAACGGTAGTAAAAAGAGATGTATATTGTGTATCGTATAAAATGAAAAATACTTGCAGAATCATCTGTAAGAAGCGTGAAAACGGAATTCATTTGTTTTATTTGTAGTAACCAAGTTTTAAAAAAAATGAAGTATTGTGGTGTGGTGAGATCACAGCATCAAATACTAGAGCTGTGGCGGCGAGGAGAGATCGTGCCGATAAGCGGCAGAATTGCTAATGGATGGTTTTAAGTATACCTTCGCGGTAGTTAGTATTTAAGTAAAGTTTACTTGCAAAGACTTCAACAAAAATTTTAAAATAGAATTTTATAACTTGTGAAAGAGAATATTGCAGTATATCGTCATTTCACAAAGATCGTTAAGGCGCGGACTCGTGAGCGGGAGGTCGGGAGTTCGAATCCCCCCAGGACCGTCCTCCCTGACTGAGGTTTTTTCCAGGTTTTCCTCAGTCCTCATAACTGGCAAATGCCGGGGAGGTACCCTAAACTGTGGCCTGGAACAATTCCTTCCTTAAAAAAAAAATCCTTTCCCAATATATCATTTCATTTCATGTATCACCAGTGTTCACCGCCTGTGGTGCCTCAGTAGTAAAAACGGGCGTTAAACACCATTAAAAAACAGGTATTTAAAAAGTCTGATTTTTAATACTTTTAATCTCTTGATGCAGATGATATGTCCATTTCTAACAAATAATTTTACATGTATAATATGATATCCAAAAATAGAATGAGCTTTGATGGAAATTCTTCTATGATCTTTAAACTCTATGTGGCATAATTTTTAAAATATTAAATCCTTTTATAATGATATACTAAAACTTAAATTCAAGAAGCATGACTAGGTGTTTTATTTTTTCAAGATTGGTCGTTTCGTTTAAATTGTGAACTACTTAGAGGTGGATAAATGACGCGCAATAGACAATTGGCTGGACCATCATCATACAGAAGGGATATATCATTTTGTACCACTTGAAATAGAGCTGTGTAAAGTCGCAGAAAACTTGTTTTGAGTAGCCGTGCAATGGAAGGGCAATGGACTCAAGTTTAATTTCCATTGTGAACAGTCCCATAATGTTTATAGTTGGTCATACTTTTTTTTTATAATAATGATTATGAACCTCCATGCTGTAATAAAGTAACAGGATTGAACGTGTAGTGTTGTCGACCGCGTCAGCGTAACAGCGTGTTACATGAGATGGTGTAAGGGAGACACTTCCATTCTATTCCCAGCGGTATCAAAGAGAGCGGAAAGTCTTTGAAATACAAATACATTTGCTCGACCATTTACTCTTGCATGTTGCCATGATCCAAGGTAGCAACGTTGCAAAACATCTTCTCTTCTACGCGGATTCTCCATATGGTCAGGTTTTATCCGGTTCTATTGCACATCGACGAAAGCAAATGGTGGCATTGTTTGTGTCAGTCATAAGCTATGATGGAATAATGGAATGGATGCTTAGAATGTCAGATAGCCACAAGATTAAAGCCGAGAAATGTGCGGTAATGAACTATGAAACTCGTGCAATCTTGCTGCCTCATTTCCTCTGCCTACGTCATTCTTTGACATATGGAACAGAGGTACCCCGCTTTCTGGGACAAATGGTGCAATTATTTCAGGAAGATTGATAAGAGATAGACCCCGGTTTTTTTCCGACACGTTTGCCAAACATGAAATGCTATGATTGCCAGTCTCAATTAGTTAAAGCCTTGCATTTTAGTGTTATTTCTTTATAAAGCTATTTTATTCGACTAATATGTCCAAACCAAGAAAGCAAATAATGTTTTAAGCTTTGAATTTTTTTAAAAAAATTTGAAAGGAATTAAAATTCCCATGCATTTAAAGCAAACTATTAAAAAATCTACATAAAACAATCCGTTTGTGAAAATTTAAAAATATATAATACTTAACCTATCAGTCCACAGTTTGTTCCCAATACTAGAATGGAATAAGATGCAATAAGAATTTCACATGCCAAATTTAACGTTTCTACATTCATATATTAATTTACAGATGGTTATTTAGTTGGCGTTTGGCAATTCTGGCTCAAAATTTAACATTTTTGCATAAGAACAATATAAATAAAGCGATCTGGGATTTATTTAGTTTATCTATAGAAGATATAAATACCGATATAAGCTTTCGGTTTGCCTTTTGAATGAAATGTAATTGAAAACAATTAGTAATTACATAATAGTTTTTGGTTCTATAAACAAAAGTTGAAATGAATTTAATAGTTAAGTGTTTATACACCAGTGATAAAAATATTATGCAACTTCAATGAAAATTGCATCCCGTGAATCATAGAGCATTTTGAATGTTTCAAGGTGCAGAAAGGATGTATTAGAGAATAAGCAAACTAAAAGTTCAAAAATTAAAAAATGTACCTTAAGTTATCCACTGCATTGGCCTCTTGTTTCGTTTTCCTTGCCTCTCTGCAATTTTTAAGTCTTATATTTTCGCTGTGCTGACATTTCGCTTCGTTGCTACAGACGTTTGTCCTTCACAACACAAATATTCTGCCTTGGTGTTGAGAAGACAATTCAGTTCATATTTACATAGCATCAAAATCACTATAGATGTATATGTATGTTTTCATTTATTGCCTTCTATATCACTTATTTACACTGCACAATCTAACCTATTTACATATGCCTTGTACATACGCTGCGAATAATAATTTATCACAATACTATTTACAATTAGTAATATTTAAACTTTAACCTGTTTGTATAATAAACATAATACGCGGCATACGATACTAACACAGAAACGCAGTCAAACAAACTTTTATTGTTTTGTACAATTTTCCCTCCTTTCAATGCGACTCGCTCACAGCTGATTCATGTATTTCAAATTGTTGCTTCAACTGTTTTTCAAAACAGCCAACATCTGATATACTATTGCCAACTGTCTCTCTCTAAGCGTCAAAGTTCGATAATTTTAAACTATAGAAATCGCATTTCTTTAATATATAATATATATATGGCAGTACCAGTGTTCAAAAAGGGGACGTACAATGATTCGCAATCCTCAATTGTTACGTTAAGTCAATAAATATTTGAGGAAAATAAAAAACGCAATATTATAAACTATGTAATTTGAACATGATAATATGCAGAAAGAAAAAAGGCAGTTTATTATGATTTTTACCAAAATTTCTCCAAAATATTTCTATAAGAACCAATTCGTCATAAAGTAAAGTATAAATTAATTGTTTTATGCAGGCTATAGTAAAATTACTGGAACAAACTCTAGGGATAAGTTCCTCAAACAAAAACAAAACAAAACAAAAAGTTCAATATTCCCTTGAAATTTCTTTTCATCATTTCTTATGCCACAGGTTAGTGCATATTATCAGTTTTAAATAGAGTAACGTTTTGTGTTTTCAATAAAAAAAAATTTGCTAAATTTATGCACAGCAGCTCTTCCTTTTTCCGGCTGTGATGACTGTACTTTCCTAGAAAGCAGACGCATTAAGGTGGCCCGCAATTCAAATAATTTTAACTTTAGTGACCAATACGGTCAAGTTTTCGAAGCATAGATAAAAAACTTTTTGGTATCAAAACTTCTTTCAATAAACTGTATTCAGCATCTCTGTTAACACCGTTTATGCACTTCTAATTCATTATGATTCAAACCACATACTCCTAGATAAACTACTAGTTTTGCAAATGAAGAATACACTTATTCAGGTCAAGGCCGGGATTGGAAGCATGCCGACGCTCTAACCAACTGAGTTACCGTGCCCTCTTCCAAGCATACAACCCAAACCTTTCTCATCTGAAGACAGGAAATACACGAAAAAATCGGTTTTTCTGCTCCACTTCACCGAAAATTTTCCATGATCTTATATACAGAGGGTGTCAAAAAATGTATACACACTTCAAGCAAAGAAAAAAACCGTGTTAACATAACAAAACTGAATTCACACAAACAGAAAAAGATGAGCACTAATCATCTTAAACTTTTACAGTTACAACAGCTGCTCAAAATGCCCACCATCTATGTCGATACACTTTTGAGTACGTTGAGCTACTGATTGAGCAACGTTTGCGAAAGTGTCCGCAGCACTTGCCGTTTCAATTTCTTCCCGAAGTGCTGTCAGTGTAGCGGGTTTTCTACGGTATACAACATCCTTAAGAGTTCCCCATAGGTAGAAGTCCAACGGAGTTAGACCCAGAGAACGAGGTAGAAACTCAATCGGACTCTTTGTCCTAACCAGTGCCTTGGAGGATTGTCATCAAGGTTCGCACGTACATCTCGGTGATAATGTGATGCACAATCCTATTGGAAGTAATATTTCTCACTTCCATAGAGTGTATGAATGGCGGGTAAGACGGATGTGCATATCATGTTCAGGTACACTGGGCCAGTTACCGTTCCTTCAAAAGAATTGGTTTTCCAATACCACTTCAAAATTATTTTCCGCTGTTCAAAAGATAATCTTGGTTCCATTTTATTGTAGCAACATTGGCATAACGTAATGTGAGTCACATCTGTTTGCAGAACATCATACGATAATCTTGGCTTCACTTGTTCATTTTTTATTTACTATAATCTTGGCTTCACTTGTTCATTGTTGATTTATCTGTCACGTAGCAACGCTATCATAATGTATGTGAGTCACGTCTATTTACAGAATATCATACTACACATTACTGTAGTTTTTCGGTTCAACTTTGAAATAGATTAAATACTGTGAAAGTGTGTATACATTTTTTGGCACCCTCGGTATTTATTGAAAGAACTGATTCTATAAATATAGGTGTTGGTAAATGGTTAAACTAGAAGTCCTGTTCAGAAGTACGCTTAGCATTACAAGTTCTCTCTTAAGTAATAAATAAAGGGGAAGGGGTCTCCGGGGTATATAGAATCAAATAAAAGAGATCCGTGTTTCATGCTTGGAAGAGGGCACGATAGCTCAGTTGGTTAGTGTGTCAGCCCGGTTGGCTGAAGATTCGTGATTTGAATCCCGGCCGTGATCCAAATTTTTAAATCCCAGTTCTTCATTTTCAACTAATGTCCTACACATGGCTAGTATAAAATAACTATTTCTATACATATCATTAGTTTTGTTAGCAAAATTGATTGTAATGACTATATCCGCATTGAAAACTAAGGTTTGGATATGGTTATCTTTCATATGCTACATTATATAATGTTAACATTAAAATGTTAGCAAATACTTTTTCCATTCATTCTTTACTTGTTCGAAACGAGTTAATATATTATTTTATTGAGCAAAATAACTGATCAAAGAAAGAATATCATTATAGAAAGCAAAACACATTAAATTAATTGTTTTAAAACAAACTTTTATAATAATAATAGGAATCCACAGATAAATAATTTGTTTCCTCTATAAACTTTCAGATTAACTGGCTATTTGTTTAAAAATCAATATATATATATATATATATATATATATATATATATATATATATAGATCATTGTTCTCAGCGCTTGCATTTAATCTGTGTTACCATTCATCACTAAACTGTATCCACAACAAGCTGATAACATTAACTTTTAAAACCGTGCTGACGCCTGAAAAATTTCTTGGTGATAATGCACTTGTACAAAAATAAAAGTTTTAATATTTTGCTGCAAATAAACCTCTGACAATAATAAAGTTCAGAAACACTGTAGGCTGCTTCCCTTCAATCTGGACCCAATACTTTGTTATATTACTGAAAAACATTACGACACTCTTTTGGTTCAAGAATTGTTTTCTTTTTCTTACATTTCTTTTTAATTAATCCAAAAACTATATTTATTTTGTGTTCATATTTGCTACAAACATTAATGTGCCAGTTTCATGCAGATCTGTTTGAAACATACTACGAAGACATTTTCTCAATTTTTTTTTTCAATTCTCACACAATATATAAATTTATTATGTATTTTCGTCTTTACTATTGCACAGTGAAGCAGGAAATGTTGTTCCAAAATTATCTTTTTAAGTATAATGATTTCTGACAACTACTATTATAATAATTGCGTCTTATTTCAAGTAATCAAGGGTACTAATATTACAATTAAAAGGATTTTTATTTGTTTATTTAAGGACGCTCTTTAACATCTCAGGTCATCAGTGTCCCATTCTATTCAGAGCGTGAAACGGCCGACAAATTTTGCTAAGAGGCTGCTTCTTTCAGGCTCGAGGTTCTTTTTCGTGTCGTAAATGTACGACACGGGACCCACGGCTTTCGATCCTGGCCGAGTTCGAACCCGCGACCTTGGAACAATTAAAAGGAGGGCTCCAGCATTATATGTATTAATATATGTATGTATAGATATGTCTTGTTACTAGTAAGGAATATTCAAGTTATCTTTCCATAATACCAATGATTGACAATGCCTATGTGACTTTGTTACGTTTTGTAAAAGGAATGGGGCATGCTGTCTTTTTCGGAAGCCATTAGCATACCTGAGAAATGGATCTTTCGGTTAAGGTTTACCTTTTGTAAAACCCTCACGGACAGTCCAGCCAAACACCTGTTCGGCGCCAGGGGTAAGAACACTGTAAAAGGCTAAGAATATATATAACTGTATTGGCCGTCAAAAGAAAATACCGCTTACAGAACTACGCGTTTTCGTAGAAACCAAGACCTTATCTATAACCAAGGGAAGAAAAAGATATTACTTTGGAAATCAAGCATGTAAGGAAAGTGCCGAAATTTATGACAGGCCGTTCTTTGAAAACTCAAGCGTGTGGGAACATATTGTAGATCAGAAGGGAGAAAATAATTTTAGCCAATGGGTATCGAATTAAAAATCAACGAATGAGGAGAACTTAGCGATACAATAAATATTTTAAGATAGCCAATGGTGAACATATAACTCGGGGATAGAATAATAAAAGGGAATTTAATTTCGCGAGAGGCGTGGCGTTGTTGAGAAAATTGGAGTGCAGGATCAGAAGATGTTAATTCTATAGTCATTCTAAAATTCAGTCAAGTCATTTCTAGTTCAGTCCAGGGCAGTCTAAGGAATTCTCAGTCATTCTAAAGCAGTCGAAGTGAGTTTATGAAGTGCTAAAGCACTCGCGACATGAAGTTCTGAAGCAGTGGTGACAGGAAGCCGTCCTAAGAGTAAGAGTCGTGACAATAGTAACTGTAGCAGCAAGAGTAACAATTAGTTAGTCATTAGTTAGATATTTAAATCGTCGCGAAGAGTTAAAGTAAATCATTTTTTCAGTGAAAGTCAGTCAGGCAGTGCAACGTAATAGCAATAATAATCACCATCGTGTTAAAGTGAATAAATACGCAAAGGAATACCACGAACTATAATCCGCCGAAGCACAGCATGTTTCGGAACCTTCCAAGTTATAAAATAAATTAAATGTTCAACTTCATTATTACAGTGAACACTCTCCTTCCCTCCTTAATGACATTACACCATTAAAAACAGTCCAAACATTCCCCTGAGATTCCTATCCTTTGCATTGGAACCAGAGAGTTAGGAAGCATCAAACTCATGACTCGAAGAGCCGAGGCAAGACAAGAAGAGCATCAAATTGTCCGAATAAAATAACAATCAACTCCGATTCAATTCCTCTGTATTGGAACCACTATAATTTCCATTCCAACAGCTATAGTAAAACTGATTGCAGACTATTCCGTTGTTAGATCGGACAACTTGGTTCGTTTTTCTTACAGTCAAATAAAATCAGGGACACTCGTTCCTTTCCTTCTCACAGATGGTCATACAGCTGTCTGGCCGCCTACATGGTACTACTAATCCGGAGGTCCTGGGTTCGAATGCAGCCAAGTTAAGCTGTCCTATTTGCGCCATTATTATATTATTATTATTATTATTATTATTATTATTATTATTTCATTTCATTCATTTCTACAGGTTTACACCTCAGTATTCAGTCCATAATCTACAGACATCGCGAGAAGACAACTGCAATCAAAGCGATAATAAATCAAATTGCATTTTAATTTATAAACACTTTTTATCCGGGGGTCATATAGCTCACTTGTCAATTTGTCATCAGTTTCAATTCGTGATCTGATTCCAAAAATCTAAACAAATATTTGTAGATGGAGTTTTAAAGGTTATGCTATTCCCATTTGAAAAGATTTTGAAATAGGAATGCGATACTTAAAGGCTTACCGAAGTTCCTGTGTAAATCTAACCCAAGAGAGAAAGTGATTGTAGTAGAACTAAAACAAGGTGGAGACAAGAAGACGTACAGGAACTCAATGAAACTTGAAACTTATCAAACACTTCTATCACTCGCCTTTTGTAACCTTCAAAGCTATAAAGAAACAAATGGGAGTGCAATTTCAATGTCAGTCGCCAAAGCAGTATTGCATGAGCACGTAGCAGCTTGCAGCTTGATGGAGGCTTTGTTAGTCAGTGGTTGTGCATTCGTGTGTTACTCAGTCCTTTTGTTGGGAGTAAATTATATTCTAACTGTTCTTCGTTAGTTATACCACTCTATAAATATGTTCTTAAAGGACTGATGTTTTTGAACGATACGTGTGAAAACAAATTCTTGCAGAGAAGTGGTTAGAAATCTCAATAAAATATCCTGGCAATCTGTTCCATGTAGAGAAATTGTTAAAAAGTTACCAGAAACAGGATCTCTCAATGATAAGAAATGTGTTCCGAACTGCAGTATTTGTCTTGAAAAAAAAAAAGTTAGATGAAGTACAGCAATACCCTATCTAGATGTCAGCAATGTATTGCCGTTGAGGGGCATCACTTGAAACATCTGTTATAAAACACTTTATAGCCAATCATTTAATTATTTCAGTAAAAACATGAATACTAAAATTTACTTGCGGCGACTCTAGCTTCCGTTTTCTAGTTGCAACAGCTGCACTTTCCCATCAAGCAGCTCAACTCAGGCTCAAATACCCTTACTGTATTTAAAAACACAATCTTTCACTAGAAACATACTTTCAGAGAATTGTTGGAAGCACAACGTGGGTTACATTTATGAACCTCTTTCGATTCTTTAATTCGGTAAAATCAGTGCATCAATTGTACATCTCGTTTAGATAATTTTAGATGATTCACCAGATGTATGACAGAAAGAGAAAGGTAACTTTTGTAAAATGTGATTAAAATAACTCTTAGTTTCCTTGCTCTACAGATCTATAGCAGCAACTTATGAAGGCACGACTACCTACAAGGGTGTTCATGGCTACAGGTTCACTGCCGACTTCGGAGACCCCAGTTCTGATCCGGAACTGAAGTGTTTTTGCGCAACCCCGGACACTTGTCCAAAAAAGGGCATTCACGATCTCTTGCCTTGTACAGGTGAGTTGAAATGAAATGTGCTTATAAAGTTGGAAAAAACATAGCAAAATTAAAAGGTTAAAATGTTAGATTTGAAGTTTAACTATCATGTAACTTTGCTGAAAGACTTTTGTTAGTTAAACTGCATTAACACTTGGGTCTCTGTTGGATGATCTGAAGTGAGAGCAATAAATTCAATATCTACAAAAATGTGGCATGAAATAGTGTAGTCCCTTCTTAACGGGGGTGCTGGTGGTGTATGGTAACCATACTTGCCTTCTAAACCCAAGGTCCCGGCCAGAATCGATGACCTTTGTCGGGCATAAAAATCCTAAGTATGGTTTCCTTCGGAAGGGAAGTAAAGCCGTGGATCCCGTGTCGTACATTTACGGCACGAAAAAGAACCTCGAGCCTGAAAGAAGAGGCCGTTTTACGCCCGGAATTCAATGGGACGCTGATGACCTTAGATGTTAAAGAGCGTCCGTAAATATGACGTAAATAATAAAAAAAAAAATCCCTTTTTACCTGCGCAGAGAGGGAAATAATTTTAAGCTACTTATGAATTAGAAGTCTTTGGGGAAAGCAGAGAAAATACTATCAAACAGCCACGGGAAAGACGTCACTGACATAGAGGGGTCTTCATAGCAAAAAGCAGAAATGCCATAAAGATGCCGAACTTTCACCGGGTCTATAATGTCTTAAAACATAATTTAAAGTAAATTAAGTGGAAATGCACCCATCATACACACCATTGCTAGTACCTTCTCGAATAGCTAAGGGAGACTGCGGAATTTACCTCGTAAACACAAAATACATTCTTATGATTTATGTTTCAATTTTCTGTAAAAACTGCTCTAAAGGAGGGGAGAGAACTAAAGTGAAGATTGGCCTCATTAAGTTGTGCAGGCGAGAGTTGGAAAGTAAACCAGAACTCGAACCTAATCGCAAAACGCCGGCTGCCCATGACGTGCTTTATCAATGAATTGCCCAGACACAAGGGCGAACTTCTCCCATCTTATGCAACCGTAAAGACAAATTCATTGTTAAAACAATGACACAATATATTCCTGTAACAATCCACACTTCTAATTAATGAGCGTAAAAGCAGAAAATGTTGTGGATATCAAGTACATATAAAAGAATAATTACAATTTGTTCGCTATTATTCATACCTTGAATTTATTGGACTTATTTAATAAGGCGTACCATTTTTAAGTTTCTCTGCTGTATGAAGGTTATTTCAGTACACTATTTTTTCCCTGTTCAAGTAAGTATATGGCAGCACAATGCAACACTTTAGTATACTTTAATTCACCAACGCAATGGCGCACCATAGCCTATGATAACAGACTGATCCCTTAACCGCAAACTGAATTATAATGAACAGATTTAGAACATCTTCCGACCAAGACTAAACCAGGTTACGAACGAAGTGCACACAGTGTGTGTGGTGTCATAAGGCACAGATACTATTATCATTTCAGTAGACTTTTCAGCTAAGCGTGACCGCTAGTATAGTTGTTTACAAGAAAACATGGGTTATTACAAGAAACAAGACGCAGTATCTCCAGAAGTAAGGAGTGAGATGATGGAGAGACCGGGCGGTGAGACATGAACATAGACGGAGGAGTTCGAGTCTTCAGAACGGACGCTTCATACCAAAAGCCGGGACACAAAACTTTACAGAGTGCAAGCCACTGTCGCACCGAACCCCCGCACCTCGCACTTTCGACTCTGTAGCAGAGCTGACAATTCGTGGAAAGATTCGTCTAAGCGACCAAACCAAACAATTTGGCTGCCCAAGGGATTTAAATTCGGGACCTCCCGAATGGGACTTGCAAGCATTACTGCTTAAGCCACTCCGTTGACAGAAAGCAATTATATAATCGCGTCACAATATTATAGACAGTGTGTAGCTCGAATAGGAATATAAAATAAGATGTATTTAAATGAGTTCTTACACCGTACAATTACTATATGAAAGTATAATCGTTGTAAATTATATAAAGATGACAGCCAGTTGTTTAACTCGCCGAAGAAAATAATTTTAATCGCTGTACTGAATAGGGGCTGTACAGATACAGTACGAGTATGACTTGGAATACCGCTGGCATATATTGTATGGTGTTTTCTTAGTAGTCAGTCGCTCACCTGCGCGTGTTGAAAAGTGACGGAAGTAAATATACACACACTTGGCGGAAGGAGCGCTGTGTTACTGTAAAAGTTACCGTTCTAAACACTATTACCGCAGAGACTATGTACAGTAACCACCCATACACTCCTTCGTTTCGTTATGATGAGAAAGACCCGTCCAGACCACTAAGCAAAGTGCTGACACCGGCCAGTTGTAATCACTAAGCTCGTCGCCAAAATGGAAAACACACACCCCTATCATTGTTTACAGTTCCAGCTTGTCAGGGTTGTGTTATCCACTAAACGTAACAGATAAACAGCGCTTACGCATTGCAAGCAACGGATATTTGTCTTAGTTTTAATAATAATACCAAAACAGAAACAGCAAACTGCGACGAACTTTCCATGAGCAGCAGCCTTTAGCAAGGGAACCGTCTATTACTATGATAAACAAATAATGACAAACTGCAATCTTGCCGATGCTGGCCAAAAATAATTATCGGTTATTCACAATTAATAGAGCTTAATTAATTATGACCTACTTGAAAAGGTGCAAAATCAATGCCTTAGAATTATACAGCAATTATCAGAACATTTTCCAAAATTCATTTCAGCCCTCCCAAAGTTACATCGAACTTGAATTTGGAAACTATCTATCGCATGCGTAAACTCTTTGTAAATGGTAGAGCCATATTAATTTTATTTTATATAAAGTAAATAAAATAAATGTGCCTATAATAAAATATTATCCATACTCTTTTATTAGTTCTTGATAACCTATATATATTAGAAAACATTTTCTAGGCTCGTAAAACATCGCAAAACAGCCTTTTCACCAACAAATAATACTAAAGGAATTTAATGAAATTGTCATACATTATGTATAAAGGTAGAATTTTATTTGATATTTGTATTATAAGATAGCAGTATTATCGAACTTTTCTTATCTGATCCACTCTCCTAGTATTGATCTGGTTTAGTTCTACATAATGACGGTCGATTAATAAGATACATACCTCGGTGCGATATAATTTTGCTACAGAGCTGAACTTGAACGTGTAGTTTGGAGAAGTCTTGGCTTGAAACAAAGTTACAAATCACACTGCATTAAGTACTGGAACTGAAAGCATGTTAAGTGATTGACATGTGGGTTTACAGCAAAAGTGAGTGATTTGGAACTTCGTTGGTGATTTTATTCCTCAAGAAGGAAGGGAAGAAGTTTAAAAACATCCAAGTGAGATGTCAATAATACATCTTATTATCAAAATACCAAGTAAACTTTTAGGCCAAGCGATTTAAAGATGGCCAGGAGTTCATTAAAGACAACCACTAAATAAAATATTCTCTGAAAAATCTTCATAAGAAAGTGTTATAATTATGCAAGATTTGCCAAGAAATATGTAAAGTCTGTAAACAGGCAATTATTCATACCCAGGTGATTTCAGAAACTATCTTTGACCCCAAATGCAGAGAGCATATCGCTAAGAATACAGTTAGTGGAATTCAGACCTTCTCGAAAAAACCCTGATGACGTTTTCTCAGAGATTATCACCGAAGATGAAACTTGAGATAATGACCATGACAAAACCAAAGAAATATTTTGCAATGAAAGCACAAAAGCTTCCCACTTCCAAGTGCATCCTCAGCCAGAAAAGTCTGACAAACCTTTTTTGCGATACAGAGGTTGTTTCTGCCAGATAATCCACCATTATGGAGAAACCTCTCTAGTTATATGAGGTCATCAAGGAGAAACAACATGGGAAAACTGACACGGTCGTACGACTGTTCCACGGTAATACACCTTGCCACAAATCCCAAAAAGTAAGAGCTGTTATCAAGGATTGTGAGCAGTTGGAGCTTAACCATCTACCTTATAGTCCAGATCTGGCCCCCAGTGATGTTTTTGTGAAGAAATATCTTTGTGAACGGAGATGTTCCAACGACGATGTTATGGAGAATAATGAATTTGTTGACACACAAGACTTTAAATTTCGAAAAGGTTAAATCACCGCAGGCGATAAGAAACGTGTGCAAGTCAATTGTGATTATTGTGAAAAATAATGAGATGTGTTTCATCGTCAAATTTAGTTTTCATGTTTAGGTATATAAGTATCGTGCAATAAATCAATACCTGTTAATTTTCCTCGTTCAGTTAAACAAATTTGTGCATTTTTAATATTTGATATTGAGGGTATTCCGACAACGTCCTTGTTAGTGTGTTGAAAAAATAAATATCTATTCCAGGCAAGATCACTTCCCTCCTAGCTAACATTTTCTTCTCTCTATTCTAGCTCGGTTATTTACTTTCAGTGCAATGCTAACAACGGATTCCTCTCGTTGAGGGGATAGCTGTTTGCTCAGCTCATATTAGTTGTAATATTATAACTGCGGACTTTACGAATGGCTCTGTAAATCTGCAGTTTCCAGATGAAAGAACGGAGAGTGATATAATCTCATTGAACCTAATTTTCTATTGTATATATCTGTAAACATGTACAAGTTTATGGTACGTAGAAAGTAAAGTGTCAAGTTACCTCATCTTAAGCAAACCTTTTCTTTTGAAGTAGGGTACAAATACTGAGTATGATATTTGCGTTACTCTGTTGTTTCCTCAAAATCTGACAACAAACAAATATAGATTGGGCGTTATACAGAGTGGGCGGACTGTAGCGGGAAGTTAGCTTGGCCTTGGTTAACTTTTTTGATAAGATGGGAGCCTTCCTATGAAAGTGTAACGGGATATAGGGTGCAGATTGGTATGCAGTCTTTTACGAGATTCGATCCTAAACGTGTTTGTTGACAGTCTACTGGGGAAGGTGAAATGCAGAATAGCAGGTCTAATTATTCTATTATTCAATGCATGTTCACTAAGTATTCATACTTCCATAATGCAAAACCTGCTCTGCTCTCAGATTGTTTCAAGAAAAATTCCCAACTGATCGAGTTCCAGATTTACTGTATCACATAACTTGATTGATGGGCTCGTAAAACGGGAAGCGTTAAAGATAAAAAAGCGAAGGAAATTATAGCCAATGCTCAGAAAACCAGCTGATAACGCCTGGAGCTACTTAGGTCAAAACACTTAAACATTAGAGTGGTACAAGAACTTAAAATGGGGTGATTTCGTACACAGGGATAGATTTTGTGAATGCATTTTAATAAAGTGAATGATAGATTAATTCTAACCTCATTCTGCTTTCAAACGAAACTTGGTCCCACTTAACAAGCAATTCTAAGTGAAATCAGGCAGAAAATTATAACAAAATAACCAAAAAATTTTATCAAAAAATATGACGTTCCTAGGTGTAACAATTTTTTCAATGTAAAACTTGCCATGTTTACTGTATTTTATTTAATTTTTCTTATTTATATGCAGGCATTCATTTAATATTCCGCCCAAGGCCAGGTCACTAACACTTAGTATCATGTCATATTTACTGCTTTTCTGAAACAGTTACTGCGGTAGTTGCTCTTTGATTTCCGCAATAATGGAGCAATGGTGAAATGAGTAATAAGGAAAAGTGGGGTACCCACAGAAAACTTGCCAAGGTGCCGCTTTGTTCGCCACAAATTCCACTTATGACCGCTGGGTTCGAACACGGATCTCCTCGGTGAAAGGCGAACAAAGTAACAACTCGGTCACGTCGCCGTTCATAGCTATCGGATACTTTAAAATAAAATTTCTTACAAGAGCTCTTTATTATGTTTATATCCTGTAAAATATGACGATAATTTAATCATTCTATAATTTAAAAAAGGGTCCATTCTTCAAATTATCTTTTTATAGCATTTTATAGTTCCTCGTGGGTACATACATTAGTCAACATGGAAATTGTCTATTTCCCCTTCTTCCAATGGGAGAAATAATTGATTCAATGTAACATTTATTTAGAAGGAACTTAACATCAGCCTTTGACTCTAGTCACCGGACATCTGGTGGTAAGTATAAGAGACAATACAATCTGTTCGCATCCGATGTTAATGAAATTTCAAAAGAAATTTATATAAAATTATGGATTATATTCCTGCAGAATAAGAATAATTTTACAGGCCAGTTCTGCATGGCTTAGTTCAAATAGAAACACAGACGAGTGAAAAATAAGATTTTAGCCCATTAAAATTTAGATGTTATTTAAAATGTTTTTCCAATAGTAGCAGAGATTACGTTTGCAATATTCCTTAAAATACAAAATATAATCACGAATATAATAAGTTTATGTTAACACCCATTTCTCACCTTTTCTTTTGTAACTAATTTCTGAAAGAGCTCAATTCTATAGATTTTATTTTTCCTTTCTACACTACTTAACATTATTTTAGCATTTATATGTAGTAATCGTGGAAAATTTGGGATTGCGTCTGAAAAAAATACACAATAGAAGTAGTGATGCAGTTATAAATCACAAGTTGTTAATAAAACCATAATTTTTCAAATATTCCTAATCAAAAACTAAAAGGCGTTATAATGCGTATCATATACACTTTTCTAGACAGTTATTAAAACTATGAAAAGTTTAATCTTGACAGTAATGAATATAATATTTTTTTTTTTTTTACTTCAACGTAACCAGCATCGTTTGTCAGTTGTTTAAACAGTTAAATGTTGTTTACTTATTGCACTACTTTTTCTTACATCATTTGTCAACTGGTCTGGACAGTTGAAAGTCACATTAGAGATTATAAGTATTAATTTATTTTGAAATTTTCTTTTACATTCTGTCTTTTTTCTATTTATGATTAATTTTCTGCTAAAATTTTTACATTTAGCAACAGCTGTCTAAGGTGTTTCGGTTGCTGTAAGTGCTAAAGTACCAAAAAGAGATTTGTTTACCACCGCAACTTCTATTCTTTCTATTTCTTACTTCAGCTCTTCGAGACAGTTCCGCGATCACAAGCTCCTTTGTGTTCGGAAGAGAGCTGCGATCAAATTACAGCTATTGGGAGTCTTAACTAGCTACCAAACCCGGAACTTTTTTAATACTTTCAACAACAATGAAGCCATTGCAACGAAATATGCACAGGGGTATCTTTGCTGTACGTGAAATTAAATGAAATATATCTGTAATGATGCACCCAACTGTTTGGGAACAAAGTAGCGGTTTACCAGCCTCTCTGCTGGTCCCATTATTTGTTCATTCGGCTTAGGGTATCTACACATTACGATGTTGTTCGTGACAGTTCACATTGACTAGTTGGAAAATGCATCGTTATATTCTGGAAGAGCGATTGGGAAAAAGAAAGGACAACCCTGTCAACAGCAATTTTCCAGCATTTGGACACTGATAAAGGAACTGGAATATAAGCGAATTTTATTGAAAGCCCCTGCAGAAGTTCATCCACAAATGTATAAGGAATGATCCAAAATGTGAAGGACCGTCTGTTGGCATCTACCAAGAAGTCACTACGCTTATTTTCACAGGAACCAGTTGGCCACTGCTCTCGCCCGATCTGAGGCCGCCGGGGAATTTCTGAAAATGAAAGTTTACCGCAATAAACCACAAAACTTAAAAGACACCTTTAGAGCAAACTTTGCTAGTGAGGAATTTCGAAAATATGATTCAATCCCTTTTTTTATAGTGTTTAACACCCGTTTTTCTACTATTGAGGCGCCACAAGTTTTTAAGGAATAAAACGTTCCAGGCCTAAATTTAGGGTACCTCCAAGGCATTTACCATTTATGAGAACTGAGGAAAACCTGGAACTCAGTCAGGGAGGACGGTCCTGGTGGTTTGGTTCAATCCTGTCTGTACGCAGTGGGTGGCCACTTCCGGCACATGTTACGACGTCATCACATTTCTCACAATATGAGGTAAGTACGCTTCAAATTTCATTGCAATATTTTCATGAATGTTGCGATTATTAGAGAAATTCCGGTTCGGTAGCAAGTGGAACATCCTGTATAATAAGCAAATGTCAGCAGAGAATAAAAAGCAGAATTGATGTTTAATTCCCTTCCCTTTTCCTTTTAGGTTTTATGAGCTATTCAACTGAAATTAACTGATTTCCCAATGGTCAGCAAATTTCTCTATACCGCCGTTTCTTGTCACAACTTGTCTCCTACCTCATTAGGAAAACATTGCTGACTTATTTGCCGTCGAATGTGCCACATCGAGTTAACCATACGGTAATATAACGCCCGTTAATAAATTTCCCTTCTGTTGAAATTTTTGCAGAGTTTCAGTAACATAGGCTTGGTAGATAAGAAGTAGACGAGTGTGTTCTTTAAGCATAAGGGAAGTTAGAGAGGTGAAAAAAGTACCTACAGACTTGAAACTGTTCAATGATTGTTACCTTTATCCTCACGTACATTTCTAAAACAAATATTAACCTCGCAGTACAAATACTCTGTGAAAACTGCAGTTTATGTAAATGTAAAATGTTCTTGATAGCAGAACAAAGAACTTTATGTCACACATCTATGAGATGCAACAATAGCAAAGAACGATTATGACAAATGAGAAAATTAGGTTAATGTATGATAGATAAGTATTCTAGAGTACAAATATGGATAAAAATGATAAGCTCACAAATTTGAACCATACATTTTCAATATATATATATATATATATATATATATATATATATATATATATCTGAATACAAAACTGTGTTAGGTATTTTGTGCCATGTTGTATATTTCATGTATGACCCCGTTACTTAATTACTAATTGAGGATTTCTTTCCAAATGAAATTAAAGGTATTTTATTTCCGATACACTAAAGTTAATATATTATATTACTTAAAGTAAAACATTTAGCTAGAATATATTTTTAATTTCAATGCCGGCCGTGTTCCCTTGAAACCGGTGCAGTGTGATGTATTGTAGCTGTTTTCTGAGCCTAGGACATTACGTCTAACCAGTGGGGATGAAGATGATTATGTTGCGCCAGTGGAGTCCGTAAGCCTAATGTAACCTAACCTAACCAGACCATAGGCGTCATGGGCATGGAGAAATCCCCATATATCCATTTGACATATCCGGGAATAAACCCCAGGACTTCAGTAGTAATATCCAGGAAAACTAACCTCTACACTATGAAGTGGTATTACCTCAAGTATTAATGTTCATATACCCACATACTCTTTAAAATAAATATATCTTCAAATGTCAACAAGTTCGACCAAAATGTATATCAAAAATACTAAATCACATAGTTCTTGCCTAAAGAAGTTCATTTAATTTTGATATTGCTTCCTGTTAAAACATTTATTGAAAATAGCATACTACTATCTTCTAGTTTTGTGTTAAACGTTTAGATTTAATTGTAAGGTTCAAATAATAATCATAATTACACACACACACGCACACACTCGCACACATTTTCAATGAAGAAAGAGGTTAAACATTGAGTTTTTAGCACTTATTTATTGTTGCTTTTACTACTTTGATCTTTATGTTATATCTAACATTAATACTGTAGGTATAGATTTGGTCCGTTGGAATAAATGAAAGGAATTTATGATAATGAAAATGAGTTCGCAATCGACGCCTTAAAGCTATATATGGTAAGGAAAAATTTCGAAAAACTTGCCCAAACAGCTTGACCGATCTAACCCAGGACCTCCGGACCAGATCACACAGGTGGTCATTTAGCTATTGTTTTGGGGATGCATCTTTTTTTAAACATACAAAGTATTTCTTTTATTTAATGATTGATGCATTTAGGTAAATGTGGCACTTAAGTATTTTTTTTTTTTTTGAGTAGTGTTTAACGCCCGCTTTTACTACTAAGGCATCACTGGCGGTGGGCACTGATGATACACGAGATGAAATGATAAACTGGGAAAATTAAATTTTTAAGGAAGGAAACGTTCCAGGCCTAAGTTTAAGGTATCTCCCAGGCATTTGCTAGTTATGAGGTCTGAGGAAAACCTGGAAAAAACCCCAGTCAGGGAGGACGGTCCTGGTGGGATTCGAACCCCAGACCTCCCGCTCACGAGTCCGCGCCTTAACGACCTCGGCCACCCAAGGCGGTTAAAAAGTAATTTTAAAAATCGGATATGCTATAGGATGAAAGAAATTGTGCCTGCATTAAAGAATTATTTAATACTTTTATCAAAAAATAACTATGGTATGCTATTAATATTATTCTAGAATAAGACTACATTAATAAATAAAATTTAAATGTTTTAAAATATTACAAATTTATATAATATGGCGACATCTGAGGCCGGGACGCCCATAGGGCGCTGCTATATTGTCCAAGTGGAAATGAATAGTAAAGGGATATAATTATGGTGTACGGGAGATTCTAAAACAGAGAGGTGTATAAACTAATCAGACCTAGGACCCCAGCAGTACAAGTCAGGAATTTTGACCACTGAAAGGCACATCCCAAAGTGATTGCTTACAACCCGAGACTTACAGAGTATTGTAACCTTTCAACCTTTTATAATTAGTGTTTTAACACCCGTTTTAAAGTCACAATGAAAGATAAAATAGGTGATTTGAATAGCTAATTAGGCCTTGCGAAAGCTAATAACATCGTTTCCATGATAATTAATATGAGGATCGTAAATAGTGAGAAAGTATTGTTGGCATTAAAATCTGCGGTTGAAGGAAAATAGAAACTGAAAATGAGAGCATTATAGCATATAGTTAAGATTGTTTTTGAGCTGACGTTGAAAAGTAGAATAAAAGTTTAAAAATATGAATAAGGATATAGAAAGGTGGGCAATATAAGAAGATAAGTGATTTGTGTCAGAAAACAATTTTAACATGGAAATTAAAGAGCAACAGGAAACAATAATTTAATACCTGTAGGGGACTGTATCAAATTGTCAACAATTTTGGTCAGCACACTTTTAAAATCGTAGACAAGAAAAGTAATTAGTTCATTGGCTGTTACAATAAACAACTTTTGAAGCCTTATAAGAACCGTGAAATGGTGTAAAAATTACTAGGTTACCTGAATAAGTTTCTTTATATGTATTAATAGTGTATTTATAAAATTGGATATTAAGAAACCTTGAAAATTTTCAATTAAATTCTTGATAAATAGGTGAATGCTTTAGATGATCATAATATATTATAAGGCTAAGAAAACTAAAATAATAACGTAATGTAAACAGATATAGTGAATTGACAAAAGTTAATACGTGTGAATAAAAATTTATTCATAAGAATATGGGACAGCTGAGAACGGTTTAACGACCCTAGGCTAAGTGCCGTGAGAGGATAAATGTGAAGGTGTCAATAAAGGCCATAGTGTCGCGTGACATGTACTAAGCGTAGAAGGAGACAAATGGACAATGTTTACAAATAATATCAGCTGGACTCCTATCAATTACACGTCAGAAGGGCAGAGTAACACAATAACCATGTGATTTAATTATGTAAACAAATGTTTGAATTTACTAATTTTTGTTGACATTTTAATTATATTAATCATGTAATTATTCTGAATTTTTCATATGAGTATTTTCTTATAATTCTTGGGGTTTGACTTTGCTGGATTCGTTTCATTGAAGAAATGAACCCAGAAATAGTATTTATATGTGACTTGTATAGTTAAATATAAGACAGATAATAAGTTATATACTTATGGATCTTTCTTCCAGAGAGATCCTCATTAATTATTATTCCCTCCAATGAAGTAATAAACTAAAATAAACGAAATTTTTCAAAAAATAAGTAAATAATTACAAATTAGAGAGAATAGTGCAAAATGAGTAGGCAAGTATCTAATGGGGGTGGGGGAAGACAAAATAAAGCCTTTCCATAAAATTTTAAATTTCAGGAATACAATTTTGGTACACTAAAATTTTCTGAGTTTGCCATAATAACTGCTGACATACGAGTGAACAATCTGCAATCGTGCATTTGTTCTGGGCCGTTTTATAGTCGTCGAATCCAACACACATCATATTCCAATATTTTAGTTGATATTTGTGTGTGCCATACTATCAAAACGAATATACAATATTTAATTTATTACTTTATTAATATTTAATCTGGTCGTGTACGTTATTCATTAGCACTGTGGTTCATTCTCTGCAAGTTGTCTTCGTTTTTAAAGGATTTTACTCAAAATATTTCCTCCATGCCTTTATACTTTTTACATATTTCGACTGTTTCATTTGTGTACGTAATTTAATAATTAAGCGGTGTTTCGCATACTTGTACCTAATAGTCATGTTGGTCCTGATGGTCTAGTGGTAACCATGATTGTTTCGTAGACCCAAAATCTTGGGATTCAATTCCTGTCATGGTCGATGGATATTTTTCGGGCGTAAAAATCTTAAGCATGTCTTCCTTCGGAAGGGAAGATTTACGAAACGAAAAAGAACCTCAAGCCTGAAAGAAGAGGCCTTTGAGCAAAATTTATCGGCTGTTTCACGCCCTGAATTGAATGAGACGCGGATGACCTGAGAAATAAACGGAAACAACAAGGGTCATATGTACCGCAGCGTTGTAATGAAGCAGGCGAACATGACTGCATTACTCCTCTTCTCTAGTAGGCTTCGCACAGTTTCTTCAAGAATGGAACATATTACTTTGCATTCATGGAGGTTTCGTTTCATGGAACGCGACCCTGGGCACTGTAGCAGAATTAACTTCAACTAAGTTGCCTTGAATTATGAATTATTGCACATGCTTTCATTTTGTTGTGCAGGCGCTCCCATCATGGCATCGTTGCCACATTTCTATCTAGCAGATGAGTCGTACCAGCGGGCAGTGATTGGACTCAGGCCTAATAAGGAAGACCACGAGATAACCATGCAGTTCGAACCAGTAAGTACAGTATTAAAAGCTAGATCATTAAAAAATTAAATACATAACATATTTATTTTAAAAAATAATATTAATTATAATCTCTAAATTAATTTCATTTATTAAATAAGAATACAAAACATATTTATTTTAAAATAATATTAATTATATTCTCTCAATTAAATTCATTTATTAATTAAGAACACAAAACATATTTATTTTATAAATTAATATTAATTTTATTCTCCAAATTAAATTCATTTATTAATTAAGAATACAAAACAATTTATTTTATCAAACAATATTAATTATATTTTCCGAAATAATACATTTATTAATTAAGAATGCAAAACATATTTATTTTAACAAATAATATTAGGTATATTCTCTGAATTAAAATTATTTATTAATTAAGAATATAAAACATATTTATTTTAACATGTAATATTAATTATATTATCTGAATTAAATTTATTTATTAATTATGAATACAAAACATATTTATTTTAACAAATAATAGTTATATTCTCTGAATAAAATTTATTTATTAAGAAATTAGATATTTTTAGAACGAAATATTTCATTACTTGTTTTACAAGACAATAATACAAATCACCACAAGTCATTCTTGGTATTAATTTCATTAGAATATACAACTTAGTGTAGATATCTTTCACATGGTGAATGAAGTTTCATGGGGACCCATATAGAAAAATGTGACAATGCGACCTGTGGGCAAATGCATTATGAACTGATGACTGTATTGATAGTGATGTGCATCGTATGGCAATTGTGTCCATAATATTAACATTTCATTTCATTTTATGAAGAAAAACAAACTAAATTCCCGGCGACACACGAAATTACGGTTTGAAACAGTGATATAGCTTAGTTCTGTAGTGATAGGCCATGTAATTCATACGTTTAATCACTTCAACTCAACTTAAAATGGGTATAAAAAAAAAAAAAACCACAACATTAAGCTGCCGACGCATTACTATAGTCATTTTTCAATGTATATTTTTGAGGGGTCTAGAAGAATTTAGTCCTACTTCAGGGTGAAGTGACAAACTCCTACCCAAAATTTCTCATCTTATTAATTCCATTGAAAATTTCTGCAATACAATTTTTCAGAAACTCTCCTACCACAATATTAATGTCATTATTATAATCCCACCCATATTATAATATCCGAACTACAATAGAGGTGCTAGTATGAGAACTGGAAAGGAAATAGTGGCAACACTGCTAATGAAAATGTGAGGGTGTTGTGGGTATAAGCATCTAGAGGAAATATATAGCCGTTCAACTGGTGCATTGCGTGTCTAGACGGACGAATAGGAAGCTACAAAGTTGCGGTATAAAGTTGCACCATCCTTTTCTAAAAGTGAGCAGCGTGCACCGATTAAAATTGAGGTGGAACGTGATAAAACATTACGTGGTCCCCAATATGCTCCGACTATAAAACACAGTCATATCGGGTAGTGACCTGTTGGGTGTAAGGTTTTCGACAAGGTCGTGATAATATAGCAGATGTGTCATGTATGGTCGTCCTATCTTCGAAGTGCATCATGTTCATTTCATTCAATCATTTATGAAGGGTGATCGACAATGGACAGCGAGGGTATTAGCCGCAGAAAGCAGAACAAGACACAATATAGTGTTGCAATAGAGAGCTCCTCAGACAACAAAAACGGGTTGCTATAGGTGTCCAGGGTCTTCCACAAGTGTGGCAAGGAAGAAATTTTTCAGGTTTAGAATTAATTGTTTGCAATTTATGAATATTTTTCTATTATTTTCTTGCTAGTTCTATATGTAATATTAAATACGTATACAATTACTATGTTAGAGGTACTTTACATTAATATAATAAGGTGGTTTGAGATAGTGTTAAAGGAATGAAATGAATAAAATTTTCGTTGTATAAACGTTATGTTTTTTGTAGAATCATTTTACTTGGCATACAGATTAGATATTGCTTTTAAATCAAACCCACAAAAGACGTGGACATAATACAGAAATACTTTTATTGACTTCGATTCCTTGAAATTCAGGAAAACAATTCTAATCACATCTAAAAATCAACCAAATAACCAACTTTAAATCGGGACAATATTTTCTCTTCTGCTTTAACAAACTTCTGTTGCCATGAAGACTGATAACTCTGTGCGAAATTGGCTTATGAAACTATCGAACCGAATACCTTCGGCGCCGAATTTCTCTATGCAAGTGAGGAATTTGCGCACCATCAGCTATGTTCTTCTGATTCGAGAGCTATCATCTGGAATGTGTCAGGTTTATACACCTAGGAGAGAGGCAGATGAAGCTCTTTAGCCTATAGGAGATGAACCCTCTAGGGAAAGGTCTGTAGTCAAATCGGTACCCCATTGTGATGTTAACTGGTAATTTGGTTTAAAAAGAGAAATGGATTGAGGCCAGAAATGCTGGAGGAATTTATGAAGCCTGACCCACTAAAATGAAAGCAGGAAACAAAAAGAAAGGCTGGAGACCTACTACTCCAGTCCAACTTTGAGAGACAATACTTTTATCAATAATTTAATCTAGTAATATTTACATTCACATCAAAAGCGACCTCTTCAGTATAAAATATATCCTCTAACTTTCAAAGTTTTATTTTAAACGGACTGATTCTGTCTATGTCTAACAGTGTTGCCACGTTGACTAGGAAATTTCCGCCCCTATATATAACCACTTATCAGTATTAGAAGCTCGAAATGTTATTTGTTACAGATGACGGCTACACCCCTGATAGCTTACAAACGGCTTCAATTCAACATCGCCATTCACAGTGTGGAGAAGATAGACGTAATGAAGGATATACCCACGGTTTTATTGCCAATACTGTGGGTCCAGGAGGTAAGAACCCCGGTCACATATTAAAGCAGGGTATTCAAGGGCATGCATGTCCACAGCTGACAGAATATTTGAATCTTTATTTATGGGGAAGAGTTTGAATATATAACATGTAATGACTCGGTATGTACTTTCTAGTACTCATTTGTACTGACAGAGTCGAAGCATCAATATCTATTCCAGTTTGAACAAATATTTCTCGTACCAAGTAAACAAATTATTATAATATAGTAAAATAACTGAGAAAAAACGGAAAAAGTTTGGAATAAAATGCGAATATAGTCATTGGAGAGCATTAATCATTTCTTGAAACTTTTTTATGATTTCATTCTTCAATAATTACAGCTGGAAAGGAATTCAGTACTATAATTCTGTACAATGATTACATCCTATAAAGGGAACATTTTTTTCTAATTTGATCATTGACTTGTGTGACATTCTGATTATAATAATGAATAGACAAACAGACAAATAAAAATAAAGTTCTTAGTTATTTTTTCATAACTATAGGCGTTTTGATAGATTCACTTGAAAAATTTTATATAAAATCATTTGGGTTAGCAAAATTAGATTTAGCATCATAGCATTGTTGCCAAAATAATTGTTTATAAAATGAGCAATTATATTAACTTTTTCCGCAGTGCATTTGAATTTATTTTTCATACAGAACGTTAATCAGCGTTTCCATGTTTTGAAATAAACTAGTTAATTCGAAACCGGGAAGAGATACAGAAAAAGGATATTTAGCTTATTTTACCCCCTTATTTAACTCTATTACTAGCTTTAATTAAGACATTGAGTTTCGTTCCATACTATAATGGATAATTAAATTTATTCGGCTCTTTTTTAAACCAATTGACGTTACATTTGCAGAGTGAATTGCAATCAGTATAATCTGTTGATCTAGTTTTGAGAATTCGCTGTGGATGGCAGGAGTGTGCCTCTGAGAGGTAAAATGCGGGTCATGTTAGTTATTTCACCGCTCGCTAGGTTGCACAGTATCACTTTTGAATCCGATACTCTTCAAGGTAAGGTACGTGAATCATCGAATCAAATGGACTCGCGATAAAGTACGAATAATTTAGTCATCCAGTATATTTAAATAGTGTTACTTCATAAATAAAAGATAAGTATTATCGGCCGAAGGCGCGTTTTCCACACACAAAGAGTCCACTTGAATGATCAATGCTTCTATGGCTCTCCCTGAAGAAATAGGAACATTTGTTCACAAGAATTTTATTTCTATTACTAATTAAGTTAAACGTAATCACTAATCATTAATAGACTACTGATCATAGATAAGTTATTGGTAATATTCAGATGATTGTGTACAGCGAAGCAAAGTCGATGCTTTCATAATTTAATGGAAGAAATTGCTTTCTTAACCTGTCCAAAGTAACAAAAAGAAAAATAAAAAATAATAGCGATAGAAGATATCTATGAATATGTAACGTAAAAATACAAATCAGCAATTGAAGTAATACAATACTTTTTCAGCTCAATAAGGAAAAAATAAAATTGGTTGAAATAATAACAAGAAAAAAGCAATATGGTAAAAAACACAGGCGAAGGGAAACAGCATAATGAAGTGCACCGTAATTATTTCAGAGGATGTAGAGTGATGCTAGACAAGAAATTTGGGATTGAAAATATTTGGTTCACGAAGAAAAACAATGGAGTTATGTGGTGTTGAGCTCGAAAATAAATATACATAAGACAGTGCTTAAGAAAATAAAGTAAAACATTTGTGTTAAAATATCTTCAAACCTGCTTCATGAAAGACGAAGTTCCGACTTTCTATAGCTCATCACTGGCATTTTAGAGAAATAGGGCAACAGTTAACTGATTTAGTAACGCGGTATGTAGCTTAACTTAATTCACCTGCCTGTGGGGCTAATGGATGATGTTATACAGTGCTATTTTATGATCAAGTATGCTCTAACATAAGATATAAACGTAAAAATAAATAAATAACGAGAGTCGAACTGTATAGCTGCGTTATTTGACAAAAGTATCATATCCAACTCCAAAGAGATATCGCCTTCGTGTGCTGGTATTTCGAGAAAGCTTCATTGGCCAGTACCTTCTTGCTACAGCTCCTTGGTCTCGTGGTTAGTGTTGGCGACTGCTGGCCGGGAGGCCCGGGTTTGATTCCAGGTACCTACTTAGAAATAAGCCTGGGCGGGGTCCACTCAGCATCCTCGTTAGGACAATTGGGAAGCTGCCTGATACGTTCTTAGACTATGAAAGCCGCATGATAGGCGACTGCATGTTGATCACATGCCCTTCTACAATACTGCCCTCTATCAATGAAATCATAAGACGGAGGTAGAGGAAGCAGAGTTGGCGGCGGCAAGCCAAGGCTCACCCCAGGCAGTAGCGTCAATAAGAACAATAATTCACGGTACAAGAGAAATTGTAGAAAACACAACAAAATTGTAATAATGATAAAATAATTGTAGGTGGAACAGACTTAATGACATTATCAGAACAGTTAAAGACTGAAAAAAAGAAATAGAAACTTATTAGAAAATGAATTAGATGAAGTGAAACTTAGAACTTATAAATATATACACACACAATTGGTTTAGAATGAAAAAATAATTGAGTAAAATTACAATTATTAATATTACAGTAATATGAGCCTGGCGCAAACAGCCGAAACGAGGGGTTGCTAAAAAATGGAGCCCCGCGAGAATAAGGTTGTAGTTTGGAAGTGGATTTGGGGGTGCATTGAGTCAAAATTAGGAATTACATGAGGAGACATATGAATAAGATGAGAAAAGAAGGCAAGTGACAAAAGAATACTTGTAGTTGATAGCGGTGTTGACTGTAACACTAGTTATCGGAGAAGTAGAATTAAACCCGGGACCTGAAGATATGAATCAGATATAACATTGCTGAAAACAGAATAGAAATCTGAGGTGTCAAAGGGGAGGGTAAAGATTGACGTAGTACATAGAATGTTTTGTAGCTAAGTTCTGGGTTTACCTCCGTTCATCGAACGGAGCAGCAGTGGCAGAGCTAGGAAGAGTGGGGAGGAAAGGTATGATAGTGGAGAGAATTCTGAAGTATTGGTACAGATGCATTCATTTAGATAACAGTAATGTAATAAAAGAATGGAATGTATAAAGTTTCAAAGAGATGTAATAGGAAGAGAGAGTTGGATTGGGGAGAAGGAAAAGTGTTAGAAATAAATTGTATAAAAAAGCGTTCGACTAATGGCGAAAAATAACAGTAGTGGATTTTGGAAGGAAATGAGCATGAGGGTAGAAATGATGAAAAAACGAGAGATATGGGCTAGCTTTGAAGATAAAGGTTATTTGATTTTGTATAAAATCACTGGGGAATGGGGAAATGTGCAGATATATATGATTAATTTGGAAGCATAGGTCTTGCATGGATGCGCACACGAATATTATTACAGGTATATGAAAAGCTGAGTGACATTTTCTATAGTTTAATATTTTGAAATGGTTAAAAGATGGAGAGGGGAATAAATTGACTTAAAAGTGGAATAAGTTAATCAAATACTATAGTAGCACGTAAATGTTGGCGAACACAAGGGTTAAATATTCAAATAATGGGAATATTTTTGAGAAAGGTAAGAGATAAACGGATAAGGAATTTAAGAAAGGGGCAGAAAATGGGTACATTGTGGAAAGTGAAGAGATGTTATCCCATATATACAACCAGAAATTTAATAGTATGGGAGAGGTAGTTTATTGAGATGTTATATTTTTATAGTAGGTATAGATAGCTAATTAACGTAAATTACATTATATAATAGGTGATAGTTTTTTATATTTATTTTATTTTGTGAGTAGCAAATAGAGTTAAGTCATCGGGATATTCCAATAGAAATCTACAGATGAATCGAAGACTGGGGCTTGGTTAGTATGTTAAAATGTATTAAGTTAATTAATATTTGTAAAGTTTATCTCGATTAAAATTTATTTTGTACACAAATGACTGTATAATATATATTCATTCATACATTACAGTAATACAGACTTATCCGAAACTCCTGAAATCTGCTTCTTTCTTGGAGGTATATACCATTTTGAAATAATATATCACAAAATAGAATTGTTACTTTAAACGCTTAATATGTTATAGTATTTTACTCAAATTCAAATAATAACAGTACCGGTTGGCAGGCAACAATAAAACAACAAAATATGCAATAACTATTGCATTTAATCCACATTGATTTCAAACTTCCCCCCTCAATATCTAAATTGAATTTTTTTGTTTAAATTAAAGCTACTACGCCAATTAGGTAATTATTAAGCGAAATGAATGTTCCGTGTAAATTGTGAATATTGCATTTAATCAATAGGTTTTGTAAAATATGCATAATACTGGATCCTTGATAAAAATTATATTATAAACAGGATTAATGAAAAGGAAATAGCAGTAGTGAAACTTTATAGTGGCATAAGTCTCATCAAACAACTCATTATAATAATTAACACACTGATATTATTGCAGAATATTTTTTGGAGATCAGTAACATTTTTAAAGGAAGTGTAGAAATTGTATAAATGTTTATTAAAAGAAAATTATTGAGTAAAATTTAGAAACCAAGACTTCATGGATGCAGGAAAGCGATTAGATAGAATAAACGGAATGAAGCTAAAAATTAAAGGTTCGTCCATAATATATTATCAATGTATAAAGAACTCATAAAAAGATATATTTATTGCCTTTGATTGGCAGCTGTAAAACTAGAAATATCTTAAACATAAGCTTGAGAAAAGGTTTTAATTAATTTCTCCGCATTTTAATATTTATATTGACGACACTTTGAATAAAAATAATAATTAATAGAAAGAGTAATTAAAACATCAAGAAATATAACAAAAATACTCTCCAATTGGTACTGGTGTTTAACGCACCAAACAGCAGCTAAAGGGAATCCGCCACAGGCTGGTGTTGTGATATCATCAGTTATGTCATTTTATTCCTCAAAGCTGTTTTCAAAGAGCTTCTTGCAAATGTAACCCATATATCAGGTTTAAACCTTAGTATTAGAGAGTTAGTAAGTTGATTGGTGTGCGTGGTAGCATTAGCTTTAATTCTAATTTTAAGTATGGAAAAGGATAAACATTATTTCCACATTTTCTCTGTTATAATTGTGTCATCCATGATAGTGAGGTTTCAACGTGATGTGACGTCAAAGTGTTTGTCAAACCTCCTTAGGTTTATAATTGGCCTAGGCTCAGTCTTTTCAGTGATTTATTGATAAAAGTAGACTCATATTAAAGTGAAGATGTCAATCTCATTTACCTCAAAGGAGAAAACAACAGTTTTTGAATTGAGGAAAAAAATAGTTTTCATTATCATATACATTATCCAATATATGTGTGTGTTAGCTATTTATTATATTTTGGAAAAGAATTTCATATAATAAGACCATTTACTTCTGTAGTTATCACTCTTACATGTTAGTAAATCAATTTAAACAAAGTATGATAATCAGATAACAATTTTCCTACGAATTTTTTATTATCTGACAACGCTCATTTATTAATAACAGACGATCTTTCGTTAAATTTTTGGCATTGGACTAAGCATTACAGTCAATTTTTCATATATAAAGAATTAGAGCAGTAGACCCGAATCCCTTTGTTCCCAGTTTACTATTTACATGAAGCAGAACAAGGGCTTTACTTTCAAAACAAGACGTATCTGCCAACCCCGAGTACAAGGTGCATAAAACTCTTAAAGAATGTCCTTGTGTTCCAGGGTAGGTTGTGTCACTAAATGACGTCACACACCGATATGATTGCATGCTGACACAGCAATGGAGCGAAATGTATGTAAGAAAGGGCATAAGTCACAGATATTAGATAATCACGGTTCCCCTAAAATAGTTTCAGCTTTTAACTTTTTTTTATTCGTGCCCATAATTCACATTTTACTCCAATTTCTACACTTTTTTTTTCCTTTAGTATAAGTTTTAATTGATCAATTTCTAAATATATTTTCCTTCATTTCTGTTCTTGTATGTCATGTTAACAGTAAATATAAAATAGGTACTAGAAGCAAAAGTTCATAGTTTATACGCCAGAGCCGATTTGGTCGGCTTCTTTAATCTAGTCTAAGATTGCCAGCGCCGATCTGATCGGTCAGCTTAAAATCCTACGATATACTTTTTTTGTAACTTTCTAAGGTGAGGGAATGCCAGCATTTGAAACAACTCTGACCGTTGTTAGCGATAATTAGTGCATTTTGAAGTGCGATGTTAGTGCTGATAATCTGATATCCGATAGTGAGGGGTGAAGAAAATTATAAAGATAATGTATAATTTGTCACTCAGCACAACAGAGGAAGAGGTCGCGTACAGTGTGCGTCGGTGTGATCAAGGCTTACATGCTAAATGTGCAGCACAACACAAGTGCCTAATTAAAAAACAATATCCATTTTAAGTCAAATGTAAATAACACGAGGAATGTACAAATGCATTATCTTCGATTTATGTTAGGCTAGATATTATTTCAGTTGTGTGTTTTTCTTATTTGTAACACATTATCGGCACTAGAAAAAGTATTGATGTTAGTGTTGAACGTTAATGCACACATATTTAAGTAAATCCGAGTGTATTAAAAGGGTTTTGAGACATCGCACAGTGTAAAATATATAATTTCACCTGACAAGTCTGCACTGCAGCTTTTGTTCGTGAATACATTTAACTAGCTCACTTCGCTTTCCCTACTTGCAAACATGTTTAATTTTTAAAATGAATAGTCGCCACTGGCCAGTTTGCATAACTTGTTTTGTGCCATTTTATTCATAAACAAACACCCTGCCATTATAAACATTAAAGTTTATTCTTTGTCTTCATTTTAAAGTTGACAATTAAACCCAAAGCACGAAAAAATATGTTTATCTTTTGAAAATATTTCATATCGGTTGAAACAATGTGGATGTTTTAAACGTATTATATTTTTGTGTTACTATTTATTAATTTTGTATAATATGTACTCCATATACGGAAAGTTTTGTGACCTATATGCTATTCTTGAATTTATAGAAGCAAAGTGGTGTATTTGCCTTTAAAAGACGCGGTATTTTACGGCTGTTCACTTGAGGCAGGCCTCTGGCCGCAGAAAGCCGACCAGGTCGGTGTGCGGCAGCAAAAGGGTTAAATTGTGTAAAACGTGTAGTTTTATAATTTATTCCATTTTTTCTACTGCCTTTAATCTACGTGCAATGTAATTAAATTTAGAAGGTCTATGTATGTTTTAATATTTCCAAAATTGAATTCGATCTTATCCCAATTTAACTTAGTTTGCTTAAGTAATAAAAACAAAACCAAGAAAGGTAGGCCGTGAACGTAATCTGGTACAAAGCAATTTTGTTTGTTACACCGTTAAGTTAGTTATCTGCAAAAAAAAAAAAAAAAAAAAAAAAAAAAAAAAAAAAAAAAAATTATAAATTACAGAAAATAATTAACAAAATGTGTAGCAAACACATTAGCTCCAAATAAAGGGCTTGCACTTCTTGCTGAAAGGGGTAGATAGACTGTTTAACCAATTTTATATAGGAAATAACAATTTAATCATTAAAAAAATCAGTTATAAATTTCTTGCGCTTAAAAGTACAGAATCACTAAATATTGAAAAGTACAAGTTGCTACACATTGCCTCTAAAAGGAGATTAACATGGTTTTATTTAGGGATAGAAACTTTAACTCGTCAGTCAAAACTATAAAAATATATATTGTGCCTAATTTAATTCCATATGGAAGTATAGCATTATTTTGGATTAATTCTATTGTAATTATTAGAACAGTTATACTGTGGAAAATATATTTAGAAATTGACCATTTCATACATTTTGATTTAACTTAAGATAAAACTCAAGGCATCACAAAAAGGAAGAAATTCCATAAATTACCTGGATATTCTGATGAACAATGCGATGGCCAAATTAGCTACCTTCACCTGCAACATGGCCGTCTTTACCAATCTGTACAGTGCCATTGCCGTACGCCTGCCTGGTCGACACAAATCTCTTTCAAAAAGGAATACCAATCCATGACAGTTCTCGGGCTAATTCGCAACTCTTCTTGCCAAAGTTTCTGGCTGGTGGTGATAGAAATGAAATCGAAGATTAAAAACGGAAAACTTGCACTAAAACTAATCTTGTTCTCTCCAGGAAACTTCCAGAACGAACAGGGCTATGAATCGTGCACCTAACCTTCTTCCATTTGACATATTTTGAATAACACGCACTACGATGAAAAGCTACAGCTTTCTCATTCAACACAAACTTATTTACAAATATGTAATGTTTCATACCTTCATTAATTGCACTATGACGAACAAAATATTGTCACGATATCGTTTATGCTTTCAAAGTACTGCAACTCACACTCCGCGCAATATGCACACTCAGCTGCACGGGAAGAAGCCGGTCACTGACAAATGAAAGAGAGCTAGGAACATTAGGAGTGAAAACTGTTGCCACCAATCACCATCCAGAAAAGAATTATGGGCACCACTATTGAACTCAGCACCAATTAGAAAACAAATTAACAACAGCAACGCTCCAGCTACGCTGACACAAACAAGAAATGTTGAAAATCAACATTATAAAAATCTGTTTCATCCTAAATTTCAGTTGTCGAAAAATAAACCAAGTACTAACAGACGACAAACTCACATATTATACACATATCAATTAATTTTTTTCGTCATTAACTGCTTTTGATAGTATCGGTGTAAGAAATCCTATTAATACATACGTATATAAACTCATTAATGATCATAGTGTTATGTACAACTGCAAGATCTTATTATAACTTCATCTAATGTACATTTCTGCCTTTTAATATAAATGTATCTGATGCATTCTATATCCATTATCAATGTAACTATACGATGTTATCTACAGAATGGAAACCAAAGAGTTAAAAGTAAAACTGTAGACAAAATTCACATTTCTTAATCTTTAACCACGAAATATTAAATGAAGGCAGTTTACAGTGCCCATTTGTCATGCTAGGCATCACTGTATATTACGATAATGTGTACGTGCTAAATTTGCCATACAAGAGCTAACGATATCCAATATGCACCACATTATTTGTATATCTCGTATGCCACCAGTTCGAAATTGTATAAGGAAATCAACGCATTATGCTGCTCTTGGAGTAGGAAAACGCCCTTTGACTTGTTTGATACCTTGTTTTTCTTTGCAAAGTATCTGATTAGCAGTCAAAGACGTCCCTTCGCAATGCTGCAATCCTCGACGGCTTAGAGCAACCGCTGGATGCCTCAAAGACTTTTTTCGTAAACAATTGATAAGAGATGTGTTTGCGTCACCAGAGTTTTTCAAATATTTCTTGGGGTGGTTCAGTAACTACTAAAATTATGTTTTATTTGCCAAAACTATAATAAATTTTTATTTTTGGTCAAAATCGTTACATTATGGCACTAGCTGCATAATATTTCTATACTCAATTACATTACTAAATTTTCATTGATTTTATCAACTGAATATTATGTTATAATAATGTTAAGAAATTAATTTATATATTGCAAAAGTAATCATTAATCTGCATTGTAGAATGCATAATTACAAAATATATTAAAAAGTAATAAATAATATTAGTTACAAAATGTATTAGTAAATTAAAATGTTCTGAAATATATGCCAACACTAAAGTTTCTAAAATATACTTAATCAAATAATTAAGCAGTCGTTTTCTTTCTAATAGGTGTTGTCAGATTTTCTTAGTGTTAATGACAATTTAACCTTTTCAGCTTAGGCTAAACCGCCACGGGTGGCCGAGGTCGTTAAGGCACGGACTCGTGAGCGGGAGGTCCGCGGTTCGAATCCCGCCAGGACCGTCCTCCCTGACTGGGGTTTTTTCCAGGTTTTCCTCAGTCTTCATAACTGGCAAATGCCGGGGAGGTACCTAAAACTTAGGCCTGGAACGCTTCCTTCCTTAAAAAAAAAAAATATCCTTTCCCAATTTATCATTTCATCTCATGTATCATCAGTGTCCATCGCCTGTGGTGCCTCAGTAGTGAAAACGGGCGTTAAACACTACTCAAAAAAAAAAAAAAAAGCTTAGGCTAAAATTCTATACATCCATCTTTGCTAACAATAACAATAGATAAACAAATTAAATAACCTGGATCGATACAATAACGCCATAACTATGATAACATTGACTTCAGAGTAATTCATTAAAAAATGACATTAATTATAATAATAATTGTATACGCATGTAACTCGTTTATAATTTTGTGCAATTATTGTATTTGTAAAAATCTTAAACTCGCTCCCCTTTTTTCTTAAATTACTTATACAATAAAGTGCAACATTATAGTTATTTACTAATGAGAAAACCGCCACGGTGATCGAGGTCGTTAGGGCATGAATTTGTGAGCAGGAGGTGTGGGGTTCGATTCCCACCAGGATTGTCCTTCCTGACTGAGGTATTTTCCAGGTTTTTCTCAGTGTTCATAAATAATAAATGCTGGTGAGATTCCCTAAACTTAGGCCTGGAACTTTCCTTCCTTAAAAAAATTTTCTTTCCTAATTTTTCGTTTCAACTCATGTATCACCAGTGTCCACCACCTTGCTTCAGTGTAAAAACGGGCGTTAAACACCACTGAAAAATAAAATAAACGATTAAAAGGTTTTATGTTACACCGACATTTTTAGTAGTGTTTAACGTCCTTTTTTACTACTGAGGCACCACAGGCGGTGGACTATGATTATACATGAGATGAAATCGCAAAGTGACTTATTTTTTATGTAAGGAAGCGTCCCAGGCCTAAGTTTAGGGTACCTCCCCGGCATTTGCCATTTATGAGTCCTTAGGAAAAACTCGAAAATTACTCATCAGAGACGAAGGTCCTGGCCGGATTCGAACCCCCGACCTATCCCTCACGAGTCCGCGCTTTGGCGATCTCGGCCACCCGTGGCATGGTTATACCTACAGTTCAAAAAATGTTGATAAGGACACTCGGACTCGTCAATTCTTATATGCTGAATGGATTTTGAACTCTTTTTCAAATAAAAGATAATGCGCGAATTATAATGCCACAGACCTTTTAAATGAAACCCCATTTTTTACATTATCTAAAAGAGAATACCAAAAGTACATTGCCGACAGTGGTTAAATTTTTATCGTTAAAACAACATAAAATAACATTTTAAGGAAAAATGGAAAAATTGAGAATCTGATTATTATAATAGAAATGTAGACAAATACTACAATAGCACATTTTGTAACATTTAAAGACGAAATGATGATGCCAATAATTCCGAAGTTCTTAGTGTCTAAAATAAGTTACCTGATATTCACCTTTTCGGAGAAAGGGAAAAATCTTGGCTTCATAACATAATGTAACCCGAATCTAACAGTTTAGAAACAGACGTTCTAAGCATCTGAGCTACAGTGATAAAAGCACAGTATTTTAAAATATACAAAAGAAATTATGGTGCAGTTTTCCCACTGCCATGTTGGTTGATTGATTGATTGATTTATTTAAGGACGCTCTTTAACAGCTCAGGTCATCAGCGTCCCATTCAACTCAGGGCGTGAAACGGCCGACAAATTTTGCTCAGAGGCCTCTCTTTCAGGCTTGAGGTTCTTTATCGTGCCGTAAATGTACGACACGGGACCCACGGCTTTACTTCCCTTCCGAAGGAAGCCATACTTACGATTTTTACGCCCGAAAAAATCCATCGGTCCTGGCCGGGTTCGAACCCGCGTTTTGGGTATAGGAGGCAAGTATGGTAACCACTACACCACCAGGACCGACTGTGCCATGTTGGAAATTATATACTTCTAACGTGTAATTTATAAATTTCTTACTTTAAAGAAAATAAATTAGTTCGTTTACTAAAATACTAATAACTTTTGTAGATGAATAATAAAAACTGTTATACTTTATTGTAAAATGTTAAATGTTGAAGTATTAAGGTGTTATTTACACCAAAATTTGAATTAAACTTACATTTGGATTTCTCATTTAATTGTAATTAAAAGTATGCTTTGCTTTGAATGAATTATTTATAACAACAGCAGTTTCAATCCATTTCTGTTACGGTACCGAACGGAGGATGTACACATAAATTCACCATAGCTTGTGATGGGGTAACTGGCATATAGTAATGCAGTTTTTATAGTACATAGAGCAAGTTTCTCAGAGAACAAAATTCCGGATTTTGTAAAAGCTGTTAAACTTTAAATAAAGATTACTCCTAAGCCAACAACGGTAAAAGAACCTTGGCGTACAAATTACGTAACTGAATGATTTTATTTATTCAATTTTATTTGGACTTTACCGGCAGTGAGTCTGAATGGAGGACATAACTGCTAGTGTTACCAGTCAATGCACAATACGATACTGTGCAACTTAGAGTGTGCTTAAAGAACGGAAACGACCGCATTTTGTAAATAAATTGACTAAGAACTATAAGGGGGCAATGCTCTTTCTCTCTCCGAGACGCACTGCCGTTCTCCAAGTATGGTTACCTCTACACCACCAGGACCGACGGTCAATAGTAATATGATTCATTTTCAATGACTTGGGATAATTTCCGAATAAACAATTCACCGCCATAATAACTGAAAAAGCCCCAATTTACATTACTCCTTGATCACCTCCATGATCAGTCGGCTAATGTTTAACGCGCATGCAGCTGCAGATCTGAATCCTTACTTGTACCATGAAAAGGCGAATGTATTTAATTCTTTATCTCAATAAACTTCGTTATTGGCGTAGGAGGTGAAACTATCACTATTACTAACTTATTTATCTAATTAGCGTATGCATGCTTTTCAAAAAGCAGAGCTGTATACTGATAGTTGGTTGAAGCATTCAAAATAGTACAGAAAGGAATTGATATTTTTTTCTTTTTTTGATTTGGTTTATTTACGGACGCGCTTTAACATCTCAGGTCATCAGCGTCCCATTCAATTCAGGGCGAGAAGCGGCCGACAAATTTTGCTTGGAGGCCTCTTCTTTCAGGCTTCAGATTCTTTTTGGTACCCTAAATGTACGACACGCCTGAAAAAATCCATCGATTTTGGTCGGGTTTGAACCCGCGATCATGTGTTGGCAAATATGGTTACCACTAGACCACCAGGACCGACACTCATTATTATAATTGTAAGAAAGAATAAAAACTGATATAATAAAATTCTGAAAATACTCATTTAACGTTAATGTTTTAGTTAACATAACCTGCGTATTAAGGTTGTGAATGAAAACCTATCACTAGGTTTTTTTTTTTTTTGATTGGTTTATTTATGGACGCTCTTTAACACTTCAGGTCATCAGCGTCCCATTCAACTCAGGGCGTGAAACGGCCGACAAATTTTGCTCAGAGGCCTCTCTTTCAGGCTTGAGGTTCTTTTTCGTACCGTAAATGTACGACACGGGACTCACGGCTTTATTTCCCTTCCGAAGGAAGTCATACTTCGGATTTTTACACCCCGAAAAAAATCCATCGGTCCTGACCGGGTTCGAACCCGCGGTCTTGGGTATAGGAAGCAAGTATGGTAACCACTACACTACCAGGACCGATTATCACAAGGTGATAATGTTTAATGTTTAATATTACTTCCTATCAAAATTATGTCAATGCTAACTAGCAATATAGGCGTTAAAATAATCTGTAAAATGTCCTTATGACATACCGGTCTCATAAAGCGAACTTAGAAAGTCTGCGAAGAATTTTTCTGTGCGAAAATTGGGTTCGTTAGCTCCAGGGCTGTCACGGTATCCTTCAAGTGACGAAGCAATGAAGAACACTGTGCACATAGTCTCTGTATTAACATCATTAATTAGACATCCGCACGTGTAGCCTTCTTCTTCTTCTTCTTCTTCTTCTTCTTCTTCTTCTTCTTCTTCTTCTTCTACTTCTGTTTCTGTTTCTGCTTCTTCTTCTACTTCTTCTCCTTCTCCTCTTACATCTTTAACTGCCATTTTTAAGTAACCAACATTACTTGAACTATCTTTTACAATGACCTTAAATATTTCGTCTGATTTTCTAATGCAGTGTTTAGTATTTAGAAACATTTTCTTTAGTCATTGTATGCATTATTAATCCATTTTTCTTTCATTTAAGCAACTTTAATTCATTTCTGCATATTCTGTATATTTTAATCTCAAACCTGCAAATTTCCATTAAAATCTAATTTTACTCACATATTCTATAATATACGACAAATTCGTTACTTATCCACACACAAACCTTGCATGACATGCCCTTTTCTCAGAGTCGTGCATAAAATCTTTTGCTACGCACTCAGTCACCTGCGAGAACTGTATGGAAATAAAAAGAAAAGCTACAAATGTGACATACAGAGCGCTGATGTCGTCCAACCACAGCCGTAACCGGAACCGATTGGCTGGTTCTGTGCCAGGCCGATGGGTTTTATATAAAAAAGAACGCAATTTGTGTATTCGTAGGTAGGGTCCTGATTCTTGGGTTTTAACCTTTTTATTCCTTATTTTGTAACGGTACTTGTAATATACATTTTCGTTTCAATCATTTCTTAATCAAATGTGCATCCTAAAGATCTTAAAACCGGATAAAACTAGTTATGAATGTAAAATAGTCTAAGTTCAACACGAAAAATGCAGTTTTGCATTAATATATGAAACTCCTACTGTTAGTAGGCAAATGTATGAAAGTGCATTTTTTAAAACTTTCTTTCTTTCATTCTTTGCTGCTCTATTGTTTTTCGTGGGCGTGCAGAAGTCTTGCAGAGTTTGTGGCGTTAGTTATGTGTTGAAAATCTGACAATTGTTGAGCTGCGTGGAGCTTTGTCTGTGTTACCAAAAGAAAAATATTCATTTTAACATAACTTAATAAAAAACGTGGCATTAAAATAGTTTTAATTGCTGCTGTAATCCAATAGATTATGGTTTAATATTATATATGTATATACATAACTTGACAAAATATTACCTTCCTATTTGTTGTAAAATGGAAATTGTTAAAAATCCATTTTTCCACTGACACCCACACCCACCTTAAACCCCCACACTCCTATACCCCATACACACCCACCCATACCCACACCCCAACCCCACACTCACACCCCCAACCCCACACCCATACCCACACCCCAACCCCACACTCACACCCCCAAACCCATACCCCCACACCCAGACCCACACTCCAAACCCACACACCACACCCACACACCCATACACACACGCACGCGCACATTCACAGGAAGTCAAATAACTTCCTCTCTATGCTAAACATGACCTGCACTGCCACACACACCCACATCCACCCTAAACCCCCACACTCCTACACCCCACACACACCCACCCATACCCACACCCCAACCCCACACTCACACCCCCAACCCCACACCCCCACACCCCAAACCCACACACCACACCCACAAACCAATACACACACGCACGCGCACATTCACACATATATGAATACATGTATATATAAAGGCAGTCAAATATCTTCCTCTCTATGCTAAACATGACCTGCACTGCCACACACACACACACACACACACACACACACACACACACACACACACACACACACACACACACACACACACACACACATAAAGGCAGTGCAGGTCATGTTTACAACAGAGAAAGTATTTCAGAAAATGTGTTCCACAGTTTCCTGTTGAAGACAATAGTTCCAGATGAGTTCATTTGCCTAAGCCCTTCTATGAGAAAACACTGGAAACCAAAAGAGCCGATCTAAGCCAGTACTTATGACTTTGTGTTGACGAGACGATGGTTAGCTGCGGTCATTACATTGCTAATGTTTTCATCGGTCCAACAGAACCGGGGAAACCGCGTCAAGTCTTTTGTGAAGAACTGGAGAAAACAAACGACAGCACTAAAGTTTATGTTGTTTCTCACTCTTAGTACCTTGTGGCCTGAAGAAAATACAAAGTTTCTCCTCTACCTTATAATAGTGCCGTTCATGTGATAAAAACAGGAGCGTTTCACACAAGTTTCGATCGTATGGACGAGTAAATTTGATCCGCATAACCTGATATATCAAACGTTATATTAGCTAACGTAAAGAGCAAGGAACAAGTTTCCAGGAGTAAATGAGATTATTTCATCTGTCAAAAAAAGTTATTCTTCAATCCCTTCCTCGCATTCAGACATTCAGAGAGATGCTGGCAGAGATAAAGCTACTCTCGCTAGGAAACTTACCTGGCATCGTACGCCAATTATTATGAAGTAATAAAAGTGAATGGACAAATTCGATATCGCCAAAGCTGCCTGCATCTCAAAGGTAAACAATGCTCTTCAGACTAACAAAAAACAACGCTTTCCTGCTTTCACCATCAAACGAAACAATGAGAATCGTTGAAGTGGTAACAGAGAAGAAAGTAGCACGGATAATGGACAATGTGCTTTCAGCAAAATCCTTGAACAAAATCCTGGATACACGAAGATGAAAATTGTGAATGCAGCTCTTCCAGGAGAACAAACAACTGAAGAATTAGCATGCGAACCGAAGGCAGTGGCATTAATGAAGTAAGTGCCCATGATGATCTTATGTTGTGTGGGGCGAATCTTCTCTGGCTGTGTTTAAGGACAATAAGAAATCTTTCACAACAGAAAATTAGTAAACGTACATAGTTGTTCATTGCAATACTCCATCTTTAAAAAGTGTGCCACTTTGTGTTGTATTGTATGATAATCTTTAACTGAATATGGAGAAAATAAGAACGTTAAACATTAATTTCCTTTATATTCAGGTAAAACTTTTGACATATTAAGGAAAATGTTTTTGTTATAGTCATTTATTTTCAACTTATTTAACTATAATGTAAACATTTATCAGTTTAATACATGTAAGACATAAAAATGATAAGTTATAAAATAGGCTAAACCAACTCATCATAAAGGCTGAAACGATGCTAGTAAAATCATTAAAATCCGGACCCTATCACAAGATAAAGTAGAAAACTAAAAAGTAGCATTTTGAAAACTCCTCGCATTTTTTTTTTAATTTTATTTATAAACTAATGTACTCTAGCTCGCAGCGATACAGTTTTAAAACCGTTTAAGACATTCTTTCTTAACTTTAATTCAAATGTACTTGATAGCGAATCATTAAATTTCGCTATTTTGTTTTTAATATGCCTATAGTTCTCCATAACTATTTAAAACTTTTATCTCTTCGATTGCCTTGTTATCAAAATCCGTTTTCGATCTTACTATGTTCTTCCTTTAAAAGTCATTATTTTTATCTTTTCACACGATATCTTCATATTGTATATTTTTTAAATTCGAATAAAGCCTTTTTAAGAAGTACTCACAATTTGCTTTTACTACAAATTTGCAAAAGAGAAGAGTCAATTATTATGTGATGTTTCATTTTATAATAACGTGCATGTAATTTAATATATTTAACCTTTAATCCAAAAATTTCGTCCAAATAAATATTATACACTGTACATTTGATAAAAATTCACCCTTGTTGCATTTCTTCATTTACTTGTTCTTCGTTTTTGAGTGGAATACTTTCTCCCATCTTTATTTTTGATTAAGGTAGTTATGAGCAAAATTATTATATTATTGTTTATTATTTTAAGTAAAGTGCTATCTCCGATCATTATTTACTGAAGAACTAACTGCTTTTCTTAGTCTGTAGTTTTTAAATAATGAAACGTTGACCTGTATGTATTCTCATTTTAGAGTTTCACTCCAAGTTAGCCTGTGATGCCTCAGTAGTGAATGAATGAATGGTGTTTAACGCCCGTTTTTGCTACAGAGGCACCACAAGCGATGGACACTGATGATACATGAGATGAAATGATATATTGGGAAATTATTTATTTTTAAGGAAGGAATCGTTCCTGGCCTAAGTTTAGGGTACCTCCCTGGCATTTGCCATTTATTAGGACTGAGGAAAACGTGGAAAAAACCTCAGTCAGGGAGGACGGTCCTGGTGGTATTCGAACCCAGACCTCCCGCTCACGAGTACGCGCCTTAAGACCTCGGCCACCCATGGCGGTATGCCTCAGTAGTAAAAATGGGCGTTAAACCCTATTAAAAAAATCCAAATGATAACTAAGGTTACAGAATAGTAAGGTAACAGATTCACTTTTATCAATGAAATTATTTAAGTTATGGGCCACCTACGGCTGATGATTACTGGGTAAATGCAGCCGCTACATCCGGAAAAAACGAGATAGAGTAACCATGTGTAAAGTTTGTATTTTTATTTTAATATTTATATTTTACATAATAATAATAATAATAATAATAATAATAATAATAATAATAATAATAATAATAATAATAATCGCTAGCCTGTGTTAAAATAGTGGTCGAAAATAATGTTCCTCAGAGGCAATACATTGCCGGCATCTGCGTACGAAATTCCCTTATTTAATCTAATTTTGCTTCCGTAAGAACTAGGCGGTTTGGAACACGTTTCTTGCCTTTGAAAGAACCTGTCTAGTAACATTTTAACAAGTTAGCGAACAGTTTTTCTGAACTGAAACACGAACGCCAGAATATTTTCTTGCGAATCGTCTTACCATTTCTTTGCACGAATCACTTTCACATGTGTATTGTACAGAAATAACAAGGGGTCCAGGAGGATCAAGAAAGATGGGGAAAGGGAGGTTGGAAGAAGGAAATGGTGGAGAATGATACGGTGGAAGCGAGGTAATGGTGTTTAATGAGTTAAAGTGTTAGAATAAATAAGTGAAATGAGTAGGAAAGATTAATAGTGAAAAATGAACTTTTAAGTGAAGTAAGTTGTTAAAGAGAAGGTGATTAGTATGATTGAGATGAGTTTAAATTTTGAAAAAATAATAACTGTAATGTTTAAATGTTGAGTGTAAATTCAAGAGAAACCGCAGTAAAAGTACTGGATACCTGTACATACCTCTGGTAACCAGTGGTTAGTAACATAGTAATGTAATAAATTAGGATAGAATAACTGGCCAAAAGCTATAATTCTTACTGGTTCCCAGTAATTTTGTTAATCTGATCGATTTTGGAATAGGTTTAATTTAATTAATTTTGGAGTTATTTTTAATATTATATTATTTTACTGTAGTTATTCGGAAACTGTGTAAAATAATGAAGTAAGAGAGTATTGTATTGTAAAGTTTATAATAATAAATGGAACATTTGTTATGCACGCGGAAACCAGCTACCAGAGTGGCGTAACAGATTTTATTTATTTATTTATTTAATTTATTTATTTATGTATCGTACATAAAAACACATTTTTTAAAACTATATATATATGTAAAACCGTGAACCAACGATATCTTTGCTCCAAACGTGAGCGCAAAGACAAATTCTACTTCTCTTGCATTTCTAGATAATGGCTATTTCTTCTTTAATTTGATGACTTACTGTGAACCAAACTCAGAAATGCTAGAAAATCTCAGTATGGATTTTAGAGTTTCGTCTATCAAACCTTGTAATAAATTTGATCTACGAGGTTTCAGTTTTAACACCCAGAGTATTCTTGAACACTGCTTCTGTCTATCCTAAATTTAGCTCATGTCCTTATCGCCAAAGCTTCAGACATTGTCCTAATATTTTCATCAGTACGTTCACTACTGGGTTGCACTGATCGAAGCAAGTTCAACTTCCAAATGCATGTGGGTGGCCAGTGCTGAACATTTCTCACTAAAACGGGGGGGGGGGGTTTACTTTGTCATGTTACCACCAAGTGTATAACAAAAAATATATATTACATTAGCAGAATATGAAATTTACTTTCAACCTGCAACAGCTTAGCGATGAGGCATATTACATATTTTTCTAAAACTGCTGAAACGGCTATGACATTTTTGTCAACATAATGCAATTTAATTTGAATATAGGGAAAAACTATTTCACTATACTAAATAAATGTACAAGACCGGTACTTTACTACTATAAATTGACCGAGTATTTGATAAAATTTTAATATATCAACTTGATTTATTTATATCTATATATTTATTTGATTTATATTAATTTGTAGTTTCTGTTGTACAATTTTATTTTTCTATATTGTTTATGTATTGATATGTTTAGATACTTTATTTTATTTATTAAAAAGGAACAGAACACTACCATTATTTTACTAATGTTTTACTTATACTTATCTTAGCAAAATAAGTTAAGCATATAGACACTCCTTCCTTTACAGCAGTTTCTGCAATATATGTAATGACTGATATCATAGATGCTGTTTTTAATTTTTATGTAAAGCAAGAACATTCCCTTCTATTAGTATTAAGTTATCTTCGGTCTAAAAGATGCAATATGCAGGTGCGGGAAAATGTATGCATAAAATTTACGATTAGAAGAGGGCATGAAACTATTTTGAGAGGGGGAACGAATGGTCACAGACTCTTCAGCAGAAATCGATATGGATCAACGTCATGGCTATATTGCGATATGACGTTTGTTCCTGGATATTGAAATGTAAACCAATGCCATTGGCAGAGGCGCTGTCTTGAGCAGGCTAATCCTTGTCTAACCACAAGTTGCGCACTGTCACTTAGTGTGCATGTCTTCGTAGAACTGATAAGGCGTTTTGAGAACTACATAGGTAAGATTTATGAAAGATTATTGTACTTGAACTTCATTTAATTAATATTACGGTATATTTTTATGGAAGCAATTATTTGTTTAAGGTACGTTATTGTGTTTTAAATCCTCTTTACACCCATAACCAGCGCTGGGGTTAATGAAGGGACCGAAACTATTTGTTTCTATCCTTGAGACTCCCTTTCTACTCGAAAATTCTTTGTACATATTTTATCCGCACAATATCAGTAGAAGTAGAATTGATAGAGAAAGTGGGATTAATTACAATTTCATATATTTACACCATTCTTTGAATTTTATAGCAGAAAAGTGTGTTTTCAAAATCCCTAAGTGTAGCCTATTATCACTATTTTACATAATATCATTCTGTATTTGTTCATGTTATCTGCATTTCCTACTTTTACAAACACATCAAAATGAACAAACAATTTTAAACTAAAGAAAGGTAAATGCTTATATTAAAAAATGGTGATTGCTTTATTTTTATTACTACATGACATTAACCAGTACAAAGTATATTTGCCGTCTAGAAACCACTTCTTAACCTTAGCAACTTAAGTTAATAAATATAGGAATATGCTAAGGCAAAAAAAAAAAAAAAAAAAAAAAAAAATTCAACCTACTTTTGCGATTACAAAACTTATCGTTGTTGTGTTTCCTTTCATTTGTTCATCAGCTCATTTTATATGATTTAGTTCGAACTTAAAAAATAAAATGTTAAACAAGAAATTGTGCAAAGAGAAAGTAGTCCATTGTGTTAATTTAATCACTAACCTAACTGTATTAAATTCATTTTCTATTGTTCAAACCGTTTAGAACCAATAATGAGTTTATAAGTTTCGCAACTGACTGGCTGGTTGTCGGTCCTGGTGGTGTAGTGGTTACCATACTTGCCTCCTACTCCCAAAACGCGGGTTCGAACCCGGCCAAGATCGATGGATTTTTTCGGGGCGTAAAAATCCTAAGTATGGCTTCCTTCGGAAGGGAAGTAAAGCCGTGGGTCCCGTGTCGTACATTTACGGCACGAAAAAGAACCTCAAGCCTGAAAGAGAGGCCTCTGAGCAAAATTTGTCGGCCGTTTCACGCCCTGAGTTGAATGGGACGCTGATGACCTGAGCTGTTAAAGAGCGTCCGTAAATAAATTAATAATAATAATAATAATAATAATAATAATAATAATAATAATAATAATAATAAGCAACTGACTGGCAATAGACACCTCTATTAATCTTCTTAATTAAGAACCAATTTATTTCTTGAAAAGGAAGTTTGCAAGAGTTTAATTAGAGAATGAGACTAACTGCAGCGTTTAAGTAAAGTTCCTTTCATTTAAATAGTGGTTTTATCTTTGGATAATTCAAATTTCCCAAGCTAATTTTAATTTCTTCGTTTCATTAACTTTGGTCTAGGGTGTACTAGAAATTGATGAGAGTTATTAAGTTGTTATCTTTTATATGCGCTGATTGATAAATGTGGTTTTATTGAATATTAGTATACATTTATTTGTTTTAATATGCAAATGTCAGTCATTTAAAAAACAAACATATGTGGTTGTAGAAATGTGTCGGTGATTTTGACGAGTTTTCTCTAAAGAGAAGTAAGATAGTACATCAAACAACGTAGTCGACCTTCATGCATGACGTCACGCATCGAATGACTCACAGTGGCATAAATCGAATACCCTGGTAGCAGTGTTCAATCGGGGAAATGGAAGATAATGGTGAATTTCTTTTTCGTTCAACTTGGCACTCGCCTCGCGAAGTTGCTGTATAGAGAGGCAACTGTCGGAAAACTCACGAAGTGCAGCGATGACGTCAACACTTCCAGGTCTGCTCTCGGTGGGTGCCCTTTTGCACAGAGGTATTCATCATCTCGTTTCACAATAAGATGGTATCAACAGATGCGGCAACTACATGTAGCTAAATTAAGGTTATTGTGCTTTTTCACAGTGTTCGGTTCATATAACCATTTTATTCTATCACTAACGCAGGAGTATACAGATCAAAACGGTTACAGCTAAAAGAACATCAAGTTTTGCATAGATTTACATGAGAGATTAAGAAATATTGAGTAGATTTAGAACTCAGTCCATTTAAAAACCTTGCTTGCTACAACTAAATTAAATACCTGTTTGCACATGTCTGTCAATCTTTAGGGGCCTCTGATGCCTTCTGAAATGTCTGTGGCATATTCTACAGGTTGCTGTCGTAAAATATAACAAACGCAGCATAGAAAATTCAATTGCACTGAACAGATTCATAATATTTTCCGTCCAGATTAATGGTGACAACTTTTTAATTTTCTTTTTATTATACCAAATATATAAACAGTATTTATTATTCATAAAAATCGATAATTAAATGCTACATTATTATACTAGTTGCATAAAATTACTGTAGTAACGATTGTCATGAAGCATCATTGTTAAAGTGATGAATACTACGTTACTATAATACTAAGGGAAATTTTTGTGTATTACTGGAAATAGAATCAATCATTTATCTATATTGCAGAATACATTATTAAATAATTAATAAATGATTTATTAATATAATCTACCAAATGAATTAGTAAACTTTGATAATATAATCTGTTCAGAAATATATTCCAACACTAAAATTTCTGAAATATTCTTAATATTTTCAATATTCATCTAATTCATGAATCTTCAACCGCCACGAGTGGCCGAGGTCGTTAAGGCGCGGACTCGTGAGCGGGAGGTCTGGGGTTCGAATCCAGCCAGGACCGTTCTCCCTGACTGGGGTTTTTCCCAGGTTTTTTTTCAGTCCTCATAACTGGCAAATACCGGAGAGGTACCCCAAACTTAGGCCTGGAACGCTTCCTTCCTTAAAACATATCCTTCCCAATTTATCATTTCATCTCATGTATCACCAGTGTTCACCGCCTGCGGTGGCTCAGTAGTAAAAACGGACGCTAAATACTACTAAAATAATAATAATAATAATAATAATAATAATAATAATAATAATAATAATAATAATAATAATAATTCACAAATCAGCCTTATTCCTTCTAATAGCCAGTCCTGATGGTGTAGTGGTAACCATACTTGCTTCCTAAACCCAAGATCGCGGGTTCAAACCCGGCCAGGATCGATGGATTTTTTTCGGGCGTAAAAATACTAAATATGGCTTTGGAAGGGAAGTAAAGCCGTGGGTCCCGTGTCGTACGTTTATGGCACGATAAAGAACCTCAAGCCTGAAAGAAGAGGCCTCTGAGGAAAATTTGTCGGCCGTTTCACGCCCTGAATTGAATGGGACGCTGATGACCTGAGATGTTAAAGAGCGTCCTTAAATAAACCATTCAATCAATTAGTCTTTCTAATAAGTGCCATTAAGATTTTCTCGGTACTAGCGATAATTCAGCCTTTTCAGCTCGGGCTAAATTTCATGCTGTAAATCCATCTTTGCTAACAGCAATAACAAAATATAGAATAACTATATAATAGGAAATAATGACGTCATAAGTGTAATAAAATAAGGCTTTGACATCAAGAGTAATTAATTAGAAAACTGATATTAATATTCATTTAATTTTATTAATAACCTTTTATAATTGTGATATGTAACAAATAGCATATGAAACTCATTTATAATGTTATATAAATATTGTATTTCTAACATTTTTGACACTGGATGGTGAAGTGAAACTCACTGAAATAAATAAAGAAGGCATGAAAACTTACTAAGGGGAACAAAAAAGCCTATATACCTTTATTGAATCTCTTAGAATTTCCGAGAAAATAAATATTTATCTCGAAACAAAGTTGTATAGTGTTCTGTATTGTTAATAAATCCAGATTACGCTAAATATAGGCACTCAGAATATGTTTGTTTACATACTTTTACTGCAAAACAAAGTTTTTAATAACATTGCCAACCTTATAAAATATTTTGTTAGGATCAACGCTTTGACAACAATATAAAGCTCAGTGATGCCAAATCTAATTTTCGAACCGAAATGAATGAATTGTGTTTAACGCCCGTTTTTACAACAGAGGCACCACAGGCGATGGACACATGAGATGAAATTATATATTGGGAAAGGATATTTTTTTATGGAAGGAATCGTTCCAGGCCTACATTTAGGGTATCTCCCCGGCATTTGCCATTTGTGAGGACTGAGGAAAACCTGGAAAAAACCTCAGTCATGAAGGACGGGCTTGGCGGTATTCGAACCCAGACCTCCCGCTCACGAGTCCGAGACTTAACGACCTCGGCCACCCGTGGCGGTCGAACCGAAATGATTCACATAAAACATTACAGGTGAGTTAACAATCAAACGCTTCGAGTTATGTTAAAATAGCAGATTTATTCTATGGATCCATAAAATTGTGGCACTGAATTCCCTCCAACCTGTATATTAAATTTATATTTATTTACATACTAATTTTCAAAGTATATGGTTCATTAAATTTCTAAATTCTGTTATAGAAGATGTCTAATTTTGATTTTTTATTTTAAACTATACCTTTCTCTCTGTTTATTAAAATACTTATATATATTTATATAAGTTTTTACCGACACTAAAATATTTAAGTACATTTACTCGCCATTATTACGCAATAAGATGCTGGAACTGCCTCCTTTCAATTTCGTACATTTCTAACATCGGCCTATGTTGTTAGTGATGACTCTGTCGTTGAATATTTCATGAATTACATGCAAGGAGACATGGGCTGTATGTACAGTTGCAGAGTCCTGTTGCAAAGTGGCCAGCCCATGTTTCTTCACAGTTAATTCACGGAAAGTGTTGCAAAATATTCTGTATATATCTATCACTATTAACTGTTTCTTAACAAACTAGGACCCCATTATTCTCTCGCCACTAATGGCACACCATACTCCTATCTTTTGATCATGCAGGGGTTCCTCGTGAAGCAGGTCAGGTTTTTCTGAACTCCAGTGTCGGTTGTTTTGAGAATTAACACACCCACTTAGGTGCAACCAAGATCGCAAGTAAAGAAAATCAGATTAGAATCAATTTTTTCGTCCTGCACATTATTTCAAATCCATCCACTAAATATATTCCTGGATGCCCCAAGTAGTTCGACATATAACTATGAACGTGGCTTTGTCAGAAACATTTCACTTGTTCTGTAAAGGAGTTCTCTTTGTAGTATTTATATAAATATCTACTTATGAAAACAAAAACATTTACGATCATTTTTGTATGAGTTATGACGTCATAGAGATATAATTTTCCATATTACCTGAAATATAACAGTATTTGTGCTTTGAAAACATTTTATTGTTAAAATTAATAAAAAATAATATTATAAACAAAAATTCTGGGTATAATGAATTGTTATGAGAGAAAGCGTGCACTGAGGGTAAATGCAGCAACAGTAACTTAAAATGTACGTCCCCTAGGACTTAGTGTTGCATTTTAGCTGTTGTTAGGTCATAAATTCAATTTGTCCCTACGTTTATAGGTATGTGTACTTATTAAATTAAAGAAATTAGTTAATTCATTGCTTTATTGAGTTTTAAAACGTCATTAAATCTCATTTGCACTAAAATTGTGATATATCTTCTTCATGACTTAAGTTTCGAGATCTTCTATGAATAAAAATTTAAATCAGCTATTAGTTTGCACAAGTTAATAAGGGCATCAATTGATTTGGGACAGGTAGAAGCAATTGCCCAAGTATTCTCAAAGTGTTAAAACTGAAAATTATACTAAAACTTGTTTTACTTACATTTACTTTAATTCGAATTATGTGTTAGTTTTGAAAAAGAAACATGTACAACAAACCTTTGTTTATTAAAATAATTTAATGTATTAGAAGTAATTGTACATGCAGAGCAAGGTAATGTTTACCACTCCCGTTTGTTTACTTCAGAAATCAAAATAACTTGAAACATGGTTGTCTTTTCATAGAGGTGTCAACTTTAACTATAGTGGATAAGAAAATGATTACTGTGTTGTTTTTCAGGGACTGGAACTGAAGCAAGAATACATCGACAAAGTAGCTGCCATCTTTAAGATGATAAGTGTTGTGGATGTACTCAAGTGGATCATGATGGTGTTGGGTGGAGGCTTGGGTGTGACTAGCGCCGCGCTCATGCAGATGAGAAAATCTAACGATTCGGTACATAATAACCTCTCCATGTCGAAACAGAACGCGGCAGGAGTTACTCCTCTTGAAGTGCAAACGCCAACTCGATACTGAAGAAAGAGTGTAGCAACAATAGAAAGTATAATATCTAACATGATGAATCAGGGTGCTTAGTTTGGTTAGCGTTATCATACCGTACAGAATTCATCTGATTGAGCCTTTCATTCCAACTTACAAGCTAGTGCATACCTTCCTTTGTATAGGCAGTGATAATTACTAATGACAAAGTACGATCTATACACATGGCGGTCCCATGAGTCATTGCGACAGCCTCACCTGTTTAGTCGAAATTCTTAATATACTGTCAGGATTAATTGGATTTAAATATTTTAAGTTTGCTCTAATTACGAAATTGTAAAATACATCCACTTTAAGAGACTAGATTATTTTAATTTCCAAAAGATAGCCGCAGGAGAGGAAACTATGAGAAAGTTAGTATGAACTTGGGTTAGATAACTAACGAAGCTATGGTCATGTTTTATTCTGTACATAAATTGCATTGTACATTTACTGTATATGCGTTTTCTTTTAACTACGTTTTTAGGACCCCAGTTTGAGTAATTTATGTAACTTTGTAATGTAAAGCCAGACGGGGAACTTTTTAGCAAAAAGTGCAAACATTTATAAGTGCAGAAAATGTAAAATGTTTTGACTAAAGCAAAAAATAACATTACATAATTAATACTGAACATTTTTGTAAACGTAAACAACATTTATGCAAGTAATATTTCATTTAATACGGTAAATTGCTGTTTATCTAATGTATCACTAGAAATCGGATTTAGTGGAATGAAAATGGCAAAATATGTACATAAGTATATAGAAAAATACTAAATGTGTATATAATTATGTAATTGATTAATTGTACGTAACATCAAAATAAAAAACGCGTAGCAATAAAATTTCTTTTACTGTAACATATAACAAATATTTATACCTATAATAAATATGGCTGCTTACATAGTTTTGAAAAGGAATTTTTTCTCGTTCTTTTTTATTTGCTTTTATTTGTAAATTTTTCAATCTATACAAAACTAAAGTATAGAAATATAATGATATGCAACTCAAATTAATTTTTACATTTGTAACGAACTAAAAAGTTTTGAAAAAGTAAAATGTTCTCATGTAATTACATTCAAAACTTTTTTGAATATAATTACTTGTGTGAAAGGCCTTTCCAAAATATGTTCTATTATCATATACTACCTTCTGCTCGAGAGCCAATAACACTAAATATATGTGCAAACGTGCACATTTCAACGAAGTAAATATACTTCATAGGAATGTCGACAGTTTCACCATAGTTAGCACGTGATATGTGATTAGAAATATTGAATATGCTGGGTTTCCATTAGGCATAATTTGTAAGTTACACCACCCAGTTCATTCTGCAGAATACATGGCTTATGAACAGCGTGTTCTATTGTCCCCATGCCTTCTTTCAGAGCAGATCTGAATCCTCCAGTATATTTATACAATCGGCAATGACTTCTGATGAACGAAATTAAATTCAGCACTTTGGAACTGCTGAAGGATTCACTCTCAGGCACTGTTTCGAAATGATTTCTGTAGAAATGTATCGTACTGCTTGAACCTATGTTCCCCACCTTCTGAATGCAGGTTGGTACTTTACTAGGGTTCTGATTCACCCAAATTTTATTGCTGCAATAGATATTACTCTAATAAAGACGAAATGGGTTACAAAGTTATATAAGATATTTTGCCACACGTATCCTCGATGATAATGGTAATAGTATCAGGACCGTCGTTAAAAACCAACTTTTATTTTAAGGTATTCCTTACGAACTACGGTGCATTTTTAAAGTGAAAAAGAAAACAAATGCCAGGTCAAGTTACTGTTCCTGGCGATAAACTACTAACATTTATCTTTGGAGGTAATCAGAAAAAGAAAAATCACGCTAAAACGGTAGAACATAAAAAAGATGTAAATATAAAGTAGTACGTGCAATATTATGTTAGCAAAATAAGAAATTTAAATGTTTAATATTTAAATCTAACACCAAAGTTAATACACTGAGGGTCAAAAAAAAAAAAAAAAAAAAAAAAACCAGACAATTTTATATTTGCTTGTATATTGCAATATATTTGTTTGTCATAAAATATTATGGTAGTCATTTGTTGCCATAGAGACGTGTAGGCTATACTGAATGTATTTTTGTTTTATAAACAAAATATTCCAATTATGTGTTCAAAGTCTCACATACATAAATTTTGTTTTAACCATTTTATGCTTCATTATCATGATATCTTTATTTTTACGCTTGTAAATATAAGTTGGTTGGCACATTTTATCTTTAAAAAATGTGACCTGAAAGTGTGGCTCGAGCACTAAACGATGATGGACGAAGTGTACATTACATTGTAAATGTAATGAATCTGGCTAGAAGCATAACACGATAACATAAAACGGTTTAGAGAAAACATTCAATATGCTATAAGACCAGGTTTGGGTTGTCCGAGAGTTACAAATCAAAATGAAGACGGGTGCATTGTGTTGTCAGTTCTTACGGAGCACAATCTACTAGCTACGACTGTAGTTAATATGCATGATGCCGATTTCAGCCAAAAAGGTTAGAAGAAGGTTCAAAGCAAGTGAATTGATATTTAGTATGTCTGTAACTGATCCCAGTTTGCTCAGAATGCATTGAGTCGAACGGCTGCCTTTAGCAAATGATAATAGGGGCTCAAGAAATGAACATAGAGTCGTGTTCTGTTCACAGATGAGTCCTATTTCACTGGCGGATAATGTAGAATATTGGATAATCGAATGTCTGATAGTAATTGGAGTTTTTTTTTTAATAATGTTTAACGCCCGTTTTTACTACTGAGGCACCACAGGCGGTGAACACTGACGATACATGAAATGAAATGATATTGGAAAACGATTTTTTTAAGGAAGGAAACGTTCCAGGCCTAAGTTTAGGGTACTCCCCGGCATTTTTCATTTATGAGGACTGAGGAAAACCTGGAAAAAACCCCAGTCATGGAGGACGGTCCTGGCGCGATTCGAACCGCACACCTCCCGCTCACGAGTCCGTGCCTTAACGACCTCAGCCACCCTGGCGGTATCGGGATTCTACTGTATACATATTTTTACAACATGGAAATTTACCTATTATATTATAATTTGCTTTGAAAATCTTTTTATTATTAATTTATGTAAATTCAGGTAATATTTAAGGGACTGGTTTAAGATATTACTAGTTTATTAGATTTATTATTTCTTTGCCTTGTATTTTTGCATTATAACAATTTAGACATTACTAGTTTATTAGATTTATTATTTCTTTGCCTTGTATTTTTGCATTATAACAATTTAGATATTACTAGTTTATTAGATTTATTATTTCTTTGCCTTGTATTTTTGCATTATAACAATTTTTTTTATTTTATAAACATATTTCTTTAAATATTCGTAGTTGTATAATAAAAATGTATAGCTTTATAAAAGTTGCAGATACTTATAAATGTCCTCTCTAAGGAAATCTTATTATGCTACTAAATAAGAAGTACTAATGCTTGTAAATGAATTTTATAAAAATACTAAACAACCAACTGAAAGTGTTTATATAATGCTACAATTTCAAGAGACACTTGCCTTAAAATTTAGTCATTTTCCTAGTATAACTAAATGTTATATTTTTTAAAACATTCAGTCTAGAAAAAGTTATTACACTATGCATCAAAATAAAAAGATATTTCCTGCTTAGGGCACCGTGTAACATTTCTCTTGTTTCATCAACTCCCGCTTTAGGACTGGACACATTTACTCATTTAACACCAAACATTCTGGAATTATCTTCCGAGAGTTGTGAGGGTTATGAGAGTTGTCCTCCCAAAAATAAATGAATCAGGTTCATAATTACAGAGAACTGCAATGGTGCTGCTATAAGCTAGGGGAAATTGGGTCCAAATAACAATATTAAGAAGTTTATTGGTTTTCATCTTCAATATCTTACAATACCACACGGAAAGGTGGAATGTAAAATCGAGAAATTAATGCTCCAAATTTAATAATAACTAAGATGTTACCACCCTGCTCTTCTGTGCTCTCTGTTATGCATTTGAAATATTTAGGGGATGTAGACAGCAAAGGTTTCATAAGAATAGTAGAAAGCAAACTCTATGGAGAAAACCAGCATATTGAAAAACTATGACCCCATTCAAATGAAAATTGAACGTAACATAAACTTAAACGTAAAAGGTTATGTATTGTAATGGTACCGTTCACAATGAATCACGCAAACGTAAAAGTAAATGTACAATTAGGTGTAAACTTAGAATCATGCAAGGTCCAAGGTTTTGCGTTTACGTCTAACTTTAACTTAAGAAATCAGTCAATCAGAACACAGCTGCTCTATTTATAGAGCTCCATGGCAGAGAGCGCTGAAGATCAGTGACTCTGTAAACAGAATGGTGTCAATGAACGAACTATTAATTGTATTATACGAAAGCTATCCTTATTTATATTACTCCATGCAAATTATTTAATGCACTTTGCATGTGCATATACCCTACCGCCGTCTGCTCAGAATCAGTTATATTCAATCAGCTGTTATTAGTTGATCTTCGCTTGTTTATTATTATTATTATTATTATTATTATTATTATTATTATTATTATTCCCTAATACAGTTGCATCTTTCATTGTGAAAGCCTATATACTACTAAGTTTAGTGTTAACGTCTTATTTTATCATGTTTACATTTAATTTTCATTGTAAATGGGGCCTAAAGCACCGACCTTGTTAAAAAATGTATGGTTTGGCGTTTGCGTAAACTCAAGAAAGACATGGTTGGGAAGAAACTGTCAATTGGAAAAGAATTAGGAAGAGCAAGAAGACTAACTGATAGCATGATGTAATGACAAACTGCAAAATTATTATGGAGTGGCAATAATATGTAATGTGCATGTTCTTCAGAGCATAAGATACAGTTTAGGCAATATATTTTCAGAGCTATCAACTGATGACAACCCACAACATGTTTTATGCTCCAAATGTCATGACTCTTGGTGTAAATTCAACATACAAGAGCCAAATCATAAGCATCATAGACTTCCATTAGCAGTGATGGGGACAATAAAACCAGTATACAGGGGGACCTGTCTAACCCTGACCTTCTAAAAAATCTACATAGAAATACACAGAATGTCAACGAATCATTCAATAGTTTTTGGGGACTCGTGTGCCAAAAAGATTTTTTTGTCTTGATACACTAAAACTTTTTGCATTTGATGCAGTTTTAATATTTAACATGGAATATGGAAAAAAATTAGAGTTTTGAGTTAACTGTCAATAGTCTCCAGTGCACAACAGTGCAACTTCAAGAACAGAACCGTATGCTTATCAAGAAAGCACAGAGAATAGTCAAGTAACTGGAAAAATATGCTAAAAGGGGGAAAAGAGACAAGAGGAAGACCAGAGTGAGGAGACTGGCCAGGATAGTTGTTGGTTGATTGATTTATTTATGGACGCTCTTTAACATCTCCGGTCATCAGCGTCCCATTCAACTCAGGGCGTCAAACGGCCAACAAATGTTGCTCAGAGGCCTCTCTTTCAGGCTTGAGGTTCTTTTTCGTGCCGTAAATGTACGACACGGGATCCACGGCTTTACTTCCCTTCCGAAGGAAGCCATACTTAGGATTTCATGCCCGAAAAAATCCATCGATCCTGGCCGGGTTCGAACACGCGTTCTTGGATGTAGGAGGCAAGTATGGTAACCTACACCACCAGGACCGACCCAGGGTAGTTGGAGTAAATATGTGTTAACAAAATAAGAGTTCAACTGTAAACTTTATCGCCATTTTTTTCAGTTCAACATTTTTACACATTCTGATGTCTATTCCTCCCACACTGTTAAGGACAGTGAATTGAAATTTCTACAACATGTTTCCACGGTAAAGATGTACAAAAATAAGAGGATATTTTTCTGTAACTAATATAGGTTTCAAAATACAGTAATTTCATTTTTTTTTATTTATTTAAGGACGCTCTTTAACAGCTCAGGTCATCAGCGTCCTATTCAACTCAGGGCGTGAAACGGCCGACAAATTTTGCTCAGAGGCCTCTCTTTCAGGCTTGAGGTTCTTTTTCGTGCCGTAAATGTACGACACGGGACCCACTGCTTTACTTCCCTTCCGAAGGAAGCCCCATACTTAGGATTTTTATGCCCGGAAAAATCCATCGGTCCATGTTCGGGTTCGAACCCGCAATCTTGGGTTTAGGATGCAAGTATGGTAACCACTACACTACCGGGACCGACTGTAATTTCATAAAAAGGATTTACTTAAAAATATATAGTGAAAAAAAATTATACCTTGGCAGCCAATTAAAATTTCATAAAACTGGTTATTATTATTATTATTATTATTATTATTATTATTATTATAAAGGTACAAATTACCATTGTAGAATTTAAAGTTGATATCTCAATCCAGTTTTGAGAGAAGTGCACCTGAAAAATGGAAAATTAGCATGGGTGAGAGTAGGGCAAGCTTACTTACAAATATAAATGAACCAAGTTCACAATTACAGATGACGCAGAACTGTAATTAGTGCTGCTCTTAGAGGGCCTGACAATAATCGATATATTGACTGTTCATCTGCCTTTCCGGATCTAGAGTAGGAGAAAAGTTTAACCTGGACAATAATGGATCCCATAAGGACTTACTCTCCCTGTATATGCAATTATGTTCTTTAGATATTATGAGTGGTGGCATATGGCAGAAATGACAAGAAAAGAAAATACTATTCCAAAATATTTCTATTGATTATAAAAATGAGGAAAATAAAAAGCATTCAAAATACTTTTCTTTGTAAGTGAATCATTAAGGTAATATCACGATCTTTTATGTAAAAGTAAGCTAAAAAAAAAAGAAGAAGAAGGAAGAAATAAGCATATGTAAAAAGAAGAGAAGCGCGCTCTCTTCCCTTTCTCTTAACTCCCAAGCATACTCTCAGTCGAAAATACTTGTCATGTTGCTGTCATTCACAGTTCCATTTTAGACAACAGTGCTTCTTAAATTTATCGTTTATGCTTTTTTCTAAAAAAAATCCTGCTTGTTCAGTAAAATTCTCTTAAAACGTATAAACTGAAACACGTGAAAACTAGGACCCGGGTTTTTGAATATAAAACAAAAATTCTTCCATTCTCTTTACCGTAAAACGCTCGCCATTTGTTGTTAATGCTACTGCAAATGACAAGAAAAGCCAATAACTCAAGCTATAAGCGTTTCCATAGAAATCGGAAGAAAAATTAGAACACTTATCGATCTCACATTTTTATTTAAATATGTGTTTGTACTGATATAATTTACTTTGATTTATTTTTTTATTGATTTGGCTTATTTATGGACGCTCTTTAACTTCTCAGGTAATCACGTCCCATTCAATACAGGGCGTAAAACGACCGATAAATTTTCTCAAAGGTCTCTTTTTTCAGACTTGAGGTTCTTCATCGTGCCGTAAATGTATGAAACGGGATCCAGGACTTTGCTTCCCTTCCGAAGGAAACCATACTTAGGATTTCTAGGCCAGAAAAAAAACCCATCCATTCTGGCCGGTTTTGAAGCGGAGATCTTGGGTTTAGAAGGCAATTATAGTTACCGTTACACCATCAGCACCGACAATATAACATACAAAACGAACTTTTTGTGAAATATGAATCCTTATGTCTGATAGTTTTCGCGGTACAATTTGCCAAAATTATTGTAAATAATGTTATTAAAATTGTCTTTTTTATACACGTATAGAAATCTGAACGTGCTCATTTTAAAGCTCATATATTGCCAAACCTTTTGGCTTGTAAAATATTAATTTTATTTCAATCCAATTTTAGCTCCTGTGGCATCACAGCCAATGATGAACATTGCTAATATATGAGAAGACTGGGAAAGGATTGTCTTTTTTAAGAAAGGAAACGTTCCAGGCCTGCCTAGGTTAGGTTACCTCCCCAGCATTTGCCATTTATGAGGACTGAGGAAAACCTAGAAAGAACCTCAGACAGGAAGGATGATCCTGTAGGGAATCGAACCCCAGACTTCCCTCTCACAAGTCTTTAATGCGCATTTTAACAAAGGCAATGAAAAAATGACAATAATGAAAATTATTAAGACGTATATAATTTTATACATGTATTTCAATATAAAAAACTATGGGAAAAAGTCGTACCTAGAAATATAATCCTTATATCTGTCTTGCACGTAATGCAATTATCAGGCAGGCACTGTCAAAGCAAATGGTGCAGTTGACTTATTGCTCAGCCCCATGCTCCGTCAGTGGAGCCTCAGTAGTAAAAACGGGCGTTAACACTATTAAAAACACCATGCTAACCGTTACAGGTGGCTGAGGCCATTAAGGGTTCGAATCCCACCAGGGCCGTTCTTCCTGGCTGAGTTTTTTTTCAGGTTTTCCTCAGTCCTCATAAATGGCAAATGCCGGGGAGGTACCCTAAATAAAGAGCGTCCATAAATAAATAAAAGGTACCCTAAACGTAGGCCTTGAACACTTCCTTTAAAAAAAATTCTTTGCCCAATTTATCATTTCATGTATCATCAGTGGCCATCGCCTGTGGTGCCTTAGTAGTAAAAACGGGAATTAAACACTATTAAAAAATGCTCCATATAATCAAATATAATTTAACAAATTTATTTTTAAGGTAATCTTCAGGGAACATCAAAATAATATTTACAAAATTTTACCAGAGAAAGAGAGCAAATTCAGTTTATATTTTTATTTTTAAAGTTTTCCATAGGAAAGGTCGTGAAACATAAACTGATGTGTGTCCCTGTTGAATATTTATATTAAACATGACACCACGCAATCATAAAATATATATCATCAACTTTTTTTTATGCTCTCCATTAGTCTTTTCCAGTTTATATGTTTCGACATTGTTGATTTGCACAAATGCAGATAAATTTATGGCATTAAACAAGAAATTAATGAACTTAAAACGAATTACGTTATCATTTCTGCTTTTACCTTCTTTAATAATTTTTCCAATGTAGTTCTAATTTGTAAAATTTGTTGGTGTCCTAGTTCTAATATGATGGCCGATATAGGAACTGGCAATAGCTAATTTTGTATTTACTTAACAAAATTGTTGAAAGTGTTTTTTCCTTCCGCCCAACTACATTCGTGGTAAAGATAGTTTTTTCAATGCAACTCCACTGTAAGCATAACACACTCCCTTAAGTCTGTTACCTAGCAGTGATTCTGTTAATATGAATGTTAACACATACCTAAATAACAATACATATTCCTTGAAATTTTCATTGCACTTCACTTGCCGGTTATATTTGTAGCTGGTGTAAACAAAAACAGATTAAACTGCGATAACCTGTTGCTGAGTACACATTAGCACCATGTGGAAGCAGGTAAGAGACTTAAAACTTGGAACGTAGGACAAACAACTGGTCTGGTTAGAGCTGCGTATACTTCGCCCTCCTGTCGCCTTGACTGCGGTAAACAATCGACAAATTCCCTGTGCACATTCTACGTTCTACGTTTTAGAATGTTTTAAGGACTAAGGAACTTTAAGAACATCAAAAATAATACGATTACCATATCCAAGCACATTTTTTTTTTCTTTTGATAGAGGAGGGAAAATTTTAAAAATGAGCCTTACTTAAATTGTTAGCCTTTCTGTACCAACTTCATTGTAGTTAAAAATCTACCAAATACATGAATATATATGCTTCTCATATTACATTAAAAATAATAACCCAACATATGTACAAAGATGATAAATACGCCTGCGCTATAATATAAGATAAATAGTGATTTTTCACCTATGATAAGACGTGAAAAATGTAAAAAATCTAAGTTCGGTCATACATTTAAACTTTTAAATGGGCGTTGATTAGTAACTTTTAATCAATAATCTCTCCTCGAATACTACATAAAATTAAATACAAGTATGTTTTTAAATTATTAGTTTAAACCTCTCAATATAAAATGTTAATAATAGAAACAGACATTCCTGCAATCAAGGTAAGCATATTGCCTAGTCTTATACTGGACTAAATGTAAAATATAAGGTAAAACTGAATTTAAAAACACTGGCAATTAACATCGTAGAAAAAACTAATTTTATATTTATAGATTTTGTTTATTTGTTATTTTACATTTTGAGATTGATTGCACTTTTGTAAAATCTATACAAAGTGTCCCATTTATCTTGATTATATAAATTATGTTGTTAAAAACATTTATTTGAAACAATGTTTCGTTTGACGCATCAGAAAGAAGTTATTTTGGGTGAATAAAATAAATGGAACATCATGTGTATTATAAATAATTGTATTTTGAAGACCATATAATATTTTCCTAATAAAATGATAATAATAAAAATTAAAAAGTAAGGGTAGCCCCGAACACCTTCTTGGGAAATATCTGGCCCGTGACTGATAAAGTTAAACCACACTGATTTACATTAAAATTCATAGGTCATACATGTTAAAGGTAGGTTAAGGATATCAATTGTATGTTTCATATTATACTTCATTTATTAAAATATATGAATATCCTTATTTAAAATGTTTAGTAGCAAGAAAAGCTTGAAAGCCTAACATTTCAGTATCTTAATTTCGTTCACTATTATAGTGTACTCTTCAAAGATAATAAAGCAGAACTAACTCTAAAATTAAAAAAAAAAACAAGGAATTAAAAAGGTATAAGGAATCATAAATTATTATTTAAAAGAGCAACAACTTGAAAAAGAGTTTTCGCAAGACCTACGTGTATCTTAACCGATCTCCTTATCTCCGGTTAGAGCACATTTAGGCCTAACTATTCATCAGAAAATTGTCATCTTACCTTGAAAAATTGTGAGTCAGCCCTTAACGTTAAAAGCTTTGCAAACAAAAATAGAAATAAATTTAGCATATTCCTGTTTAATTTTGCCCTAAAAACTAATAAGAAGAAATCGTTCTTGAGTGTACAATTCGAACCAAACACCATTCAACCTGAAGAATTAAATAGTGGAAAAGGAGTGAAGTGATAGTGAATTCTTATATGTAAAAAATAATAACACTCAGTAGACATTAAAAACCATTTGTACAGCTTATAAACTTTTAGCTCTCTATCTGATTGTTGTTAGCTGTTACTTAAATATACGCGATGAGACAAAACTGTATTTCTCCAAAAATTCGTTCTTAGTTTGCATGCATGTTGAGGTAGATAATCATATACAGCTGTCATTACAGGAACAAACGAATTTCCAAAATTGAATAACAGCATAGGCACTGAGTGTAAGTGGTGGAATTGGCAACTATGTCATTGTATCTCGTTGTTCGTGTCCATAGAGAATTAGATATTAGATTGTAATTGTCACAGTAACTAAGCGTGTTCCTTGCAATCACTCTATAAAACGAATCAGAAATTGTTGTGTTTTATGCACATTTGTGGCAACACAATACGTGATCTGAATCCCTTGACCTGGAAAGGAAGGGGCAGTTACGTTCTGTCTTCTTGAGTTGATGTCCAAACGATGTGAATTGTGTATAAAAAAATCCATTTTGAACAAACTTTGTACAATAAAAGGAAATGTACAATAAAAGATAAGCAACTGTTGCTCTTTGTTTAAATTTATAGGGAGAGCAGCTTTAATCTCCTCTTGGACTGTTCTTATATTATTTTTATTTTTTCTCATTGTGTAAATTTTATTGGTGGCTTTGCGTCTTACATAATTTCTATGTTTTAGCGTTTTCTATAGTTGTAATTGTGTTATTTTGTCCTTATGTAATTTTTAAAATAACTCTTAACACATTTTAAAAACAACTTCTATTAGCAGGATGAAAAGGAGAGGCATAAAGAATAATACATAATTTTACCGCTTTCAAAATGTATCAGATTTTTGTTTGCACATTTTTTTTTATATTTTTAATTAAAGGAAGGAATTTGATACACACTATTCCAAAGGAAATTGTTTAATGTATGCTTTGATCGATTGCTAAAAGAAACTAGCAATTCAAACTCACAAAGGAGTCAGCAAATAAGAAACATAGCTGACATCACAGCAACAATTCTTAAAGCTAAAATAGCAAACGGCGCAGCCTTTAAAAGTTATATTTCTTAAGAATGTGGAAAGAGGCTCACTTCAGCGATGAATTTTATGTATTTAACATCTGGTAGCTTTAAAAAGAAAGCTCCGGTTTTTAAGTCTGCATGACACAACATACATAAAAAAATTAATTTAACTTGTTTATGTACAAAATTAACAAGTGGCTAACTAGTGAACTTTTATTAACTTTCTGGAACTACCAAACCATTTGGGACTATCCAGATTGCAATGTTTGCCGTTTCTCAAAGTCATTCCTTCTTTACTGTATTCAATATTATTATTATTATTGTTGTTGTTCAAATTAGATGCCATCACTCTTGAAGTTCCATTGTGTAGTGCTGAAGTTTTTGAGATATCTGCTCCATTGCTTCTTGAAAACAATGTCCGAGTGACAAGTAGGGTCTTAACAAAGAGGTAGAGAAGCACAAAACACAGCGTGAACACGTCCAATAGATAATACTGCACGAAATTCAAGTCGCGGGCAGCCGACTGAAATGCAGGTGCTCCTTGGTGACGAAGAACGTATTCCACCCAGAACACAGCACGGTCCAGAGGATGCTGTGGCTGATCTCTTAGCTGCTTTGAGAGATCCTTAACCCTGTTTCTGTACCTGGGAACATAGCAAAATGTAACGTATTTCAGCTGTAAACTTTAAATTATCCAAACAAGAAATTAATGCGGTTGCTAGGGTTGATATATTAAGTCTAAGTGTTGTTTAGCAATATATAATATTGACCTTACTATAAAAGGGCTGAAAAATGGAAAAGCGCCAGGTGAGGGGGGGGGGGGCTGCCAAGAGAATTTTTGAAACGCGTTAAAAGTAGGAGAGATGGTGGATATCATAATAAAAGTATGTAACAAATTGTTTAATAAGGAATGCTATCCAGAATGTCGATCACTAGCTTCGACCGTTATAGATAGTGAGCAATGCTTGACTCAACCGCTGAACCGGCCGGCAGCCTATGTTCGCGGCGGCGGGGAGGCGGGGAAGCGGAGAATATATTTCCTCTCCGCTGGCGAGGCTTCAGAGTGAGTTGAAATCTTGCGCAAGTTACACACCGCCAACACAGCAGTCAGCCTCGCCGGCCGGCCGCACGCCGCGAAACCGGTTGCGTGAAGGATTGTTCACACTGTATAAAGGGAAAAAGTATGTATATACATACATATACACATATATCATTTTATTTCTCAAAATAAATCTGATCTAGCGTGGATTAGATTGGGAGCATCAACGGCGACTGCTGAGGTTGGTCAGAGAATATTGCTTTTTGTGGAGACAGAGAAAACTGGAAGCACTTTCTGATGAACTGTCCAAGTACCGAACAGTGGAAGTTGGCTGCACTTGGAGCTAAGTTTGCTAAGTCGGATAGGAATTGGTTAGCATGTTGGTACCTGGATGTACAGGAAGAAAACTGACCGAAACGTTATTTGTGAAAATATTTTATCTATGGACAGGTAGATTCCACAAATAGATCAGGATTGACAAAGTATACAATAACCGATATGTTTAATAACAAAAATAATGTTTATATCTTATAGATTAGAGTTCTTCAACATTTTTTACAAATATTTTTTTCCATGACCTAAAATAATCAGATAACTCCCTAAATATTAACTAATTATCATATAGTCTCTAAACCAGTTACAATAGCTTTTAATTTCAGCAATATAGGAGACAAATGAAAATTAATAAAAAATTTCTTCAAATTCTTGGTACCAATTCACTACAACACATAATTCATACTAAGAACATTTAAGAAAAAAATTGCATGAATGTAACTAAAGTAAGGGCCACGAGTGCATGTGGACAAGCGATTTAATGGGGAATGAGCGGGTCAAAGAACCCAATGTATAGGTTGTGTAGTTGACTCTAAAAACAGGTATAGCAAGCAAATATGTTTTATGTTTTAATTGGATATTAAAATTACAAAACTATAATAATTAAATTGAATATTGCAATCTTCAACTTCAAAATAAAAATTGCTTATGAATCAAATGTTGATTCTTCCAAAATATGCACTTGGGTGATATATTCATAAATAAATTGCAAATTAGTGAGTCGGTATTTCAGTTTTACGAGCATGACACATCTGATATTAGTGAGTGAGTTGTAATGTCAACTCATTTGCCGGCCAGGCATTGGAGTACCACATTCAGGGAGCAGAGGTTAGTAGCGTGGTCCGTTTGAAATGCACGCACCCAGAATTAGCGGACTACATTATGCTGAATTATGAAGATTAACATGGGAGTAAAATGATGATGAGCAGCGACGGAATGAGTGGCAGGGGAAGCCGGAGAAACATGCGGAAAAAATTTCTCTCTCGCCGCTTTGTCCGTCAGGAAATCCCATTTTTGTCCCTAGAATCGAAACCGGGTCGCCTCCGTCACTTGGTCACAGCAGCTCAAAATTAGCACTGGCTTGACAAGAAGTGTTTAACAGACACACTTTCTTAAAAAATCCCTCCTTTCCATAACTAAACACTGTTGGAGGCATTCGTTAAGAAAACAACTACAATATGCAGCATAATAATAACAGTAATATAAAGTAAAACCGCCACACAGTTTAAAAAGCATGACAGTGAAAATATAAATATACATGCAATAATGAATTAATTACTCACTGATTAAACTGTCGGGCTCTAAACTACCAATGTTAAAACAGCTTTTTTATTTTTTATATTTTTTATTTATTTATTTATTATTGCTGAAGGATACCACGCATAACAGTGAAATAGGCGATAAGATCCACAAGAACAAGCCCAGAGTCTGCCAAAAAGTGCAATGATAAAAAAATAGGAAAATGATGACGTGTCCTAGTGGTAAGATAAGGAAAGAAGATACCGAAGGTTCCTGAAGAATGCAGGAGACTAAGAATGCCTTCAAGCTTAACTGTGAGGCAAATACCTATGTACCTAAAAATAATTAAATTTTAAGCAACAATAAATACCTGGGTTTAAGAAATGACTTTCATGGGATTACCCAAAGCAACAAAGAATCCCTTAGTTCCCCGTTTAACACAATATCTGGGTCAGTAGTACAATAAGAGAAGACTAAAATCATCACTAATCATGGATCGATGGCTCGCCCATTCCCCAGAACAGGCCAAAAAATATTTATACCCAAGAAGAGCTAGCGAAATCAATGAAAGTAACATGAAAGGTTATCTAGAAAAGATGACGCTCCGTATTCTAGCCTTCAACAACAAACAACAATAGGTTTTATTAATCAATGAGTGATAAACACTACTTTTCAGAAAGTTCCATGAAAGTGGGCATTGTAATAGAGAGGACAGGAAAGAAAGGGGGGGGGGAAATGAATTACGCAAAGTAACAACATTTACACAAAAATTTTAGAATAATTTAAACGATGGATCTTCTGGGAAAAGGAAGCTGTTCAAAAAGAATTCAATTCTCCATATTAAATTTTGCTAATAGTAAAATGGTTATGATTATTAAATAGTCAAGTTTCCATAGTTAAACAACAATGTAATATCACAATAGTTCTGCAAGGCATTAACTTCAAGTAGGTTTCTATCTGTGGTCAATTCAGTGTAGAGAAGCTAGTTTGGCATAAAAATAAGTAAAATATTGATTTAATAGTTATTTTCTGTGTTTTAAAAATCTTCGCGAATTATTGACTAAAACTTAAATTATCATATCATTAACATGCATAATCGCTGCTTTGTTCATGAATTGCAGGCAGGTAATCTTGACATTTGGGTAAATTTCTGTAATTGCATGTTACAGAACATGAATGATACAGTAATTTATTCACGTTAAATATTCTTAACTAATGAAGCGTGGTTCAATATAGCTGGTCATATTTCTAGGCAAAAAAATTGGTAATGGAATTTTAATAAATCGATTTAATACACGAAGCCTGCCTTCTGTGACGAGAAAATCGGTGCAAGGTTTGCAATAATTTAACATAAAGTGATAGGGCCTGTTTCTTTGTTAGCATACCATAAAGGCAGTAAGATACTAGGAATGCTATTCGGACCATATCTATTGAGTTTTACTGATGCGGGACGTTGACAGATAAAAATATGGAACAAACCTCCACACATTAGGAGAACTGAAAGAAAGAAAGAAAAAAAAAACGCTGGAAATGTATGAATGTAACAAGACAACATTTCTAACATTTCCGTCACAGGGCACGTGCTTATTTTCGTTGTAATTGCGAGAATCTGAATTAGTTGTGTGGATATTACATTCACTTCGCCGGGAGTTACCGTTCTGAGTGCTGATATATTAGTTGCTTTGAAACGGAAGACTTACGTATGAAGGACCAGGTAATTTTTATTGTGTATCAATTGTCGGGCATAAATTTATTGTATAGTGTATTTTTTATTCCTTGAGAAAATTTCTTGTGTGACTTATTGCCTTTGTTTTTATGTTAATTCCATGCTTAAACGATTCTGCTTAGCTTTTGATGTGTAAATACAAATTCTATACAGGAAAATGTTTAGCCCTCTTGCTCGCTGTAATGTGATCTCCTTGTTAGACACCATTTATTCTGGAACCTGGACACTTTCACACGCCTTCAACGTAATTTCCTGGCACGTTTATCTCCCCCTGTCTTACTTTTGGAAGACACTGAGTATCCATGGTTAAGCAGTTTGAGAAGGAGCGTCCTACTGCAACATAAACTGCTTGCTCTGACTTCTGTGGCTAAGTCCCTCACTGTCCATCAAAGAAAGACCCACCTCCCCATCTTTAAATCAAATCAATGTATTGAGCTTCAAGGACAAGACGACCTAACGTGGTGCATTTTCCATTCTATTGCATCCATGTCGAAAGTTTGGCATCCCACGGAGCACCGTTCGATATGGCAAAGTTTCATTGGCACAGGCTTCTTGTAGGACCTGGATATATTCCCTCGCGTTTCTAAAAAGTGCCACCTCAATTTTAATCTATGCACACTGCTCACTTTTAGGCAGGTTCAACCTTAGTATTCGTTCGTCTACAGATAGTGCACTGTGGTCGAATGCTGGACATCTATGAGATTCCTCTAGACAGGCTGAGAACGACACCTTCACTTGTTCATTATAGCGCGGTGTCCGTGTTGTCATTACGTTCCTTCCAGCTCGCATGTTTGAATTCATGATAAAATTCTCAAATTATGGAAGCTTGCTGAATAAATTTAACAGCATTACGTTCCTCTCCCCTCATATTTGGGTACATAAACTTTCCTACGACCCCATCCTGGAGGACTTACAACTTCAGTGCGTTTCCTAAAGTTTATGGCATTACAACTGCGAGGGATGGAGTGCCAATAATTACTTTATACGCAGTAGAGGAAAGAGAAGATGCAGCAAATTTTAATTTGTCATTTTCTGTCACTTTTAATCTTATCGTGGTTTATGATATCTTAAGTAGTATTTAATCTGCTTTTTGCTCCATTACGGACTATCTGCTTTTTTCTGAGAGATCGCCTTATTCGCATACTTGAAGTTAAACGATCACCCATAAGTCAATTCTAATTGCTCTTACGTCAAGAGGTAATACTGGTTACTTCTCCGATTCAAAGTTTTAATTTCTAGTAGTATTTCCCATTTATATTCTCATCATTTGTTAAACTTTTATGCTAAAACACTTTTCATCAATATCTATCTATGCTTAATGACACTAGAGCAGCAGTTCAACTTATTCTGAAAAAAACTATTTTCCATTTAAACCTAAATGCGCACACACACTGATAATCATAAGGAAATGAGATTGCCTACAACTGTCCTTGTTGCATAGTGTGCTTTTTGTTCTTTAATTATTTTGTAATTGGGGCATATAATCGCATGTGGAGGGAGATTTTCTTCATTTTACTCTCGTTCTGTTCTTCCTTAACATTTTCTTCATTTATTGGTTCTCTTATACCATTGCTATTACCTTTTATCTCCTTTCTTTTTTAGGTTCAAAAATAACAATAAGAAAGTTTTTTCTTTCCTATTATCATTCCTCTTGTTCTTACTCTTTTCATTCATACAGTGTTATTTTTTTTTTTCGCTTCGTCTTCTGGACAGAGTGAAAAAATAAAAATAAAAAAAATAAATAAATAAAAAACGAAAAGATAATAAAATTTTCCACATTTATTTTACTTTTTCCTTAACCACCGCAAAGTGGTGATGAGCATGATTAGTCATACCAAAGAGATAGCAAATGTTTGATTACTTTGAAACATCACAATTCCATTTTCCATTTATTTCTAGGCAATTGTCAGTTGCAGCGGAACGGCGCGGTATCTACTAAGAATATACAGAAAGGGACTATAAAATGAAAACATCAAGAATTCATTTCAATAGTTACTGATGAATATACCGGAGGAATAAGCTTATATAGACACAGACGGATTTAAGGATGAGTCATGGGACTTTAACCCTTTTTAATTGCATATAGTCTAATGTAATTATTATTTACTTTAGTGATAATCACAATGCCAGACATTTTATAAAATTACAGAGATATTTTCGTTATATATTTAGCATAAATCAGATTTTCCATTTACTTCCACATCCACTTCCTCGCCCTATATACAAAAGGACACTTGTAGGCTGCTATCTTCTGAAAAAAGATATGTAAGCGTGTTGAATACCAGTGTCTAACGTTCTTTCATTTAATGTGGCAGTGTATGCGCTATCTATAAAAAAAACTGAACAAAAGTGACTCACAAGTGGTTTCTGTGTAGGTTAGGTTAGGTCAAATTATTCCTTTACATACCTGGGATTCTGGATGACTTGTGTGATGGCTTGTAACAACTTCTCTTCCGAGATGTCCTGTAGCTCCAATTTAAAAGCGTAGCCCTCCGCTTCAGCCTTGGCAGTATTGGCATTCTGATCACAAAACACTGGCATGGATACAACTGGTACGCCATGGTACACAGTCTCGAACAAAGATTGCAATCCACCATGCGTCACGAACACGCGTAGTTTTTTATGACCTGCAAGTATTCCATATAGTTTGTTAAAAAGCATTGAACTGGCCGTTTCATACACTAACGCATTTCTAGTAACTACACAAGGAAAGCAACAATGTAAATAAACAATATAATAGCGTTTAAATAATTAAACTTAAGTTTTGACCTGGAATACTGTCTAGGTTTGAACATTTTGGAAATGTGAAAGTTGTAGTTTAAGATGTTTTTATGAGAGTTGGCAAGATCCTGCCTGATTTCTCTCATACAAAATACAGATGGTCTAGACTTGATGACCTGTAATTTGTTGAACTACATTTTGATGATTGATGAAGTGAAGTTTCATCTAATAGGTTATTTAAGTAAGCAGAACATGCTACTGCGCATCGGCGAGTTCTAAAAGAGCAGTCAATACAGTCAGTTTGGGAGAAGTGAGAACAGTGGAATTGTATCGTTTTCTTTGACAGAGACGCCGTTTAATCCTTTACATTCACCTTTGAGCATTAATATAGCCATAGTTCAAAACTCTCTTTTCTACGTTTGGAAGCACGTGGTTTTTCTCTGAGTTTCTATTTCCAATAAGTTGCAGTTTCTGCTTACACAGTCAAGTTTGGAGATGGTTCGTGAAGGATTACATTAGCTACTCTCTAGGCTCATTTTCATTCTCTAAGACAGTCAAGTCAGTTCTTAAAGCATTTCACTCTCACCTGTTTAAGAAATGTCTTCAAACGCTGCTGACATTGATAGCTGTAGAGTTACAATGCGTGCTAGTTCATCAGAGCATAGAAGGGAATGAAAAAATAGATAAAATGGTCAAAGTGGAAGCGAATAACCACTTTATTCGACCTGAAACTGTGTGAGTTCTAAGTAAATCATTTGCAATTTTTAGCATGTATTGGAGCACTGGAATCGACCATGTAACGGCATGGGAATGCCAGTAGAAGGTGGAACAATACATTCTTTGTTGTTTGCAGAATACCAGGTCGTGAACAGAGTCTAGAGCATGCAAAATATGTAATGTTGGAAGCATTTGGAGGTCTCCCGGTGAATATGAACAAAACGGAATATCTAATTATTGGAGAAGATGGACAAGACAATAAATTACCTCAATGGGTCATCAAATTAGTAAAGCAGTTTAAATCTCTGGGACCAATGACCCAGGGAACTGGAAGCTGACATGTATATGTAAATTACAGAATACTTCAGTTGATTTGTTTTATTTGCGGACGCTCTTTAACATCTGAGGTCATCAGCGTCCCATTCAATTTAGGAACGTGAAACGGTCGACAAATTTTGCTCAGAGACCTCTTTTTTTCAAGCTTGAGGTTCTTTTTCGTGCCGTAAATGTACGACACGGGATCCACTGCTTTATTTCCCTTCCGAAGGAAGCCATACTTATGATTTTTACGCCCCGAAAAAATCCATCGATCCTGGCCGGGTTTGGGTGCAGATCTTGGGTGCAGAAGGCAAGTATGGTTACCACTACACCACGAGGACCGACAGAATACTTCAGACAGGGGGTTGAACAAAATGCTGAAAGGAGTTTTATAGACAGAAATATTAGCAGAAAATCAAAGAAAATACTTCTCCAAACAGTTATAAAGAGTATATTACCTCGTGGCACTGAAGGGTGGATGTTAGTAGAAAGGCAAAAAAGTAAAATACAGCACTGGAGCTGGATGGAAGAGGGGCTAGGATACTTAAGTTTGAAAAGAGATGGAAGGCAGAGGTGAGACAGTTGAAGAAATGGAAGAATCGGTTACCGAAAGGATTGAAAGGCAGACTGTGGGAATGTACGGACACATCAATAGAATGATGGGGCATTAGGTTTTTCTTCAATGCGTCTTCTAGAAGGAGGAAACATGGACGCTTGAGAGTATCGTGGAAATCTTGTGTAGCTCAAATGATGAAACGCCGTAATCTGCAGAAGGAGACTGGCAAAATCGTGAAGAATGGGGGTTGGGAATACAGGGTAACTATTGACAGGTGGAAAAACCCTCAAAAGTAAGTATGCAAAATCCTCAGTCAAAGCATGAACCAGAGAGGAACTACGTAAGAAATGGTCTAGACAGCCTGGGAAATTTCTTAGCAAAGCTCTTGTTAAAGAACCCATTGCAGCTCTCAGTAGGCCACTTCTGCATTTGGAGAGAACGAGACTAAGATTAGAAGTTGCATTAATTACTGGAGATGGGTCGTTCATGAAACATGTGCAGACTATAGGACTCTTTCTGGGAGACCCAATTTGCAAATAATGTAAGCAATATGTTGAAACTGCGTGGGATTCTGAAGAGGGGAATCTTTCAACTATTTGCAGTTTTTCTTCCATAGGAGCGAAAATTTTGAAGTTTATTAAGAATACGGAACTAGAACTTCTATGAAAAATAAGGGATTGCACAAACAACCTTGAACTGATGTGAGAGAGCTTTAACTCTCAACAGTCCCCCATTACTAACTGATCTTCCAATTCCAAGGCATTCCTTATTCAGCAAGGCTACCAGTTCTTACAGTTCCAGATTTCTGTTTGTAGAAATATTTTAAGAATTTTATACTCTTGCTGAGAAGCTTGTAGTTTCAACACATAATTTTCTTGTTTTTGATTAAGTCCACTCAGGAAGTTTATTACAAATTGTAAATTACATTTCCCAATATCGTTAGTTATAAACCTATAGTAGTATTCTATTAACAGTTATTACCTAGGATATCTTGCTGTGGAAACCAGCTTGCCACTCGAACATTGTGTGGCACATTAGACATATTTCCCTCAAACTTCCAGAGGACTCGGTAAGGTAGCTTTGAGAAGACCCGGAGAAACATGAGCCTTAGAACCTCGGGCATCCGTCTGGTGGACACGCTGGACCCCATGCTCACGTAGATAAAACCGTCGGAGCTCGACACGAACTGTTCCAAGTCCTGTAAACACATTAGTCAATAAGCAAAACCTGTGAAATTGAGTGTTCAAGAAAGTCAACTAGTTTAGTTAAGTTGAGCTATGCGTATTATGACGACATGACTTTCACTGAAGTTCTGTGTATTATGTTAATTACAGGTCCACTCAGGTGTCCTGTTGATTGAAGAAATCTTTCCACCTGAATGACTTCTGAGACAAGATGAGAGCCTACTTTACACTTCAGTTCGCTAATAAGACCTCACGCTCAGTTCAGTGATTTCCTAATAAAGGGGCCGAGATGCTAATTAAATGCTATGTGCCAAAATAGTTTCTTGCATCCTTGTGCAGAATCCCACAGCAGTTTGCGTGGGAAGCTCAAGCTTTCATTTCATAGCCAAACTGTGTAGAAAATTAGAAATTGATAGCTGACATGTCACTTGGTTCAGAATTCTTCTTGTTCTACTGCAAGGTTAGACACTTGGCATGTTCCAGATCAAAGAAATCTCATCGTGCTTTTGGGCGACCCATAGAACGGTGTCCTTGCTGTTATATAAGAAAAGTTGTTGTATAGTTCTAAATGCTTTCATTCCTTTCTATGTGGTGCAACTATTAAGTTTAAAATTCACGAATATTAGTTCTAACATATATATTCTTTCCTAATTGAATCACTTATTCTACGACCTTCCAAAGTATAGACTGCCATACATCTTAAAAAGTGCATTTGTGAAGGTTCAATTCTTCTTCTTGCTGTTCTATTTAGAACCCAGTTTTCTCTTCCATATGTCAATGTAAAATGGGTAATATTTTGTAAAATTTAATTACTTTTTTTCTTTTCTGGTTTTGATTCGTAATGTCCTTTGGACAGTTCTATATATTTGCTAAAAGATAATTAGTTTTTTATCCAAATATTTATTTTCTTTTTATGAAATGTGGCAACACGATTACATTTTAAGACTTGTTCTATTATAGTATTATTCAGAACTATTTTCGATCTAACAAGTGAAGTGGAACTTAATAGCTTCCATCCCCAGGTGTATTATGAAAGATCGTATTTATTAATCCTATGTTAAGTGAGATGTAATCATGGTTTGCATTATTATCTTTATTTCCTGTACATTATTGTTTACGGTGTTTTTTCTTACCAGAGTGGAAACCCACCCTGCTTTCTGTTAAAAACCTGACCTGGAAAGGAAACAGAAAAACCTATTGAATAGCAATATTTGTAAAGATGGTCCCAAGTAAACAGGAAACGAACCGCTGCTTGGAGAATTGTAAACCAGGGTCCTAGTAGAAGTTGTTTCTTTTGTATACAGTCAGAGAGTTTTGCTTTTGTTATATTAGGAAGGGCAAACATAATAAATCATGCTATGCCAGATACGGTGAAGAGACAGGGCGATATCCTTTCAAAGTAGATGCTAATAGTGTCATTTTGATACTTACGAAATGGAAGTCACATAGGCATGATTAGCCAATCAGGAAAATAAGAAAGACCGGAGGGAAATATATTAACCAATGATAACCCTTAGATATGTGAAATGATACTCTATATCCTTCTAAAGTCACATTTTGAAAGAAAAAAAAAATAGCTTCGGGAGACTGGCCGAATTCAAGGTTTATTTGAGCTTATAATTTTGCGGCCCAGCATAAGTTCTTATTTTCAGTAGAATCAGAGAGTCAGCAAACTTTCGTCAATCTTTTAGGGTATCTTTGCATCAGTTATAATACTTTTATAGAATTAACAGTAGGCAGTGTCGGAATTATCAGTGTCAATAGAGCACATTAATACTCGCTGAAGACTAGTACTGCGTATAAAAAATTCGTCGCATGTGAAATATCGTGGGTGAACTAATTAAAAGATTCAATATCATTTGTGAAGTAATTAAGAGATCTTTGCAGTATTGCGGAAGTGTCTTTAATAGCACAAGATATTCTCCTAGGAGGAACGGTGGCCCATTTAAGAGGAATAGACTTTGACATTAAATCGTGTAAATAAATCATCTCATAATATGATAAATATTGTTATATCCCATGTTAATCTCTTTCACTACTTCCCCTGTGGTCTCCGGATCACAAAAAGTCCAGCAAAGAAAGGAAGAACTAGCCGGAGTAACTGCCAGCGAAAAAATCATCGCAGAGAAAGAGAGAGAGAAAAAAAATAATCATCCATAATCAAATCATTAGTAAATCCTTCCAAATATTTCCTCAATTAACACATTCAATTTCCCTATTTAAAATTACCGCTGCCCAAGGTATTTTCTTTAAAAGGCAATGACCATAAATTTTTATGTAAATATTTGCAAATTATATTATTGCATAATGTGTTGTTGTTTATATATTGCTGAAAATACTACTTGGTCTTCTGCGAATAAAAGAGTATTTAAAATAATTCTCCATATTTTAAAATTAATATTTAACGCACAATGACATTGACTAATGCTGCGTCAGTATAAATATTAAATGAGGTTTAATGGAATCCCTGTCATACACCTTGGTTACCTATTGTTTTAAATCCCAAGTTTTATTAATACATACTACTAACCTTTCGTAAATAATAATACTTGATTTTATCTTTCATTAGGTCTCATAATTTATTTTATATATTCTATCAAGTGTTTTTTCTAATTGAGAAATAGAAGAGTTTGTAAGTTATATTCTCTTCTTTTTTGTATTTTCTTCAGAATATTGAACAGGATCTTTCTCTTCTGAATCCGTGTTGTCCGTCAGATATAATTTCTAGCCTTCTTGCTTACCGTTGTTTAGATACGGCCTTGTAAGTGGAGATCTGGGATTCGATTCTCGCCAGGACCGTCCTTCCTGACTGCGGTTTTTTTCAGGATTCCCTCAATCCTCGTAAGTGGCAAATGTCGGGGAGATATCCTAAACTTAGGCCTGGATCGTTTCCTTCCTAAAAAAATCATTCCTGATTGTATCATTTCATCTTATGTATCATCAGTACCCACTGCCTATGATGCATTTGTAGTAAAACCGGACGTTAAACAGTATTTAAAAGAAATCTTCTTGCTATTATTTTAGCATATATATTTATTTATAAGTAACATTAGGGATACTTGTGGTCCAGAAATTATTATAATCAAATTTCATCCGTTTTTAAAAACAGAGCATTTAAGAGATTCATTCTATTTCTCGGAAAATTTACTTGTCATGCCAAATATATTTAAAACATAACATTAATCCAATGTTTTTTCTCTAATGGAAGCAAAGTTTAGGTTATCCGTTTCTAGATTTTCTTGTTTTTAAATTATTTTAGAGCATTTCTAATTTTATCATTGTTGTTGGATCTAAATTATTTATTTCTGTAGTGCCATTATTTTGCATATGCATGCTCTCCTCATTTGAGTTTCACATTTTTTTATAATACTCTAAGTTGGTTCTGCAATATTATTTATATCTGCAGTATCTTAGTTTATAAGTTTCATTATTCTGAAAGGTGTTTTCCATTTTGCATATAATTTACATTTAATATTTCATATATATCTGTTAACAGCTTTATAAAGTTTCTTTATTTTTCTCTTTGCTATAGTCGATAATATTCTAAATATGAACTTATCATTTTTTGATTTGATTTAGAACCATTTTGAGTGTGTTAACCTGTTAGTCGTTTATAGTTTCTTCTATTTTTTCATTTCATACAGTTATGTCTTTCATTTTCTTTCTTTCTTTCTTTCTTTTTGCGTAAGACCTACAGCTTCATAAGAAGATAATAGGTAATAGTCTTTATATTTTTTATTCCTTTTCCACATCCAATTCTATAATGCGCTGGGCTGTATTTTGTTTCACTCTTTCGCAGTACAATCTTCTTATATTATCGTCTGGAAGTAAGTGGAATTTAAACTATTTTTCACTTTCTTTCTTCTTAAACCTTTCCCCCGACCATTTGGTTAGAAGATTTAATTTTGAGAGTGACAGAAAATTATCTCAGTTTATATTTGGATTTAAATTTGCCTTTTATATTGTACTTCCATTGCTGATTTATTTAACATTTTGCAACCAATTATCAATTTTTACCCTTTGGAGTCGTTATAAGTTTGTGGATATTTTTGTGTACAAAGAAGCTATTAGTTACATACTTGAAAATTAAGGAGTATTTATTGTATCTTCTCCATTATTACATAAAACTTCCTTGATTGGTTGATTTCCATTAGTTCATAGTTACTCTCAACAGTTGAAATGCCTGAATAAAGAATACAATAACTTAAAATATGTTGAAACGAAACTTAGTGTAATAAAAATATAATATAAATATAGAAAAACTCCAAAAGAATAATACCACAGCCGACATAAGTGTTACAAGATTGGTGAGTACATATACCTTACAGGTGTATTTTAGTTATGTTATTGCAAAGTACAAAGCATTGAAATACTGTTGTTTGTTAAATAGAGAGAGACGGTTTTAAAAATTCATAAGACTTCACGATAATGCCGACATCTCTTTCACAGAATGAAATTATGTTATGCTGCTGAAAAATACAATAGTTCATACTATTAATTCATAAAAGAATGACGTTCTGAGGGTGAAGCTGATGTTACGGACTATATTAGCAATAGGTGGCGTGCTCGGGCCAAAAGCGCTCTGCACAATATCCTCCACGAACCAATATATCACAAATTGGTGCAGTAGCTTAACTCCGATATGGGCCATAGAGACCACAGTGCTCTGAGTTCACGGAAGAAACTGACGGCTATAGCTTGAGTGCCCAGCCGCTGATCGGTTGACTTGCGAACCGATACTTTTGAAAGTGTCTCTCTGTATGAGAAATTAACAACAATCAACATCTCGCTTCATATTCTAGCAATACTTCTCATTCATTTCAGAACGAATATGAATGAGAAATGACACATTTCATTTCCTTATTCTTGACTTTGGACACACTAATTACAGTCAGGAAGGACTTTATGGAAACTTGACAAATGTTAGTAAACGAAAGGATAAATTATTTTTATTTTGCTAAGTTAAAACTCAGAAAATGTTTAAAGCTTCTTGTAATACAATTTGTACCAAGGAGGGTGACTCTCAGACGGTCCCAGGTTCTGATCCCTTGTTACCGGTTATCCTGAACATTTTTTTGGTGATTTCCCCTGGTCACTTGGGCGATATATATTCCACAAAAATTTCCACTATCCCATTTCACCTCATTTCATTCCATTGGTTCTGTATCAGAGTGAAAAGTGCCCGGTGCAGTGTGGCGATGGCTTGTGCCTTGACAGGGTCTCTGGTGTAAGAAATTGTCCTCCTGAGGCACAAATTCATTGGAAATTGGGCTCCGCATTGCCGGCATTGGGATATTCTATCTGGAAATAATGTTAAGAACCCATTTAGGTTCTCACCGTCCTTGGACGTTGGATATCCATTGTCCTTTCATCTGATTCCTTCCTCCCGGAAGACCGCCATTGGGAGCTTAAGCACAACGCAGTTGAACACCTGAAAATCGCTCCTGTGTTGCTGCTAATCCAATCCAATCCAACACAATGTGAGCTAATGCAGAAAAATTGAACGCCGTACAATAGAAACCCAAAGAAGGAAAAGTCCTAAAACGTAGCCTGAGATAACAAGTACTCGAATGTACCAATAACGACAGCATTTTTTTTCTGTATTTTCTTTTCTTTTTTTTCCGTTTTCTGGAAACAACGCGGTAGCACAATAATAGTCATATTAAAATGTTTTCGAAATATGCTTAACTTGAAAAATGAAAAATATAAAATGTCATATATGTTTAAAGCCTGTTTTATATTGTGCATACATACCTTTGAAAGTGGTTCAGCATATTTACATTGAAGACAGCCAACCTCCGCAATGTTGGGCATGTATGGTCGCGAGTGTGTGATGATGGAATGGCCGTTCTGGAGGATGAAGCTGATGTTACGGACTATATCAGCAATGGGCGGCGTGCTCGGGCCAAAAGCGCTCTGCACAATATCCTCCACGAACCAGTATATCACAAATTTGTGCAGTAGCTTAACTCCGATGTGGGCCAAGGAGTTGATCACCCGCTCCAGGAAGCCCATGTCGTCGCCATAAGGTAGAGCCATGAAGGGCACCACTGAGTAAGGCGTGGGATTCCCGACTTGGGCAAGGGATCCCGTGTAGAAGGCCACGGTATTGATATACATGAAGGGGGCGTGGAAATGATGTGCGAATGCGACAGGACACTCCGGGTAGGAACCATCCACGATGACAAGGTCAAAAGAACGACCGGAGTGAATTAGATGCTGCGTTTCCGGATCTGTGAGCAGCATCTGACATGACTGGAACATAGCAAATAAATTACGTTCATTTTTATTATATAGAAAAGGCACTAGTATGGATCATCTAGCTCTACTTAAGATTATTATTATTATTATTATTATTATTATTATTATTATTATTACAATAGTGTACAAAAACTCTACATGAACAAAATAATTTTAAAAAATCTAATTTTTCAGGCTTCTAGATTTCATATCATTATTGATATTGATTGGTATTAGTTGAAAAAATTATTAAAGACCAGAATCTAGAATGCAAACTGAATTAAAATAATGGTAATGACTAGTTGCCTATATAGAAGCAAAAAAAAAAAAAAACTGAACTTTATCAAAGATGGATAAAAGTAGAATTCAGGCCCAAGAGATGAGATTTCTAAAATCGGTGAAAAAAGTAACACGAGAAGACAAAACAAGAAATGAAACTGTAATAAATAAATTAAAAGTAGCGTAAATGATAAAATAATGTATAGATATCATTGGCAAGATCATTGCAAAGCATACTTCTAGAGAAAACTCCACATTCATTTTAAATTATACCTAGAAGAAAATGAGATCAAAGTGGTGAAAAGATCAGTTCTAAGGAGCCGCAACAAAGCTTGAAGTAGCCACAGCTTCACTACCAACGCGATTACAATTTACAAGTGTCTGCACTTATACTCACATTGTAACCGTAACTTATGACGTCAGCATATGGCACAGGCTCGTTTCCATTCATGCGTTTTCCGAGAAGATCCCAGTCCGTGTAGTTTCTCACGTACAGCACGAAGTTGAGAGGCGTTATCTCTTCAAGCCCAGGAACATCCATATCAGTTGGAAACGCGTTCACGAAGGTGAGGTTGTGACCGTGGGCGATGAGGCCGCGAGCAAGAGCCAAAAAGGGAACCTTGTGGCTCTTGGTACCGCCCATCGTCACCATGAGCACTCTCGCACCCTCCGCCGTCGCCCCCAGCCAACATCCACACAGCAGTGCCACTAAACCTGGCCTCATTTTCTTTATCTCTCTGCAAAAGTAACAGTTGCTCAGTGCTCCTGTATTACATCATATTCTTTGATAAGTTCCTTCCTATTAGTCAGTGGAGAAAGAGACCGCCACGGGTGCCCGAGGTCGTTAAGGCATGGACTCGTGAGCAGGAGGTCCACGGTTTCGAATCCCGCCAGGACCGTCCTGCCTGACTGACGTTTTTTTCAAGGTTTTCCTCAGACCTCATAAATGGCTAATGCCGGGGCAGTACCCTAAACTTAGGCCTGCACTGTTTCCTTCCTTAGAAAAGTTCTTTCTCAATAAAGTATTTCATCTCATTTATCATCAGTGTTCACTCCTGTGATGCTGCCTGTAATTAAAACTTGCGTTAAACACAATTAAAAAAAAAGTTGAGAAAGGAGGTTGACTGGCTAAGGATATCAGGTAGGAAACGTCAGAGGCAGTTTAAACGGGAAACTGTGAGTATTATTCTCATTGAAGACATCATATGAACCCATCAAGGAAAATGAACCCACATGAGTGGTCGAGGTCGTTAAACACACACTCGTAAGAGGCAGGTTTAGGACTCGATTCCCTTCAGGACTATCCTACCTGACAGGTAATTTCCAGGTTTTGCTCAGTTCTCAAGAAAGTGAAATTGCTGAGAAGATATCTAAAAATTAGGCATGTAACGCTTCGTTTCTGTAAAATAAAATCCTTATTTATATCTTTATAATTTAATAATCCTGTATCGTCAGTGTCCACCGTTTCAGCAGTAAAAATGTGCGTGATCATTATTAATAAAGTTCCTCACGCAAGAACTGAGTAAACTAAGCGAATTCCTCAGCAAGTCGAATACTTGAAAGGTTTTGTAGAACGCTAAAGCAGAGAAATGGTGCCGCTAGAGCGCTTTTAAATTTCGGTTTTCAGCTATACATTCACTCTTACTGACCCAATTTCTCTGATTTTTAGAAAAATATTTTAATATTTTATTTAAATGGTATACATCTAGTTTCGTTGCGGAAAATATATTCGTGCAGTTAGACGATATTTTAAATTTTGAGTAGCAGGTAAAAATCCACTACTAACAGTCTGATTTTGCTGATTTTCAGAAATTATTTTTTTAATGTTTTATTTCAATGATTTTCGTTGGGAAAATACAAAAATTGCGGCAGCTAGAGCGATTTTTAAATGTTCCCTTTATGTTAATCCCTATTCTTTAAATTTCGATTTTCAGGTTTATCCCCACATCCGATTGTCCGATTTCGCTGATTTACATAAATTATTTGTCTTGTTTTATTTCAATGGCATATACCGAGTTTCGTTGAGGGGGAAAAAAACTTGAGGCCGCTAGAGCGATTTTAAAATTGAAGTTAACCCCACTCTTTAAATTTCGATTTTCAGGTTCAAACCCACTCCTAATGGCCCGATTTCCCGAGCTGTTATCAAGCATTTTGATTAATTGGAACTTAATTTATAGTCCATGTCTGGCCTCCAGTGATTTGGGAACCTGAAGAGAAAAATTTTGTTGAACGAATATGTTCCAACGATTATGCACTGAAAGGAGCAAGACATCCCTTAAAATCCGAAGGGATAAAATAACTGGAGGGGAAGTGGACTAAGTGTCTAAGTATGTGTGAGTCAAATAGGACATCGGTGAAAAATAATGAAATTAATTTCACCATCAGATTTCATTTTCATACAGAGGTAGATAACATGTGAAAAGCTCCTTATAAAAAAATGGGCGGTCGATATGTTGATGCAATTTGCAATGTGATACTCAAAGGTAAAAGGGCTAAACTTTAAATTAGATTATACTTCTTAATGATAGAGAGAAGCTTATTATAAATAATCCATCACAACCAGTAACATGTTCACATTAACCACATGACTAATACTATTGCATTTGTGTAGCAATGGGAACTAAAATGTTAAAAAACAAAGTTGAAATACTGCTAACGTCATTTATTTTATATATAGTTGATTGCCTTTTAGTCATATGACATTGAAAGAGTTATTATTAATAAATTACAGAAATAGAGTAGCTTAGGTGCGCCAGTGTCTTTTTTGAATCCCGTATTGCGTGGCATTCAAATTAAACAGATCATTGGCTTTTTCAGAACAGGAAAAACTTAAAAAGAGAGAGCAACTGCTGTGGCAGCGGGGTATAATTCTCATAGACAACTGATCTTTATTTTTCAGACACGGCACAGTAAATTTAGCTTCTCTCTCTCTCCTGCTGAATAAATAATTCACCCTCTAACTGAATTTAGTGAGTTTTCTGATGTAAAAGAGATCCTCCATTGTGCATCACAAACCAATTTCCCTGGGCAAGTTTTTCCGAAGAAAAGCTGATAAGCCAAATAGTGCTGATAGACTACGGGCTCATTGATGCAGTAAAACATATTCAGAATGGAAATTGCACAAGATGAAAGCCTTCTTTTTGTACAAAATGCGAAATGGAGAAGCAATTTGCAGTGCTTGGTCAAAATTATGTGCATAATGTTACAAAATGTAACAGAAATTATTTTAATGCTACCCTGTTCAACAGGCTATACATTGTCTGTTTTACATTGCTCTGCTGATAGCATACAATTAATCAATCAACTTTTTTACTCCTCCTTGCTCTGGTAGCATTCTTGCGGGATTCGGTAGAAACATACTTTCGTTTGGATGTATAAATATAAATATAAGTGCAAAAATTCTTTTGTTCAGAAAATAAAACTTGTAGAGGTTTTGGTTGAAGGATGTTGTAATAGTGCCATATTCTACTCTAAGTGATTTTCCAGTTAAGCTAGGCATAGCAAACAGCTGCAACTCTTGAATTTCATTAACGAAAGCATAACCTTCAGGTACATTCTTTACTTAAGTGACAGCACATTTCAATCAGAGCTCAATAGATTTGTGCTGATGTAATTATACTCTATTTAATTTATGCTTTTGTTAGCTATGTTGTCTACCTCCTGACTCGAATTGTGCAGATTTTCGGAACATGATTAAAATAACAGAAGAAATGTTATAACAGTTAAATTACCAAACAAATAAACATTGAGGTTATTTCAATTATGGGCCGGCAGAGTGGGCCATGTACTGGAGAAGCCAGTCAAAGGCTTATAATGCATATGCAGGTTATAGCTAATAGAGATAAGTTTTATCAAAGAGTGGTTGTGCTTTTGTGTGTTAATCGGTGTTTTCATTGTGTGTAAATTGTATGCTAATTGTTTCTCGTTAGTTATACTACATATAGTCCTGAAGAACGGGTGTTTATGTGCGACACTTATACGAAAACGTATTCTTGCAGAGAAGAAAGGAGATTCGAAAGAAAATATCCTGGCTGCGTTTTCCAGGTAGAGTAACTTTTGAAGAGTATCTTGTTAAAAAGTTGCGAAAGACAGAATACCTCAATACGAAGGAACTTGTTCTTACGGAAGAAAAACTAAAAGAAATACACGAATTTCCTACACAGTTACCCAGTATGGTTTTCAACATCTCTGATAGCACAAATTAGGGTTTATTGCTACCAGTTTTAAATACAGTATACTTTTATGCTTTGACTAAACGTATAAATGCTAAAATACAAATGCGTACTGACTTCACGCGCTGCAACTCTATCTTCCCTTTCCCGGTTGCGGTGCCTGCGCTAGGTGGCCCATTACTGAAATAACCTCACTGTAAATTTTACGGATGATCAAACAAATGTAATAAAATATCATTGCATTTTAAATCAGATTCTATTGAAAGTGAAGGAAGTGTTTCAGATAGTGTAGTGAATGGGGTAGCAAAACATGAGACAAGGCAGCCTCTGCCTTCACGGATTTTAAAAGTTTTATACCTTTATACTTTTTTTCCTTCATTATTTGCCTTTAAGATTAAGCAGAAAGTTCTGGGTAACTTTCGAAATATCTTAACAATTATTTTATCCGCCTTTTTAAACTTTGACTCTCAAGTAAGCAAGTGTGGGTACCTGGTTTATGGTTTTGTAACCATTCATGGGATTGATGCAATTTTCTATGCGCCCTACAGCGTTGAGATTTAAAGGCCTTAGTGCTCAAACTCACAAGAAAGTAATACACATATCAATTTTATATTGAGGAAAACTGTAAAATTGTTTTCCCATTTTCGTTATGCAAAAGAGTGAGAGAACTTAGAATGTGATTGGTGTGTTTTACTTTACAAAAATTAAATAAATTATTCGAATATAAACTACATGTCAAAAGCTGTTACAAGCTAAAAATAAGCGACACTGAAGCATGTCAGCCTATCCTTACCAAGGATTCATTCTTCACTTACTTAAGCATGAATGAACCCTAAGGCGTCACAATTCCCATCTTCCAGCTAACCGCAGTCACATTGTACAGAACTTCAGTGTCAAAGTGTTCCAAGAACTAATTCCGGGTACAGAGATGGGACCTTAAGGTGGTAATTGGAAATCAGAACTGCACAATGCACAGAAGATACAAACAGAGCCATAGGAAACAGCCATTAAGAGGAAGAGGAAATGATGGGGAAAGAAAAACGGAAAAGTGTTATTGGAATGGAATTATGGAAATGGCAGATACTGGAAAAAAGCCAAAACAGCCTGCATTTGTCACCAGAATCTGGTTCTGTAGAACTGGTATTTAATGCAAAATAAGATATTTTAGGATTTTATTTATAGGAAAACTTGGTAAATTTCGACCACGCGTTTCGGTACCTTGGGAGACAGCTTTGAAATAGTCTGAAATTGTATACGCAGAAATATAAAATAATTAAAATTGATGTACCCGCGGCATAAATAGCTGAAGAAGAAGCTCGTTGGTGAGCAGTTGGTTTCAGTAATGGAAAAAGGATAACAGATCAGTGTCTTGGGGTGTATGTACCACAAGACTAAAAGCAAAGTAATAAACACAAATAATTATATTTTGTAAAACCAACATTCCTTTATTTGCGCTCTTCTGAAGCGACGTTTAATTTAGAGATGGAGTTGGCAGCCCTAATTTCCTTTGGGAGAATGCTTTAAATATTTCTTAACAGCTACCCTAGCAGCGAATTCATCAGTGCATTTGAATATTTTAGAAGTATTCAATAATATATAGAGAGGCAGCAAGACCCAAACTCTGTAAGGAATTGTTTCGTTCATAAACTGTTTCTTTCGATGTATTTACAATCTATTCGACAGCTTTCAATACTTCACGTCGGTCCTGGTGGTGTAGTGGTTCAATACTTCACACCCCACTCTACCGTACATATAGCCGAGGTCGTTAAGGCGCGGGTTCGTGAGCGGGAAGTGTGGGGTTCGAATCCCACCAGGACTGTCCCCCTAGACTGGTACTTTCCAGGTTTATCTGGAATAAATGACAAATACCGGGGAGGCATCCTAAATTTAGACCTAGAAATTTTCCTTCCTTTATAAAAAAAGCCTATCTCAATATATATCAGATCATCTCATGTATCATTAGTGTTCACCGCCTGTGCTGTCTCAGTAATAAAAACGGGCGTTAAACACTATTAAAAAATCCCACTCTCAATTTCAATGTACAATTTCGCCTAACATTACTAACAAAAATGTGTAAATTTACATATATGCATTTCTCAAGTTGTGCTGCCTTAAAACCAACGAAAGGTACAAAACACCAATGAATAATTATATATATAATAATGTCTAATAGAAGGTGTCAAAGTATGAAATATAAAAATTGTAATATTTTTTCAAGGCATCCCATCGAATACTTAATACGACCCAAACAAAACATAAATTATTACTAGTCATTTTAAGGCAAACTTATATTGACATTTCAAAATCTATCAATGCTTGTTAGACATAAAACTAGAACTTCATAAAAACATAAAACAGACAATTGAAAATAATTAATTTTATTCTGTAATTTCTGTATATTTGTGTTGTAACAACAATGGGTAATGTTTTCACACCATCTGAATTCATATTTTTCTTATCATCAAAACTGTATAACCATTTGCAAAAGATTTACGAGGGTTGTAAAAAAAATTAAAACCTAAAAACCAGTTATTCCAGAAACAGCATATTGTTACATACCATCAATATAATATATTCTCCTTTGTCATATTTCTGGAAGGTATTGAATACCAGTAATAGCACTGCATCAAGGATTACCTTGCAGTTGTTGTATGAAGGGTGTTAAAGTACCTTCCAGTCCCCAATGGGAGGCAATTTTTGCAGAACCAAATCAATACTTTCAATACAATATACCATTCACTTACCTATCTCCAATAAAGATGGTTCAACTTAAGGCACCGTACTGCAGGGTTAGGGAGAAGTACATATAACGAAAGCTTCCTCCACTGTATTACGTGCTTAGCGAAATCCAGACACCCAAAGTGCCACTGTTCGATATGATACATATCTTAGTTTCTCGTAGACCTTAGTGGCATTCTTTACACTCTTTCCACTCTAGCCCTTTATTCAGGCTTAGACAATTTATCTTTAGGGCAATGCTCTTTTATACAATTACTTCAGACCTTCCTAAATATTGTGCATAAGTTATGCAATAGCGATAGTGGATATATTGAATAGATCAGCTAAAGATAGCACTCTCACCTATTTTATGCAATGTGAAGAACGTGTTTCAACTACCTTCCTCATATAAACGTATCAGGTCATTAAAAGAAAACGATTAAAAATATATTAATGAAGTTAATATTAGGAATAAAGCAAAGTTTTTGTAAAAATTATTTTATACGCTATCCGACGAGTAATATATAGTATATCTAAGAATTTGTTTTAAAAAACAGTAGTTGACATATTGCCTAAAACTGATTGTTATACAATGTATACATATCCTGGACATATATAATTAATTTTATACTTAGTGCATTATTTTCCTTAATCAGTCATTTTAAAACGTTTCAGGTTGGAATAAAGTTAAGACACTTTAATGTATAGTTCACTTTACATTTTTTAAACATACTGCGTCGAAGTGGTGTCTGTTTGGACGTTCAGGCTATAAATTAAATTTATTACGAGGGGTATATAACACGCAGGCGTGAAAGCGGTAAACACCATGGTTGAACCTGACGTGCTAGTGCCAAGCTATTTAACAGTGTTAAATACGAGCTAAGAAGTGTGTTTCATCTAAGTGTATAATAATGCTTACTAAGAAATTTCTTATATAGAAATAATAAAAGCCCTGGAAAATATGTAGAAAATTAGAGGCAAAGATTGAAGGATATAGAAGATATTTAAGTGGAGCAAGGTCTTTAAAGAGGCACACCTCTTTGAGAACATCTTCAGCTGTAGGAAGAGATAAACATTATTTTCTCCCCTTTTGGACTGTACAGCAAGTGTAGTGCAAAGTTTAGATTACAATAACAGAGTATATCGTCTTTTGTTCTTCACTGAAGATGCTAACCGATTTTCTAAGCATACCATACTTCCCGCATAAACTTTACAGCGAATTTCACTTCGTCACATATCACTGCCGTTCTAAGGATGGCTTCTATGTCTTGACCTATTATTTATTTATATTTTTGAATGGTGTTTAACGCCCGTTTTTACTACTGAGGCACTACAGGCCTCTCACTCATGAGTCCCGTCTTAACGACCTCGACCACCCATGCCGGTGTCTTGTCATTGTTATTTGGTCGTGTAACTGCCTAAAATATGTTTATTGCTTAGGGACAAACGCACATTCAAAATGGATTCTGTAATTAGCCAGCAGACAGGGTGAGATATGCATGTGCATAGGTTTAGTTTCAGCTATACATGCGAGAGTGATATCGCAAACTGTTCCATTTCTGAACTGTATTAATGCATTATTTCAAGTTAAACATTTACTTCCTTTATTTATATCGACGATTCTAGCTGAAACTGCAAGTATGAAGTTTGTGTTTAATACATGCAAATTAATATTAAGCCATTTAACATTTTTAAATAAAACTACATGTAATTTGGTTTACAACACACTGCAGTAGAGGTAAAACAATGCATTTATTTGCAAATGGCTATAAAAGAACTAAAATTGCTGACAGTGCCCTTGAACTCTGGAATATATGGTCGCAAGGGGCTACGCTTATATATCGTAGGGACGCGTGGCTCAGCTGTCAAGACTATGGAGAAAATCCAATTACTGTCCGGTCAGTTTATGTGAATTGAGTGAACGGAGCAGTACATCGTGTACGAGTGTTTGTCTGTGAGCCGAGATCCAATAGATTGCTATTAGGTGAGCCGTACAAGCATCGACCACTTGACAGAGGTGTACTTGCTTAATGTTTAGCAAGCAATATGACGGCAGTTAGCAGTACACTGCTCTGTGAGAAGAGGAATTGATTGCAAAGTATGTTAATGCTCGGTATTGTACAACAAGCGTTTATTTATAATTAATACATACTAATAGCATCTGATCATCAAGTTGGAACAAGTTGCAAGCCGTCAAATGATGCATAATGTAGTCATGTAACACCCCACGCCTTTATTATAATTTTCTTCATATTTATGCCAATTATAATTAGTGGTTTCGGAAATTGATTAATCCCCTGTCATAAGCTGTAATTACAACTTAGGAATTGTAAATAGAAATTTCCTTTGGTGTCTTCCATGGTAGTAGCTGGACTTGTCAACAGCGTAATAAAACCTTTTGAAAACTTTTATGACGGTCGCGTGCGTGGCCTCATTCTTTAGTTTTAAATGGATAAACTTTCTTTTGCAGGGAAATAGCATTCAATGTTACGCATTCAGTCGATTTACTCAGTCCAGTTCATTTCAGTTTGACTCAGTTAAGCAGTTCGCAATATTCCTCTGAAAACTTCATAAGTTAATGTCCAAACAGCCCAGTCTTTCAAAAGCGGAAACACCAAAGGACGCAAAAGAATTTGGACATAATACTATGTAAATATATATTATGTCATATCACGTGCTCATTTGCACAATTAAGTCCCCCCCCCCGGTCCTGTTGAGCTCCACTCAACGAAAGAGCGGAATCCCCCTGAGATATTGTTGTCGCCGGAGTGTTGGTAACAACACCGAGGCAACCCTCAATCAATCCAGAAACCACTTCATAAATTTGGCCACCAATATGGGTGCCATACTAAACTGCTTCAACTCACAATAAATAGAAGAAAAAAATTATACAAGAAGCGTTTTGAAAGTTCTCGATTTGATCAAGAAAAAACAAGATTTTAAGAGAAACTATTATTTTTTTTTCAACATAGCCCCCTTGTAAATCAATACATTTAGTCCAACGACTTTCCAATTTTTTAATATCCCCAGGAAAATAAAATTGTTAAGCTGTGAAAAACAAGCATTTGTTTCAGCTTCAACCTCGTCGTTGATGTGAATCTTCGTCCATCCATTTCTCAGGTTTGGGAACAAAAAGTAACCATTGGGAGTCTAATCAGGCGTATGTGGCGAATGCGAAAGCTCTTTAAAGCGAAGGTTATGCAGTTTTTCAGCAACAATCCCAGAGTGTGTGAAGGCACCTTATCGCGATGAAAGAGAACTTTCTTTTTCGCAAGGTGTGGACATTTAGCCTGTATAACATCCTTCAGTTGCTCTAATAGTGAAACGAAATACTCCCCGGTTCTACGATTCTGGAGATAGGCTACGAGCACGACACCATAAGAATCCCAACAAACCATAGCCATACTTTTCGTGCAGATGGAACGTGTTTGCTTTCTTTGGAGCACTTTCACTTGTTGCCATCTACTGTTTGGACTACTCTTTCATCTCTGGCGTGTAATGATGAATCCATGTTTCATCTACTGAAGCGTTGGAGAAACTCACTGGAAATGTATTTAAGTAAGTCTTAAACACTGTTACAAAAGCGTTGTTTGTGCATTATTAACAAACACGACACTCACAGAGCAAAAAAACTTTCTCATGCTCAAAACATGGTGTAAAATGTAGTGGAGGTCTTTAGAATATCAGTCAAATCTACATTTAAAAAAAGTCTTATATTGAGAATTTCCCATTGGATGAACACCTTAAGTCGGTCCTGGTGGTGTAGTGGTTACCATACTTGGCCTCCTAAACCCAAGGTCGCGGGTTCGAACCCGGCCAGGACCGATGGATTTTTCCGGGGCGTAAAAATCCTAAGTATGGCTTCCTTCGGAAGGGAAGTAAAGCCGTGGGTCCCGTGTCGTACATTTACGGCACGAAAAAGAACCTCAAGCCTGAAAGAGAGGCCTCTGAGCAAAATTTGTCGGCCATTTCACGCCCTGAGTTGAATGGGACGCTGATGACCTGAGATGTTAAAGAGCGTCTGTAAATAAATAAATCAATCAATGAACACCTTAACTTTAAAAAATCTTATTATTTATACTTTTTTCTCAGAATCTTGTGCCTTGGGAATAAGATTCAGAGTAACAGGCGCCACATATTTGTCTTTATCGACCAATCTGGTGTGTCAGTCTGAAATTTTCTTAAAAATAAATACCTGTAACATTAAAAATATAATCAATCAAGGTGATGAAGATTTCTCTTCTCTATTTCAACGAAATATAAGAGTTTGGAGTAGAAGATTTCGGTATAGGAATAATTTACCATGACTCCAGAAATTGTATAATTTTTTAAGAAACATAACATTTTCATCCCCAAGATATTGAATTGGTTCTCTTAAAGGATCCTTGAGATGAGATCCAATTTCTGCATTTCCCACATTAACAATTTTCACCCATGAAAATATAACTTATGAATTCCGCACTACCCGGTGTGCATTGATCCTAAAATGTTTCTGGAACCACAATATTTTCTCACCAAAATACAAACAGCTAGTGAAATGTTCTGGCGCTGAATACTTCAGAGATATAACACTTTTTTTTTCTTTTACAAAACTGCTGCTTTACAAAATTACTTTCTTCTGAAAATAGGGAAATTTCAAATTCTTTAAATTGGCACATAAAATGTGATCTAAATATATGGGAAAATGAAGCTTTATTTTTCATTACCTTCGTTCAGATAATTATTTGTAACACTTTTGAATAATTGTAAGTATCCAATAAGAGAAATATTCACATACAGGGACCCACACTCATGTAAATTTTTAAGTAGCTGCAGTGTTAATATCTTTAATTCTTCTGCATGCTATATTTTAACGGAATATAAAGCAAAAATACCTCATTAGTACCAAATAACGAGGTAAATATGAATCGCTGAATTTTAATAGCAACATCATTGGTCTGGGATAAACCTTCAACAACTCCCCTCTATTTGTCATTTTCTGTTTTCAATAACTTTAAACAAAAAGTATATTAACAATTTCTCGTGTGGATCTAAGCATTTAGCAAGCTCCTTCAAATAATTTATTTATGGTGCTTTGACATCCATTTCACTTTTCATGTCAGCATCTAATTGTCTTAAATAGAAGAAGCGTGGTAGTGTTAAAACATAAAAAAATTCTCATTTGAATGTATGCACCAGGAAAAGAAGAAAAAAAAAAAAGGTTTTTTTTTGGAAGATGCCCAACGAAATGTTTAGGGGGAATATGTCAGTTGTGTAGGTATACAGGTCAAGTTGCTCTTTTAAAATTTTAATATATGTCGCAATGTATCGTCAGAGTATTTTAAATTAGAAATAGGTCATCAATAGTTGAGCAAAAATAATTTATGTTTCCACCTGTATCTACTTAAGAAGAAAGAATTTCATAAAGTATTCAGATTTTTTATGCGTAGCAGATTATCTCCTAAAATCCAGCTAGAACTTTTAGAAGGTATCTTCCAAGCAATTAAGTACACTTGGGCATTTAAATTTAAAATATTTGAGACACAATGACAAATGGGATGTCTTAATTTTCAAGTTTATAAAACAAATCATTATCCGTTTCAATTTTGCTTGAAAATTCAAGTAAGTTTATACCACTCAACTTACCCAACAAATCTTCATAATCTATTATATTGTCTTTTTAACCCCATATCTTGAAGTTCAGTTCATCTTTTTGCAATATATGTTCTCTCCAATCTTCTGGTATCTTGCGATTGGCAGGAGTAGGTTGTGTCTTATGGCGGATGAACAATAATATTGTTGGAACTGCATTGTCAGATAATTCTGGGTACAGCTAGAACGGAACTATATGTCAATTATTTGACTTTCAGATAAAGACGAATGCAGTCACCAGCATGTTTGCCGGATTCAAAATCTACTCGAAGTACAGCGCGAACCCACTTTTTCGCTTTTGTTTATCACTGGGAAAAGCAAATATCGAAACGGTTCTTCCTTACTTGAAATATAGTTAAACGTACAACAGGGTAGACTACACATCGATCCATTTTGTGAAGTAGATTCTACACAACTAATAACAAAAATATACAAACAAACATTTAAGAAACGTTAACACGGTGCACATAACCTAAAATCTTATCTTCCCACCACAACTACGTCTCAAACGAAAACGCTGCAACATAAAACAATGTTTTTATATAGTTTGCATTAATGATTTTGTTCTACTAATGAGATACGCATTAATATTTAATTTTACATAAATATTAAACCATCGCGATTAGCACTAAGTTTCTGGCGTCATAATAGCCCAACTGTAAAAAAGAAATAAGGCTGGAAATAGCCGAAGGCCACGGTTTAACTCAATGGCAGAGGGCAGCATGTAAGCAAAGGGACAACAATGTAGAAATTGTGAGCGGGAAAGAAAGCGACGATAATGCTAAAGTTTTAATATTTATCAGTACTAAACTTCTCGCCTTGCAGGAAATTCGAGAAAATTTCGTTTTCACAAAGCCGGAAAGCTTCAGCCACTATTTTTTTTATCATTTCAGGCATATTAAAGCAAAATTATACTATATCATAAATATGTTGCTTTATTAAAATTTTAATGGAGCTGGAGGAAGTCTTGGAGTCGGAAAAAGTTAGAGAAATAAATCTCAGAGAAGCGGTTTGAACTAACAATATATCAGAAGCACAGGATTACCAGAGGTACCACTGCAAAACTAAATGTGGAAACAATAAGTGTAAATATCGGCACTCAATTCGAAGCGTCATGGAAGTTTGTGTTGTGAAAACAAATTAAAATGTTCTGTGTAAGATAAAAGAAAATAAATCGTATATTTTGAAATGATGATGTGCTTATTGTCTTTATTTACCAACTTGCCCAATTACAAATGACCATTACGTAATTGTTCGGGCATGCATTACAATGTTTCATTTTCATTTAAAGTATATATGGATGTCCTAAACTCTTTTGTCAGTTACATTAATTATAGCCATTGACGTCAGTAGCTACAACAAGTAACAGGAAATTAACTAAGTAAATTAACTAAAATCAGGTTCCAGACGCTTAAAACCGGTGTATACCCAATATTACTATATGGGTGCCAGACACGGTCAATAATAGAAAAACATAATAAGAACAAAATTCAAATATGCCAAAGAAAAATGCAACACAAGATCCTGGGAGTAGCTTTGAAGGACAAAATATCTATAATATTAATAAATCAGTTATCTGAAACAGACGTCGCACAAATAGCTACCAGAAGCAAATGGCAATGGAGCGGTCACGTCGCAAGAATGCAGGACAATAGATAGGTCTACAAGATCTCCATGTGAGACGCCTGGATAGGAAAAAGGACACAAGGCAGACCCAGAAGAAGATAGGCAGACCTCTTCAAGGAACATGCAGCAGTTTGGTCAATTTGCTTGATTTGCTTCATTTACAGACGCTCTTTAACATCTCATCATTAGCGTCCTATTTAAATCAGGGCGTGAAACGGCCAACAATTTTTGCTCAGAGATCTCTCCTTTCAGACTTGAGGTTTTTTTACCGTGCCGTAAATGTACGACACGGGACCCATGGTTTTACTTCCCTTCGGAAGGAAGCCCATACTTAGGATTTTTACGACCGAAAAATCCATCGGCCCTCGCCGAGCAGTTTGGTCAGGAGTAGCAAGAGGAAGAGAAAAATGGAAATCTCTCGAGAAGCAACTAGTGCAATGAGAAATGGAGTAACCAAAGAACAAATCAATCAGAGTGTCTTCTAGTGTGGAATAGCTCACCACGTTAGGAAAAAGCGAGCTTTCCCTTCTTGTTAGGAGGCCTTTGCCCTTAAGGGACACAATGGGCTATCTCTATCTTTATCTTTATAATAGGAAATGTTGTTGATGTTCGGTGAACAACGTTATTTCCCATTTACTTCATTGTCTGTAACATATATTTAAATATATACGCTGTTCTACGATTCATAATGTTTATATTGCACAAAATAACCATAAATGATTTAAACCATTCACTATTGAAACTAGCACTCTTTCCACTTACACCCAAGCTCAGAACAGTCACAATTCATTCGCTTCAATTCAGTACATCTCGGAGCTCTGAGGTAACGAAATGCACTTCCGAAGCCTTGCAGTGCTGTTCCCCATATCTCCCACGCACTTCCCAACTTAAAGGTCATAGCGGGAGAACAATATCTAGGTTGCAATATGAGTTGCCGAAGCTTTACCCTAACAGCGGACTGGCATATTTCTCTGCAACACGGTCGTTTACCATATGAGAGTAACAAATATTGAAACATTAGCCGTTTATTTTAATGTTCTGTCGTTCACACTTTAGACATGGATTTCTGTCACAGCCTCCAGTATACGCCACTGGTTAAATGATATTCAATAACAAAGTAATGAATGCATATGCCCAATATACAATTTATCGCCTTGATTTTATAAATACGTCTCTTATTAAAACACCGTTCCAATGATAGCCTTTGGTTTTTAATATGTTCAAATCAAATATGAACTTTTTACACCTATAGAACATTAGGTTAGAGCACAACTTTTAACCACACCAGGTAAGATTTTAATTTTAGTTCAGCACGTAGTCAGAAAAAGTGTCCCTAGCTTTTTATATAGTGCCAACAAAAATAAACAAAATAAATATATTAACTAGCGCTATAACAATGTTTAGAGGAGGTAAGTGGCGCAAATGTTGAATTCCGACTCCAAGCACAACAGGTTATTACGAACGCACCGAAAGACACGCCTAAGTTTATTGTAGAATATCCGTTACTCGTATCAATAGCAGGCTTCTAAAGAAATCTCACGCTGTGTAAAAAAGTGACGAAACTGTGTTAACAGACGTTCCTGTAAGACACACCTTCAGGAAAAAATACAAGTGCTCTTCAAAGGAAAACAACAGAAAGTGTGTCATAAGAACTCTGTCGGCGAGAACAAAGTGAGAATAATTACTTTAATGAATGGCATACAGCTTTTGTACTCGGTTACTGGCTTTTGTCTTTTGCGCAAGTATCTACATAGATATTATTTATCCCGTACAGGGTCACAGAAGGCTCTAAAGCACCAGCACATGACAAAAATGTCCATACGAGCAAAACATATTTATCTTCATTACGTGAAAGTTAGAGTATTTTTATTCTAGTCTTAGACTCCCAATTAGATGCTGCTAACTAGTCTTCAAAGTGAAGAAACGTTGATAAAGAGAGGATTTATGCATTGTCATTTATCATGTGCACATGATAGTCCAAGCAAAGTAATATAGCCGTCAAATGTACTATTTTCATTTTTCGAACTCAACATTGTCGTAAGAGTTGGAGGTTTTATTATAAATGCTCTTACCAATCCTAGAGACATATGATATATTTTATACAAATATTAAACATTTGCTCACTCACAATCAATATCTGCTACATTAATCGCTTAATTCAGTTTAAGAACTAAGATTTGTGACATATTCTATGTAACGAGTAAATTATATACTAGAATATGTCATCAGCCCCAGAGCGCCCTACTTTGGTGTGAACTTACACTATTTTATCCAATTTATTTTTTCCTTATCTCTGCTGCTAAACTTAGCGTGCGCTGGGCTAAGGTTACACCGAAATTGGTCTAATAACGAAATTTGTCGTGCTATTGGATGCACATGGACAGACAGACAGTCACTGATTACTGTTACAACTGCAAGTGTTACATTTCTCTTTCTGTTATTATAAGACATAAGTATATACAGGATATTAATGAATTATCGAATTAAATTCAGAGAGTGTAGAAATGTCACATATAATTGATTTGAAATGGAAAATGCATAGCCTAATTGTTCAAATTTTGTACCTGTGGTTACAAGTTTCTAAAGCGCCAGTACGCCATTGGCTAATGATGATGCCCCTCGAAAGTATAATGTGGGAAATTTCAGAACGTATCACCTCTGATGCCAAGGTTATGACAAGCTATCGATTAACAGGTAGGTGGTCATTTGTTTTTGAGTTTTCGTTTCGTTCATCACTTTTTTAATGTCGTTTTCTGATTAGGACCTAATAATACTGTTTTTAGTTGATGTTTCAATTTAAACACTTAAATCTTAACTTAATAATTCATATAATTACAACCCTTACATAATAAAGGTAGAATTGTGGGTAATCTTAATGAGTAAGGTGTCGTATATTTAAAAATGACCTACATTTTATTCACAATTCTGTTGTATGCGTATCGTAGCACATCATATTAAATAAAAAAAAACGCTTCAGGGTTAGCATAATGCATTACTCACACAAGCAGTTAAAGAACTCCCTCTAGAGTAGACCTCATAATGCAAGAAGGCAATTAAGTATATGTAAGGTAAATTAAATTTTGAGTACCACGTGAGTAGTAAGATTGTTAGCCATTGTATGTAGAATAAAACTTGAAAGCATTAAGTAAATTTAATTCATAATTCTTTAGTATGCAAATCGCAGTACTTCATATTAAATCAAACAAATTCAATGGCATGACAACAATTGAACCGGCGGCATGTGGTACAACAGCTTTTGCATTATGCATTACGCCACACAAGCAGTTAAAGAAATCCCCACAGATTAGGCTACATAATGCACGAATGCAGTTAATAGATGTTCAGTGTCGCACTGTCAAATGATTAATTCGATATTTGATGGATTTTTACGGCACTAAATCTTGAAAAAGCTGATAACAGGCAGCGGAAAATCGAAATTTCTATGGAAATTAAAAAAAAAAAAAAAAACATTCTAAACGAAAATTTCCCCGGCGTGGCTTTAACATCGACTTATCAGCATCTGATGCAAAAATATTTAATACCATAAATCTGCATCATGTTTAGTTGCGGACCATACATTATCTATCTCAAATTACTTATATACATCTCTACACTCTCTGAAAGTATTTTATTAACACTCTGTATAAAGTATTTGTGTTGTTATAGGCTAGTGGTATACCAGTGTAGTGAAGTAAATTTTACTGTAGCGTGTAGTATTGAAACGCTACCATTAGGACAAATAAAAAATACAGTCTAAAGGACGAAGAGCAAACCGAACATTAAGACAATAAGGTTACATTTATCCAAAATTAGTGTGTTGGCACGTGTTTGTTAACTTATATTAAAGAATTTAAAGTTTCTTTATTGGAACCAGTGCAATATCCGTGAAGTAGATTGATCACCAATAATGCGTTCCAAGGCTCAACTTGCTTGAGCAAGCGTAGTAGGGGTTTTTAAAATCACTCATCGAAAGAGATGAAGGAGATCTTTCTTAGAGTTTTCGTTGCTGTGTAGGCGAGCCTTGGTCTCAGCCTAGTTAATTATGTCTGCATTCTTCGGGGATATTGCAGAAACTGAAGTTCAAAAGAAAAACCGGGATGCAGGCAATGTCACATTAAAAGATAATATTATTGTAATCTCTATGTTTTGTTTTTCCCACCCATTAGATTTCCTTTTATTAACTATTAAGCATTATTTCCCTACTTCCCCCAAATATATATTTGATTGTTGAAATTAAAATTAGTGTGATGTACTTTTGTTAATTTTTTTTCAGAGCAAAAGAGCCGTAGGACACCAACTGGCGAAGCAAAACGCAGATTAGAAAATTGTGAAACATATGTTTAATAGCCATTACCTTGGCATGAATTTTTATGCCTACATTTTTTTAACATCACTAATGAAATGGGAGAATTTTTATGGTTTCATTTTTTCTTTACTTTCCTTTGTTTCTTTTTTCTTAGTTAACATTTTTTTCTGTAGCTATTGTGAATGTTATAGGTTTTCTTTCGAGCCTTAGCCGTTGCTAAGCTTTTTCCCACCTTGACAATCTTATAACCCAAGACGGATTCAACTGCAAGATATGGGCAAGTTTTCTTTTGTTTTGTACACAGATGTTTCATTCTCTATAACGCATCTGCAAATACATAGTTTACAAAACATAACACTAACATTATTATACTCTAAAGCAAGACATAAATGTTGTTTTCTTTAATTAATTATGTTACTAAAAATGTTAAGGATTGTAGTACCTAATTAATAAACTTTCACTGAAGAAGTACAGTTATAAAACGATCTGGACATTAATGCTGTTACCTAAAATAATAAACATTGCTCAATAATGTTATTATATATTAATATTTTAAACACTTTTACTAATAGATATGTTCTGGAATTATTATAAATCATTATATTATCCTGAATGCTTTACAAACAGGAACTTAATTGAAATAAAAGTTTCTAAACATTTACCATAGTTATCTCGAAACTGAATCTTTCGTCATATCTACTTATTTGATAGAACTCCTCAATAACTATTAATTTTAGGAACTTTTTTCTTGGAAATTACTGAAAGAATAACGGTTATATTTATGAATAATTTTGTTTATTATTTCTTCAAAATTATTTTGGTGTTGATATGAAATTGTTATTCTAGTCTATTTAACTGAGATTGTAATCCGAAATAGTAAAGCTTTCCGTTTTACAGCTGAAATGTTCCTTAGAAAACGTTTTCACATTTAAAATATTGAAAATATACACGATCTGTTTTCAAAGTGATATACAACACCAATAAAAGAAGAAAAAAAAATGTAAAATGCTCAACTACGAAAGCGCATTAATTTTTTTTAAAAAATAGAAATAGCACATTTTATCAATAATATTGTGAGAGATACGGTGTTAATTAATGTTAATATTTTTAAACTACATGTTTTTTCATTTCATATGAAGAATAACATCTTTAAATGTATGCTCATAGAAAATCTTTATCTTTTCTTTGAATTTTTGTAAAAATATGAACCAGATAAATCACTATTTTTAATTTCAACATTTGATATTTTAGAATTCAGTATATTCATTTTATTAGTTTGTACACAAATACAATAAACATTTAATAGCAATAAATAATTATAATAAAAATAACACTTTTTTATTAATATTGTTTTGGAAGATATGTCAGCTATAATATTTTTAGGTTACCACAATATTTTTGTTTCGTATGAAGGGGAATATCTTTATATGTTCGTTTATGGAAAATCTCTCTCCTTTCATGAATATTTTAAAGTTATAGCCATATATATAAGAATTTTGTTACTTCAACATTGACATTTTAGAATTCACTATACCAATTTTATTAGCTTGTACACAAATACAATGCAACATATTTTTTACTCTCTTTGAATTTCAATATTAAGTTTGTACTTAATTAAATGTTGGAAATTGTCCCTTGTCTACAATTTGTTAATGACTACGTCATGGTTTGTCTGTTTCATGTCACTAAATCATAGCATCATAAGACTCTAAATTTTCTCATTTTACCCTAAAATTATTTTATACTGATTTTACCAATAGTATGTTGTCATAGCATACAGTTCCGTAAAACAATAGAAAGGGTTTGTTAGTGATGCAATAAAAGATGAACAAATTGTTTTAAAAAAACGTCCTTCCAAATACAAACTGACAACGCCTAATACACTGCATTATTGTTTGCTTCAAAATGGGAGCTGTAAATCCACTGTAATATTATCTAAGTTCATTATATTGAAACTACGTTATTATCCGTTACATCCACGTATTTTGTTTACTAACCATTTCTTATTAAATCAAGGATTACTATACGACCCTGAGACAACGCTGTAAGATATGTTAGTAACGTCGGCGATTCGCCAAATACACCAGAGCTGGTTTTTCCGAAACGGCCAAGGAATAATTATTAACCTCTTTGTTTCCAGGACGTGTTATTCGCCACGAAAAATCCTCTACCAGGAGCTGCTACTCCAATGAGCCACTCCCGTCGCCGAAGAAGAAAGCGAGGTTGTGCTCTTATTTGATTTCTTGTTAGTCTGGTTCTTACTTTCTCTTCCGTCAACAATTTCTCCTGAGATGCCTACCTCAAGGTCGACCGGCTGACCCCAGTTCATTGCGTGCACGTCGAGGAACATTCTCCGAGATTACTTGTCACAATTCTTTCACGTGTTCTACCTCTTGACATGTTTTTTGAAAAAGTATCATCTTCTCTCGACTTTGTGGAGACATCTTTGGAACGATTGTCAGGTCGGTGTTAATGCTCTGCAGCTAATGAATGTACACTTTCGATTACGACTTAAAACTTGCTCTATAACGGTACAGTGGAATGGGATGCGAACGAAACGAGGTTTTAAATTAAATAAATAAAAATTGGTCACGCAGAAACTGCATAAACTAAGCGAATTCCTCACCGAGTTGAATAACTTTTAATAAAAATGAATATAAACCCAAATTATGACCTTATTAACTCATGAAATGAATTAAGTTATGGCATTACTGTGTGATATTGCGGAAACATAATTAGAATTCTTGCAACCTGTAAGTATTACAAAAGAGAAATCACATTTTTAGAATTATCATTAGTATTATTGAGATTAAACCACAAAAATTAATGGTATTTTATTTATTAAACGAATTGTATGATCACTGATAAACAAAGAGCTGTACTGTGTGAGTATTTTACTTTTAAATATAGCCATGTTTATGAACTGAACGCTTGGTATCATTTTACATCCACTAAAACAGAGAGAAATAACAGAAAGTTAAGATTTACATTTCGTATTAAAGAAGATGTTCATGTGTTTCAATTTTAAAAAAAGCATGTTACTATGCAGAAAACATTTACAATGTACAAAACAATCAAAAGTTATACCGATTTTCATTGACTTTGAGACTTAATTTAAAAGTTATGCAGTAAAAACGTGTAACGTAAATATTAACTGAAAGTTATTACATACAAATATTATTCTCAAACACATATTAGATTAATATTTCACATTTGCTATCTTCACGACAATGCTTTGTTAAATATAAAAGATGTCCATTGTTATAAATACCATTTGAATGTTGAATAATTTCTCATTTTATTTTAAAGCAATATAGAGAAAATTAAACACAAGAACGCTTTTTAAATTTCGATTTTCAGGTATACCCCTATTCCTAATGGCCCAATTTCTCTAATTTTCGGAAACCATTGTTCTTATTGGATTTAAATGGTATATATCGAGATTTGTTGTAAAGAAGCAAATATTGCTGCCGCTAGAGCGATTTTTAAATGTTGGATTTCAGGTAAATCCCCATTCGATTTCCCAGATTTTCAAAAAACGGTAGTGTAATTTCATTTAAATGGTGCACACAGGATTTGGTTGCAAAAAAAAGTATTAATGCCACTAAAGCAATTTTTAAATTTTAGGTAAACTCCCCTCCTAATAGTACAATTTAATGTTTTTTTATTTTATTTAAATGGCATGTACCGAGTTTCCTTTAAAAAACAGTAAAATTGCTTCCGCTAGAGCGAGTTTAAAATTTCGGTTTAACCCTACTAGTTTTTCAGGTATAACCCCACTCCTAATAGCCTTGTTGCCACGATTTTTGAGAAAACTACTTTTATCAATTTATTTTAAAGACATTTATAGTTTTGCTTAGAATGAACAAAATTGCGAATTTCCCATTTTTTTAAAAAAAAGTTTGGCTTTAGGTTAAACTCCCACCTGCAATGGACCATTTTGCTGATTAAAGAACTTGACGAGTAATTGATGGATATATGCAGGGTTTCATTGAGCAAAATTTCCGACCGTTAGAGCCTTAACGGACACACACACACACACACACACACACACATGTATATACAGAGACATGTTTTTATATTTTTTGATTGTAAGCGTCTAGTAGGTATGATAGATGCTGATTTGGATAGATTATTAAAAACTCTATCCATGGATACAACCACAATACATTGTACTCCTTCGGGATACGCTAAAAAGTAAACAAATAACAGAAATAACAAAAGAAATGTAAGGACATTAGTTAACATTGATACCAAATTTTATTAACTGCTTTAGTATCGTAATATACTGTATAATAAAAATTTGTGAAATATGACAAAGTTGTGCAAGCAAAATAAAGTTATTATTTTTTTCCACATAAATAAACTTTCATGTTGATTTACGCTCCCCTATTGAAATTTGAACTGGATTCGGTTGTGTAACATTTGAGAGTTATTTGTTTTGTTTTTGTTCATGGCAGAGATTCAATAAGCCATTGATTATTAATTCAATAATTCAGCAATTCAGCAAGTTTCAAAACATTTTTTTATTTTTACCAAAAGTTTCACGTAAAACTTCAATTCAACCAATTTTATACTTAAGTATTTATTTTAAATGGAGTGCCTTACTTATTGTAATAGTGTGCTCAAATGCTAACAACATAATGTTCCAAATTAATTATTTCGAACGCTTGGCTGTTTTTTACAATAGTGTAAACTTTCATTTTTACTACTGAGGCATTACAGGCGGTAGGTACTGATGGTATATGACATGAAATGAAAAATTAGGAAAGGGTTTTTTATGGAAGGAAACGTTCTAGGCCTAAGTGTAAAGTACTTCCCTGGCATTTACCATTTATGAGGATTGAGGAAAACCTGGAAAACGCCTCTGTCAGGGAGGACAGTCATAGCGGGATTCGAACCCCCAGACCGTCCGCGCCTTAACGACTTCGGTCATCCGTGGTAGCTTCGCTGTGGTGTTACAGACGTTAAATCTAAAGTTATAAATGTGTTTATGGATGAAGAAACACACAGTGACTTACTTTACACAAATAATTTGTTCTGTCAAATACAGAGCATCACTTCAGTGAATCATGTGCCGTGAAACGTAAATGTTCAAAATGAGCCTCCAGTGCATTACCGTCTGCCAGGTAAATGTCAGCCAGCTCTTCATGCTTAAAACGATGAAACCATATCACTCATTTCAAACAGTACATCCCATTTTAGAATTATTAATAGGTCATTTAATTAACTGAAATTCAAATACAGTAGACATTCATAAAGTTGTTTTGCTGTAGCTGTCTAAACGTTTTACCACTTCCAGGAAGACCTGTACAATGTGTGGCACGTGGTTAGAGATTGAGGCACAACCTCCTTACGCCAAGACATTGGTTTACCTTTAGGTTTTAGCGAATGTCGAAGGAATGAAGAAGCTATTGAGGTCGCCATCCTAAGAAATCTGCTTATTTTTCTGTTATTTTATATTTTTTATGTTATGTTATGTTATGTTATTTTATTATATTTTTTAAATTTTTAGCGAATTCAGTAGGAATTTAGGCTATTGCTGTTGTACCAATGGTAAGAGTTTTTAGTGGTCTATCCAAATCTGCATCGATCTTACCTACGAGGCACCTAAAAAGATTATATATATGAGTGTGTGTATGTGTCCGTTCTCTCTCTAGCGGTTGCAATTTTCGTTTTTTCTCGTCACAAAGTCATCAATTAACAAACAATTCATAGAGTTAGTTAACCAGCAAAATTAGACTATTGGGGGGGAGGGTTAACCTAGAGCAAATATTTAAAAAAAATGCTTAATCTCAATGAAACTCAGTAAAAAACTTTTAAATAAATTGATGAAAGTTGTTTTCTAAAATCGTGGTAATTGGCCCACTCACAGTGGGGATATAACTTAAAAAATTTGGGGGTTAAAGCGAAATTTAAAAATCACTCTAGAGGCGGAAATTTTCAAGGGTTTTAAATGAAACTTGATATATGCAATTGAAACAAAGTAGGAAAAATAGTTTTCGAAAATCAGTGAAATCAACCTACTAGGAAGGGGTTACCTAAAATCGAAACATTTAAAAACCACTTTAGTGGAATTAATATATGACTTTTCGCAACGAAACTCCATATATATCATTTAAATAGAATAAGACAAATCATTTCTGAACATCAGAGAAATCGGAGCATTAGATGGGGGGGGGGTTACCTGTACCCCAAAATTTAAAGAAAGCTTTAGTGGCATTAATATATGTATTAATATTTGTTTCGCAACGAAACTCCGTAAATACCATTTAAAAAAAACAGTAAAATCGAACCTTTAGCAGGGGGGTACCTGCACCCCAAAATTTGCACTTAGACGGGGGGGAGGGATACCTGAAAACCAAAATTAAAACTCGCTCTATCAATATCAATTTATTTTCTTCACAGCAAAGTTTGGTATATGGTAATTAAATAGATAAGAAAAAAGTTTCTTAAAAATACGAAAATTGGACTATTAGGCGTAAAGGTATACATGAGAACCGAAATTTTAAAAGAGCTTTTGCGTTTAATTTTCTTTATATTGTTTCAAAATAAAATGAAAAATGAATCCAACATATAAACTGTATTTATCACGTTGCACATGCTTTATATTTAATAAAAGTATCGTCATGAAGATCCAATGTGAAACATTAATCTAATATGTGTGTGAGAATTATATTTGTATGTAAGAGCGCTCTGTAATAACCTTCAGAAAACGTTTATGTTACATGTTTTTACTGGAGTAACATTTACATTAAATTTCAAAGCCAATGAAAATTCATAAAATTTTCGATTATTCTTTGCTGATTCTGATTATAACCTCGAAATTGTTTTTAAATAGTAACACTTTTTGTTTTATTGAAACATATGAACATTATCTTCTTAAATACAGAATATAACTCGAAACTTTGTTATTTCTCCATTTTAATAATTGTGAAGATATCAATGGGTAAGTTCATATACATGTTTATATTTAAAAATGTTTAAAAATACCCACATAGAATAGCTTTGTCTATCAGCGGTCATATATTTCATTTAATTAATATTATACTATTAATTCTTGTGGTTTAATCTCAATTATAACAATAGTAATAATTATAAAAATGTGCTTTCTTTTTGTGATACTTATAGATTGCAAGAATTAATACCACACAGTGATATCATTGCTCATTTCATTAATTTATAAGACCTAATTTATTAGATGTTAATTTTTATTAAAAATTAATCAACCGGTGAGGAATTTTCTTAGTTTACGCAGCTCCTGCGAGATGGACTTTGTTTTATTTAACGACGCTCTTTAACAACTTTGGTAATTAGATTCTCATTCAAATCACAGCATGAAACTTACTTTCCCTTTGACTGGCTACATTATAAAATAGCTATGTCACTCCATGTCGATGCCTGCAGTTCCATATTTATTTTCGATACTTTAGAACTTATTAGATTTTTGCCTTAAAACCATATACATGCACATACATATATACTAATTTCACCAGATATTTTCATATTATATTTCGTGGATATTATATATTGTAAGTGTTTCGTGCAAAACTGTTCTCCATTCTGTGCAACCAAACTATTTAGCTTTAATTAAAACAGGAAACAAAAACAAAATATAAGTAAAAACATTTCAATAACAAAATAATATTCATACACAATTAAAACTGACACACATTTTCGAAATGTTATAAAATAAAGGTAAAACAAAGAAAGCTCTAAGCGTTACACAATAGTGTTATAGGTTATAGCAATATTTGTGTATGGCTTAAAAATCTGGACACCGCCTCAAAGCAAAAGCAAAGGAAAATTATTCTAAAATTATCTTTCTAGAATACTAGCTGGATATCCAACATTCGAACACAGACAAAATGAGGACACTAAGGAATAATTTGAAAATCGAAAATTTCTGCCAAGGAAGAGTTTCAAACATTGACAGAATTGTATCAGTACATTTGAAGATTAGCAAATAACAGATGTCTATGTAAAGCTATGAACTATAGATATACTGGAATAAGAAAAGTGGGGAGGTAGAAAAGACTTTGAAAGGAACGATTAAGTAAACCAAAGCCCGAACATACATGAATATTTTGTTGGTGATAATTATAAACTTGGTTTTAGAAGATAACGTTTAGAGTTTTCTTTCAATGGTGTTTAACGCCCGTTTTTACTACTTAGGCACCACAAGCGGTGAACACTGATGATACATGAAAGGAAATG